>WBMY01015145.1:7966-120408 GCA_013397315.1 Donacobius atricapilla
CTGTACAAGTAGTTATTTTTTTGTTGGTTTGGTTGCGGTTGTTTGGTAGGTTGGTTGATTGGTGGGTTGGGATTTTTTGCCAAACCACATATCAGCAAAGAATCTGACTTTTGACTTCAATAAACATCTTACAGATAACTTTAAGCTGAGATGAATTACCCACTGGACTTCGCTGTCTTTCTGCACAGATGCCTAAGTTCAGATTTCTAAAGCTATATGAAGTGACTCCCACCCTAAGAGCTGAAAAGATGTGTAAGCAATTTTTCTGTCTTGAGGGATCCCTCAGTCTTCACCTTATTCATTAGTTTAAGCCTACCCTCGGACATCTCTGAAGAGCTCAGATAACGTATTTCCTGTATGGTAGTTCTTGTAAATATTGCCTGTTTTCTACTTGTTTTGGTTGTTTTATTAATAACCAACTTTTTCACCCCATGTCTATCTGAGCTGACAGTGGTCAAAGAGAAATTTTAGGCATCAGGCAGCAGTGAGAGCCTGTGAGAAAGCAAGTCAGATAGACTTTCCCAAGCATTTGTTCCAGGGAAGCTGTGAGAAGATATTCCAAACAATTTCTAATCTGTTGCACCTGCTGTTTTCCAACTTAGTTTACTCGCAAAGATGGTGTTGGTCTGAATGACCAATCATGTCCAGTCGTACCAAAACACTGTATAAAAAGGATGTGCCTTTTAATAAACATTGCTATATGCCCACCAAGAAGACTGGAGTCTTATATCATTATTTCAGTCACCCTGAATACTGTAACAATATATGGTGACCTCTGACGTTCGTTGCAACCGTAACTCAAGAACCAAAGCCTCCCTCCGCCTCCCCTTGAGAGTTAAGGAGTATATCCCCCATGCCTTCCTGGAGGAGGCTGGTCTTTCTGACACCAGGGTGGTGGAGCCAGCCTGAGAGCTGGCCTGGGATGGTACCCAGCGTAGCTTGAGTTCATTTCCAGGATGAACCTCTGCTTCGGGGGCCGTCGGGACAAAAGATTTCCGAAAATGGAGGGCCGGTTCTCGAGAGGAACAAATCACGCCCTCGGTGAAGGCTTTGACCGGCAGCTGGGATTTCTCTGCATTACAAACAGAAAGTCTCTCTGTTGCAGACAGCCCCCTTTGCCTCCCCCAGCTCCTCTGTTTCCATGTGCGGGGTCAGAGCTCGCTCGCTGCCCTCGCTGCTGGCGGGACGGTGCTCCCGGCGCGGCCCGCCAGGCTCGCCACGGCCCGCAGCGTCCGCCGCTGCTGCCCGCCCCGCCTCGGCACTTCCAGCCCGGACCCCTGGAGACGCGGGGCCCTGAACACCTCCTCCTGGGTGCTTCAGGCTCCCCTCGGGAGAGCAGGCAGGCAGTGCGGGCCAGCACACGCTCTCTCAATGAAGCTTTGCGCGGAACATCGTTGCCCGAAGTTGAAGTTGGACAATATATCTCAAAACAGAGGTTTCTTCCTGTGATCCCACTCATGTCAATTAAACAAGGATTTCTGAGTTCTAAATAAGAGCAATGTGCATTAGGTTTGTGTGTTAATGAATAGTGTTGCTGGATTGACCCTGTTTTTATGCACTGTTCGTGGAGATTTTAAGGTTGCTATTGATATCTTCTCTGTAGTGATGAGAGATGGGTGATTATGAATAAGCAGCACAATGGCAATATTTAATAACTGTAAGCACATGTGCTAACACAATACAATGTACTGATGAAAAAGTACTCTGATTTCCACAGTAATCAAAGCTGTCTGTAACCTATGCAATATTCATTTCACTTTAAAAGAAAAAGGTCCTTTTATGCCTTCAGATGATCTAAACAATAAAATAGTTATTAAAATGGAAATCCTGAGTTTGCATGTGCATATAAAAGGATTCAGAAAAGACAGACTAATATACCTAGAACTTTTGTGTGTGCTGGCTATAGGAATACGTGTGACTTTATAAATATTTATACATGGTTCAAAGCCATCTGTCAACAATTAAAATATATGTCACATTTAATAACATTGTCTGCATAGATTAGGATTACTATAATTAGAGTATTGCACACATATTACAGCTGCAAAATGCATGAGCCAGGCTTTCTCAGGAATTTCAAAAAAATGCTTCTTCTATTTTATAATATTCTCCATGGTATTTGATTGCATCTGAATAAGTAGTGCTGTGGAGAAATAGCACAAGCAGCTACTTGAACTTGAAGCTAGCTTTTCTGAGAAAAGTTGTAATCTTATCACACATACAAAGACCCAGTGAGATCTAAAGGATTGTTCTACCAAATCTTTCTGATAAGACTCTGACTGTAAATGGTCCACTTCCTTATGCACCAAGAAACCTGTTCTCAAGTAATGTGCACGTCTGCTCCTCCACCACCTTCATATTTCAAGGATGCCTTAATTCTCTTGAAGATTTTGAAAAACAGGCATGATGCATTTTGACAAGACTAGGCAATGGGAACTATTTTAAGAATAGTTTGGAGGCAAAGAGGATTTAAAAACACAGTCCTTCATATATGATAAGTCTCAATTTATGCAAAGCAGCCTTACTACATGGATATAACCAGAGAAGTAGAGTTATACAGAAATCATGAAAATCAGTGACAACTCAAGAATGAGAACAGTGGCAAATTGTGTGGTAGGAAGGCCTTGTTTTAACCTTATTTGGAATTCACTCACCTTCTGGAGAGTGCTGGCACACAATCTCAGCAACTGGAAAACTTTCAGTGTAAGACTTAAATGTAGCATAAATGATGTACCAGAGTTTATACTGACATTCTGTCTGAAGGATATATTCTGAAAATGAAAAGAGTATATATTGGAGCTCAAGAAAACTTGTTAAATAATGCAGAAGATTCTGGATCTATGTTTTTTCTGTGGTATGTTTTATGGCAATCTCTTACAGGATGGGGCCAAACAAAGTCACACATAAGGACTGGAGGCATGCTTTTGTGACTGATAATTGGTCTCACTAATGTAAGGAGATTCCTGGCTATTAGTTATATTAAGGTTATAGTAAGGTTCTGCATAATATCTTTTGGGTTGCAGGGGGAGGGTTGAGGGGAGATGGGACATGACAATATTTTTGCGCAGAGAATCCCTCCCCACAAAAACTGTTCTATAGACAACATTTGTAGAGTCTGTTATGAGAGAAATGAATACTGAAGGATTTTGTTTCATACTGGATTCTGCATTAAATTCTATAGATACCTACTGTCATATCATATTCTAGACCAATTTAGAATGCTCTGATTTAAGGAAAAAGTACATATGCAGCTGCTGAAGAAGGAAATGTATTTTTAATGTTTCAATTTTTTGAGTATATGGGACCATTTTTCATTTGCATTAGCTACAGAGCAATGGCTAATGCAAAAGTAAAGGCTTCCTTCTATTTTATTTTTGTATTTTAACTTTCTTTCAAATATTACTAGGAGCACACTAGTTTTATGAAGTTACACAATATTGGCTTTGCTGTCAGCTTAGTCTTCATGAATTTTACACAGCAGCTGTTACTTTTCCTTACTCACTCAATTATGCTGATGTGAGGGCTAGAAATGTCACCAAGTAAAAGATGAAAGTAGCTTTATCATGCTGCTGGTGTATAAGGGAAAGCAGTGTGTCAGTCAGCACTGCTGGTGGGTCACCCACGCTGACTGTCTACTGAATTCCATTCTCTGAAATCAGTTCTCTGGGTAAGTCACCAATTTATCCACTCACAATAGGGTAGCAATAGAAATGTACCTCTAATAATATAGTCACAATTTTTGCTCAGGATGGCATCACAGATTATTTCAATGCAGCTTTTTCTATAATGTCTTCTGAATGGCCCTCCAGAAGAAATGTCAAGTAGCATATTCTTATAAAGTGAAAAGTCTTCCAGAAAGTCCTTCTTCTAAATGGCTTAATATTATGCCTTTTCACTTGCAGATCTGTGAAGTATAAGAAGAAATCAAAACCTGAAATATTGGGCCTGCAATTTTCATTATCTATCATGATGTTTAATTTACTTCAGCTGTAATGTCAGACTTCTGTTTCCACCGATAATGAGAGGAAACCAGGGTTTACAGACTATTAACTCCTAAGTAAAAAGAAGAAAAATGAAGTTCTGCTTTTCTAGACATAAGCGCCAAATTGCTACAGACTGGACATACACAGGTGGACAACTGATGTAGTATAGATAATTTGTGGTAGAAGACCTTTCTAGCTCATTTTTCAGTAGCAATTTAATAGAAACATGTTGAAGCATGGAATTAACTTTATTCTTAAAAAAATAAAATTGAACATTTACATTTTGCTAATGTCATGATTTTTAGTTCTAAGTAACAGCCAGAATAATAACAGATTGATGTTACTATCAGTAGAAATCAGTGTATGATAATGAGTTAATGATTTTGTACTCCTGTCCGTATATATGAATCTTGCAGGTTGGTGAATTCTTTTCTGTTCCACAGCTTCATTAGTATGCGTTGGTTTCCTATTTTATTTGAAAAAGAGTCCTGTGTAATGATAGTCACAAGATTATTGAAACTGTCTGTAATTCTGATTAATTCTCCATATGATTTTCCAAGTTCTAGCTGTTAACACTGAAAATGTTTGGTTTGAAACTTTCTTTGAGAAAATTAAATTCTTAAGTCCTAACAGCATTTTTCCTCACAAATAATTTGATCTTTTTCTTGCTATTTATATAGAGAGGGAACATAAAGAGAAACAGTGAATTTTATGTCTGTAGTATCTAGATAAATGGTTAGGATCCCGCTGTGCAAGGCTTGTTGTGCTACGAGCTGTGTTGTTACCAAACAAACAAAAATTGCACTGTCTGGCTAAAAGAATTAAGAATCCTCTTTGGGAACTTTTTTTTGGTTGTCTCTTTTCTATAAATCTGTTTGGACTCCAGCGTTTGCTTAGCTGAATAACTCCCAGCTTTAACTAGGATTATGATTCAATTGCATGTGCTTAGATGCCTGGAACCATTCCAGCTGCTCGGTGTTCCTTGGCCTCCAGCTGTTGCTCAAGAAGCAAATTCTTCTGCAAATTCTCTGTCACTCCTCTCTCACTATGTAGTGCCCCAGATAGTCTAGGTCATATCAAAAAGCACTAGACAACAATGCACACAAAACTGAATCAAATTTCTAACATGCAGATTACTACTGAGGACCTTAGACACTTACAGAAAAACGTGTAAATTTTTTGACATCTACACGGAGGTGTATGATTCTGAAGCTCAACCCCACCCAAAACCCTGTCTCCGTTTGTTCAAATGAGTTTTATCTGATCACAGTATGCCACATTATTAAAATCAATCCTTTTTCTTACTTTTGGTTGGACATCATTAATCATTCATTAAAGCACTCAATATTAAGCTGTCTAGTGATTCACATATTCTGTTCTGGAAAGCCAGAATTTCAGTCTATTACTAGGACCAAAGAAAACTGTCCAATTTATGTCATTTATGTCTATCTATATCAACCCTTGCCAAGGAAGAGAGATCCAAAAATTCAGATGAGGACAAGGTAAAGGATAAAATTATTTTCAAATTATTTGAAAAATTATTTGTAATATCTAATGGAGGGGGTTATAACCAATAACCTTCAAATGAATAAAAGAAACAGATGAACAGAAAAGAACAGTGACCAGAAAAATACAAGCATATGCATGGATGGATGAAACAGGCAAAGAATACTAGTCTCTAAACATTAATCATATAAAATGGGACTTTTTTTCTGTTATTTCAACTACTAGACAGAAATAAGAGTACATGCTATTGTTCTGGGGTTTAATTTTTCTTGCATTTGTTATCTTGTAAATGTCTAACTCATTTACTTAATTTTCTGAGGATGATTTAAACCTGCAGTGAAATGTTTGCAAGACATGCATTTTTACGGATGGAAATACCTAAATATTTTTTAAACAAATCAAGTTGATAGTGTGCATAACTGTGGTGGCAGGAATTGCACCAAGGGATAAGAGCCAAACTTGCTCCTGTAGTCACTCTGAACCAGTAACAACTGGAAAGAAAAGTAATCGCTCGTGACAGAACTCAAGTGAGAACCTGAGTTGGTGAGTTTCAGCTGTAAAATGCATTCCCAGATATAAAGCAATATTTCTATCAGTAACAAATTAGGAAAAGGGTATTTGTGAATGGACAATTCCATTTAGGAGCTGTATCTATATTTGCTAAAAAGAGGATAAAGGGTGAGAACACAGTGGTCCACATCCACAGTGCTTACAAATAGCATCTTAATAAGTTATTTACCTGAGGGAGAACTGGTTGGTGAACAGATGTAAATTACAAAGACTGAGAATTTCAGTATCCATCTCTGTACCTTATTGCTCAGTTCTCTTTTATTTGGCACTGTAGACATCCCCAAAAAACTGCATCTGTTGTATTAAATAAAAATGTTCAGGGACTGCAAGTGTCCTACTTCCTACAGCAGAATAACCATATCCAGGCTGCCTACTCAGAACAGTCTGTAGACTATGCTAAGCCTCAAATTGGGGTCAAGCATTATTGTGGAGAGTGCTAGTTAGGTCAGTTCAACTTTGTGATGGTCAGAAAGCATGCTAAGGATGGGACAAAAGGTACAGTGTGTGTTTGTGTTTGAACTCATCATCTCACTGTGAGGATTTGTACCTTCAATGAAAAATGCTAGTCATTGCTACCTAATGTAGCAATTAGCTTTCTTTGAAAATTTTGTTCTCTTACTACGTGGTTTTGAATGCTACGTAAATAACTACTGAGAAGAAATGTCTGGATTTTTAAGTAGTCGTGTAATAATAAGCTGGGGTGATTCTTATTTCCACTATTCAGGAAGCAACTGATTTAATCCTGAGGTAGTAAATCTATACCAAAAAAACACAAAGGGTAAGTTAAAGCTGTGTGGTGCAGTGCTGGCGCTGAGCCATCTTTCTAATTTTTGCAGTTCAATAAGCAGAATGAATGTCTATTTCTTTCTTTGTTCAGCCAAGTTAGCTTGGACTCAAGAGAAATACTGTGTTATTTCCATCAGAATTTCAGGCTACTGGTGATTTTATGGAGAAGAATGAGTTTTTGAACTTGAAACAGAGCTGTAGCCCTGGATCTAGGCACTAAAAAGTGGGTTTTACATAGCACTGTATGCATTGCTTGTACTTTGTGTATCATCTCAAGGATATAAAGGCTATAGCTGATTAGCAATCTCATTCTCTTTTTGAAAATATCATTAAAAAAAAAAAAAAGAGAAAGGAGCTGATGCACTTCACACAAAGCTACAGCTTTTTATTAAAAAAAATCCCCACAGGGCACTCTCATAAGCGATTATGAATTGCCATACTAGTGATCTAAATAGCAGTCTCCAATATAAACTGGACTTCTTGGAATTTGGAATGCACAGTTTTGTTAAGGAAATTAAACCCTGCAGGACATTCTGACCTACAGATGTATAAATAGGGTTTTTTTTAGAGATCACCAAAGGAAATGCTGATTTCTAAGTATTCAGGTATATAATGCTAAGCAGAGGTAAGTAAGTCAGCAGTTTATTCCTCTCATTTTAAAGAGTTCAAGGTAGTAATATGTCTAGAAATTATTCTCCTGGATTTGACTTGATTAGCTAAATTGGATTCACTGCTGGGCTCCTTTAAGATAACCTCCAGAAGTACTTATGATGTGCACATAAATGAAAGAAAGGATATACTGTGGCTGAGCTTAGTTCACACTGAACTGCAATAGAGCATCAATCACACTCAGCATATAAACTGGGGTGAGTTGGCTAGAGGCTGGGGGCCCACTGCATCAGTCAGTGCGTGGTGAGAAATTGCATTGTGCATCACTTGTTTTGTGCATCATTTCATCATCATTACTATTATTATTTGCCATTCCTTTCATGTTCTACTACACTGTTCTTATTCCAACACATGAGTTTTACCATTTTTCAGGTTTCTGTCCGTCTTCCCACTGAGGTGGAGTAAGTGAGTCTGGTGTTCCTGCTGAGTTAAACAACAGAGATAAAATCATTTTTAACTTCCTGCAAGCAAAAAAATACAAAATAGAATATACTCTTGCCATTTTAGATTTACCTATAGGAATTAATACATTTTTGAAAGGCAGAAAGGACCATTTTAGTTTTTTGCTTTAACGTCATACATACCATGTTCTTGAATTTCTAAATTAATTCATCCTTTAAGACCAAAACCTACTTGAACCAGAAAAAAACCAAACCAAACCAACAAACAAAAAACCCAAAAACCCCAAACCAACCAACCAACCAACCAACTCTCTTGGTTAGAAAAAGATGAGTGTCTGCTAGGGAGGNTTTGGTCAAGCACCCATAAGCACCCAGTAATTAGTCTCCTAGCGACTTAGTGGGAAAAAGTTCTATAAGGGAAAAAACCCCAAATCTAACCCCCAACACCAACCAAAGAAAAATACAAACCAACAAAACCCTTATCACAACTGTTGATAATTATTGTTTATTTTTGAAATATTATTTTCATATAGACCAACCTGAATATTTTTTAAATGTAAAAGCATAGATTTGTTTTATTACTTTGAATGTTTAAATAAATTTAAAAAATAATTCATTTGCTATTTTCATATGCTTTGGCCTGCCAAATCTGTTAAACCTGTATTTGCCATATAGGCATTTACAAGGCTTATAAGGCTGGTTAAATAAATTCTTGACATCAAGGATTTTTTGGAGTGCACTAAAGGATGAGCTCTGTGGTTAAAACAAAAGGATTTTTGGTTCCATTTTAGTCACTGTAATGTAATTCACTTCTGGGCCATCCTTTCTGAACAAAGGCAATGGGAATGCAATTTAGGAGCAATATAACACCCCTAATCTGACTTAGTGTTCCTATTTCTGTCCCCAAAGATATCCCATTAAAATCTTTGTCTAGAACACTACTCTGGGTATTTCATATTCTGCTGGTGGCCCAGGACATCAACAATTAATTTACAAAACAGAATATTTTGTCTTTTAATATGCATGTAATACAATATTTAGACTTGCAAATTTACTTTTGTCTGTATTTTATTATTATATGTGTTTTAAAATTCACTCAATTGCCTCACTTGCCAATTGAAATTTTCTTAGTTTGTCACTTCTTTTTGTTATTTAGTAGCTCTCCAATTCTCATGGCAGTACAAGATCTATCATTACCACTTTGTTTTTCATTTTGCTTTCCAGATCATCGATAAAAGTCTTAAATAGTCTTGAAAGACTACAGTGCCCTATAGGACTGTACAATAATCACACGCCCTTAGTGATAATTTTCCTAATTATGCTTAGACTGAGATTTGTTGAGAAGCTTCAAGTACCCTCATAAGATGCCTCTGTAGCTGCTGGAAGCAGTTAATTTTCTTACCAAAATGTTACAGAGCAATCAGTCATATATTTACAGAACCCTGGAAGTACTTTAATGCGACAATGTAACTTCTGTAATGCAAATATTTTCATTCTACAAGGTGAAATTTCACAAAATTTATTAATACTACTCTTTGGTATTAAAACGTTGTTCAGAATTGCTTTTGGGTATTAGCATTCCCCTAAGCCATCAGTGAGAGTTCTGAGAGGTATTTTGGCAACTGAGCATTAAAAGATCTAAGGGGAAGGCCAAACTTCCCAAAAGCTATGTAGGGAAGCTGTGACACTGAAGACTCCCAAGGACCTTTCAGTCAATTTACACCCAAATCATTCTCCCATGCACATGTACCATAGTAGTGATGCACAAATTTTCTAGGAAAAATAAAATGCCACCAGCAGAGGACATGCTTTTGATACCAAAGTCTTAGTTCAATAAACTCCCATCAACATTAAGAACCACTAAATCTGGAATATTGGTGTATCTACTGCAGCTTCCATGGTAAACTAACCCTTGCTGTAAATCATTCAAATTAACACAGTTATCAATAATATTGGTGCCTCTTTCATTGAAATTGAAAGACAATTATGTGTGATTAAACTCATGGGGTTTGGGGTTTCAGGGTTTTGAGACAAAAATTTGATAGAATGGAAAAACTATTAGACATAATTAGAAAAAAAGACACTATTTTACACTCTGACACAAAAGGAAAACAGTCATTGTAGTTTTCTGGGGGGCAGATAGAATGCAGCTAGTAACCCTCCTCATTGAACTGAAAGACCCAGTAAGTATATAAAGCAAAATTTTCCAGTTATATCATGTACTTATTTTCCTCATAAAGAATAGCTTTATAAAAAGTACAGCAGAAGATAACGATTCTTTTAAAGAACTTATATCTTTATTTATAGTATGAATCAATTTAGCTTTGAAGAACTACATGGATTTCTGTTTAATAAAGAATTTATACTAGATCCAAGTCTTGCTTAGTAGAGAACCAGCACTGAGCCTTCTGCACTTATATGGAGACAAGATTTCTTCTTGTACAATTAAGGAGACCAAAGAGAATAACAAAGTCGAAATAACAAATGAGCTTACTCATTATTTAATCTCTACTTTTTCAAGTACAGTGAAAAGTTTTGAAAAAGTTAAAGAGTACTTTTTTAATATTGAACCAACCTTTAAAGCAATTAAGTGGGATCATCTGTATTTTTAGCTTTCTAGTCATAAGTCAATAATGCATTATAAGAAAAAAAAAGAAAGGGAAAAAGAGAAATAACTAAGTTGTGCTGAAATTTAAAGAAGCAACAAAATATAAAACCTTATTAAGTCAATATATTTCTAAGACTGAGACAGAGACATAGAGGAGGATGCATGTTTTCAGGCTGAAAAGAAAAAAAGATGTAAACACAGACATAGGTGTATATACACAACAGATATATATGATATATACTGTATATACTGTAGAAAATTTGGCAACACATTTTGTTTGAAAAACTGTCTTGCTGGAAGTTCCTTCCCACATTTATGTTACAGATCTCAGGGATAAAGAGTACCTTATCATACAACTGGCCCTGGAAATGTGTCATGATATGAACTGGGGAGAAAAATAAGTGTGCTCTTTAACTGAGTGTAGTTCATTAAACGGTCTGTGTTTTCTTGCAATAAATACTATTTTGTAGAAGTATGGCATGGGTTACACAATGAGCATGGAGCAGAGCAGCAGTATGAAGGAGCTTTTTTCCTCTCAGCTAGGTAGTTTGTCTTTCAGGTAGCATATAAATGCCTAATAAAACTTTTGAAATAAAAGTGCTGCATAAATTGGCTCTCCTAATTCAGTGGAGAGTGGCATTCTCCTTGCTCTCACACAGAGGAGCGAGTGGGTTTTATAGAAGCATTGAGATGTGTCTGAATGATCTCGTAGTGATTAAAATATTTTTTGTTGGGAACTGGACAGCACTCAAAAATTAAGTCGTCTGGGAAGTGACTCCACAATCTGAAATTAACTCAATTTATAGGTTGAAAATATGAACCCAGTATTTTGTTAACAAAGCAAACACAATTTTGAAGGTATAAAACAACTGAGTCTGTTTTGAAGTAATTAGTATCTTCTTTAAGGAGAGAGTACTATCTGATTATTAAATTAAAGAATCTGAGACAGTGAGGTTTCAGCCAGTGTAAAGAAGTCTTCCTAGATTGAAGCATGAGTAATGCACAAACCTGTGCAAACGGGTATTTTGGATGAGATGAGGTTATAAGAATTATTAACATTTTTAAGAACCTGGGTTTTTATAGGTTTTGATGTTTATATTTTTCTGACAGATAAACTGAACTGAATCTGAATGGGGAAGAGGTCACATTGTTTGTGTATATATGACAGTTGTACCACCTAGTATTTGAAAACTGTATGGAAGCTATGTTGTACATTTTATAAATGAGAGAGATTAACATTATTCAGGCAATTGTTCAGCACTGCTCAACTGAGTGGAGAAATGTTTTAAACCGATCTCTACTGTTTTCTTATAAACCATGCAGTTTTCATTGGCCGTCTCTATGGTGAGAAATAAAAAGGAGCCAGAGAACAATCTTATTTACTGGAACCAAATCATCTGCACTGTTTAGGCCAATATCAGATATCCTTTTGTTTTATTTTACCTCACTTTTATTAGTTCTACCAAAGTAATGCCAGGATATCCTTTGGAAATAGTTCTCTCCATGGTAGCCCTGCCTCTGACTGTGTTACCTTGGTCTGCTATTCTTTGGTCAAGCATTTGATATCATCCCAAGACATTTTTTTTTCTTCAGCTTCTACCAGATTTCCATACACACACCCAGAGCAGACAAGTATGTTTTCGATTCACAAATATAGAGCTGCAACACAGCTCTCATACTATTTCAGATATTTCAAATGTGAAAAATTCACATAAAATAATAAATGTCTCTGTAAGTCTCTGTAGACATCACATGGCTTTTTCAAAGATCCGGGTCCAGCTGTTAACTAGCACAGACACTGTCTGCCCTAAGTGGGCCTATAGGTAGGGGGCAACAAACTATTTAGTGGGCTCTGTTGTGGTAGAAATAAGGGCAATGATTTTAAACTGAAGGAGGTTTGATTTGGACCACATATAAGGCAGAAGTTTTTTGTTATGAGGAAGGTGAGACACTGGAAAGGGTTTCCCAGAAAGGTGGTAGATGACCCAGCCCTGGAAATACTCAAAATCAGGTTGGGTGGGTCTCTGAGCAATCTGGTCTAGTTGAAGATGTCCCTGCTTATTGCAGGGGAATATGGACTAGATGACCTTTAAAGGTCCCTTCCAAACCAAACTTTTCTATGATTCTGTGTACTTATCCATTCCACTTAGCCTCTGGGCCAGAAATTGTTGCCTCATTTTCTTTTATAGTGATAAAGATATTTTGTTGTTTTTTAATTAAAACTAAACTATACATCTCCAAATGCCACTCTTTTAAATCTATCTGTAAATCAGGATTAAAAGAAAAATAAAAAGAGATCAGAATTCGCATTCTGAAATTTCCTTTTAAAATCAGGTAATTATTAGGGACATATATGAAATTTTGGATACTCACTGAAACGCTCCATATGTACTGCTTACTTGCATACTATATCTTGTCTTCAGCAGTTGCAGGGCAAATCATTTCCAAAATGGGATCTCCAACAACCGGGCAGTGGTGGAGGTGTAGATGAACAAATCAGTGGTGATTGTGATGATGAAGATGGTTGCGGAGGATCTGGAAGTGGAGAATTCAAGAGAGTCCTGAAAATTACAGACTGTGAGTCCATTATTCTGTTTCCTTCATGCATTTAAACAGTGAATTGGCATATTTTCCACTAATACATACCACTGAATTATCCCAGAAAAGATGTAAAAAGTTGTCCATGTAGCATTTCCAAGATTTGCAGGGGTAGGCCTGCAATTATAAGATTTCTGTGACCACAGTATCAATATGAGTATCAGTTTCATCATAACACATGTTAAAATACACTTGGCATAATATAGATCAACACAGTATTTTGGTCAAATAATAGGTGTAAAGTGGCATGTCCCTCTGAGTTATTACACTAACATAAGAGATTAGGAAGTTAAAAGGAGAAGCTGTACTAATTTTGGATGGAACTGTGGCAAACCATGAGGTTTAGTGCAGGTAGCTGCATTTTATGGAGATCTATTGGAACCAATGTACTAAAGCATTCAAAAATAATGCCACTACTGTTTCTTATTAATCTTTCCACTTCTCTTAAAGTTTTGTTTTTATGTAGTTCAGGGTTTTGTTTGGTTGCATTTTATTTTTGTTTTGTTTATTCTCTGAAACACATTTGTAATAATTTTCATTAAAAATCTTGTGGTTGTGCACTTGAATGGCATAGAACTTCAACCATGAACAAAGTTACTTCTTCTCTGAATCAGGACATTTTTCAGCATGTCTTATTTCTCTTCCCAGTGTAGAAATATAGGCAGAGATGGTGGCAATAGATGAATTTTTTGATCTAAACTCAATTTCTACATTTTGCATTTTTTTTTCTGCATCTTGCATTATCTATATTCACTGAATTGGAGGGTGCTGCATGTTTTCAGGCTTAGGTGTCAACCCCAGGTCCTTTTTGCTTGACAGTAAAGAGGCAATTTTAAAATGTGGCTGTAGAGAACCTGTAGTTTCTTCTTGAACTGCTGGAAAAATGTGACAGAATATTCTGGGGCATGCCTTAACAAGTCAGTTTGGAATCAGTCCAAGACCCTCTTGCACTGACACTTAGTCTATACATTTCAAGTTCTACTAGAAGTCTAGATGGGATTTTAAGCAAAGTCCAAAAAAGTTTGGACACTTGCCTCCTTAGAGCGCCCTTGGAGTTTTAACTTTGGAGAAAGAAGTTAGGAGTTCAAATATTTAAAACCATATGTTCTTTGTAATACTGTATATATCTTATCTCTATTTGACAATGACAAACTGTGGTATTGAAGGACTGTAAAATAGTCTTAGAATGTGACTGGAGCTATTAAAAAAGTATTCAATGACACAAGAATTTCAAGTAAAGTATATTTTATTTCACTCTCTCCTACTGCATTAGAATTTTCTTCATATTGATATATTTCGTGCAATCTTTTCAAAATGTCAAAATTTTAATTAGCCTTCATATTCTCTTTATATCACATCTTCTAAATTGCTAGAATTATAAGCTGTGTTAGGCATAGTGAAATTCGCATGTAATTCTGTTTCATCTGAACTTTTTCTAAGATATTATAGAACAAAAATATGAATCCATACTGTTTGATATTTTGATTTGTGCATAAATCTTGAGCTACTACTACCTTCCATGAGCTATTGTGATTTCATGGATTTATGCTGGCACACATTTCCTTTCTGGAATTCAACTTAAAAGTTGTCTTTAATGTGTACCAAAAAGAGTCCTACTTTGATCTGGGGTGTCACATATGGACTGTCCAACAGAACAGTAAAAACATTCAATTTTGTAGAATTTTGTTACAATGTAGGTTAAGAAAATATTTTTTTTCCAGAAATCACTTGTATTTTTAGGTATATGTTAAAGTGTATGTTTAAGATAAATGAAACAATTTTTTTAAAAATTCTTCTATTGCATCACTGTGATATATGAATAGGACTTGTGAGTTTAAAGTTAGATTTAAAGTGGAAAACAATATATTTTGGCAAGAAAAAAAATTATCTTCTCGAGATTTAAGATTTTATGTGAGGATCTAGAGTTGAAAAAAATATAAACAATAAGAACTTAGGCTTATATTTTTAATATCTATATTTTACGTATATTTATACAACATATATAATTTTGTGTAATTTTCTTAGCTTTTGTTTACTGATATCAATTAAAAGCCAAATAAGATTTTAAACTCCTTGTTTTTATACTGAAAAGTTAGTTTCAGTATGATTATATTGCTTGTAGCTCCTTGACAAGTATGTCTGAATTTCAGGTAAGCCTACAAGCTGACCCCAGTATGTTTGATCCTCAGCATTAGATTCTCTATGGAGTCATACCGTTATTTTTCCTTACCAAGAAAACTTTCTCCATTCTTTTACTTCTGGACAACTTTGCTTTTTCTCATAACTGGCCAGGAAATAAAAGGGAATTGCTACTTTTTTTTTCCATAGTTGAGTCTAGAGGTCCTAGCCATAGCCCAGGCTCCCTTTTTGGTAGCTTCTGAAGACATTTTCACCTGGATATAAGGAGATAATCCTGTGTGCAACAATTTAATGATCTTAATAAGTTATTAAAGTGTGATTCAGAAGCAGCCCCTTTTATTACTTTGTTGTGTATAAAAATAAAGACACATCCACCTTTTTTTTTGATGGCATGTCATTGCCTTTTGGACGTGTGTCTGATACCCAGACCCAGAAGGAACAGAGAGGAAGGGAGAGGATATTCTTCTGCCAAAACAAACTTGTACCAATTTTATGTGTACATGTAGCTTGTGAAGTGAAAGATTACTTGTTTCCACACTCAGTGCTAGAGATGTAAGAATTGATTTCATTTGATGCAAAAGACTGACAAATGTGTGGTGACAGCCTTTGGGCTTTAGAAGGCCAATTAAGAGATCTGGTATTTGTAACACAGGAGCAATAGCCTTGCATTACAAAAATATTTAAAATGTGTTATATTTTGAAAAAAATCTAGTTTTTCTATCAAATAGTCAATCATTACATTATATTCAATTGTGCTGACTGCTTTGCTCTTTCATAAGTACTTTTAAAACACAGTAAATCTGTGCAGTTATTTGAAGAAATGGTACCAGAAAGGATAGTGTATTTTAAATGTATAAAATAAACAGTAGTATAAAGCCTTGACACTTCATTTGCTAGTTTTATTCTCCTCTAACCCGGGAGCTCCCACAGGACTATTTCATGCATCACAATGAGTTACCTCTTCGAAACCCCCTGCAGAATGCAGCAGTAATAACAACAAATACTTATCACCTACATATTGATTTGCATCTGTTTTCAAATAGCTCTGTAATCCCAATATCACTCAAGTGACGTTCTCAATACCATCAATCAAAATTCTCATAATGCTTCTAGCAAGACCACTGATTCTCTGAAGAGTGCTCTACCACTAGTTTGTCTTTCTTTGCTCATTTTAACATGCAACACAGACATTTCTTTAGTGCAGCCAGAGATCTCCTAGTTTAGGGCTCAAATATGCAGAAATATTGAGGATATCTTTGTGCTTAAGATATATATGGGCAAACTTTGTCTTCTACTTTTTATTTTTTCTTTAAATCTCCCCTGATATTCATCCTCTTTGAAGAAAGAAGTCTCCAAAATGTTTTATTTCTCAGACTTCTTAATCTGTAGATTATTATTTTCTTAGTCAAATCATGCATAGAGGTAAAATAACTTAGAAAAGGCTTTTTGTTGAGCTCTCTATATAAATAAACTACTCTACTTCACTTGCCTGACATTACACTGCATTCTCAAGTCTCAAACTTCCTTTCTCCTCTTTCTGTTCCTTCATCCACTTCAGTATAGTTGCTTTTGTCAATGTTAAATCTGATTCTGCTGGCATATTCTGGGACCAAAACTCTTTAAAGATGGCAATAAAATCTCCATTATGATGTTTGCCATCTGTTAAATTCTTTTAAACTCTCATCTACATTCTGCTACCTCAGTAAAGTAAGACATCCCTTATGTCTGAGTAGGATTTCAGGTTTTATTTACACACAAGGGTATTCTTCCTAATTCCTAAATGTTAATATGAGGTGTTAGGCATCTTTGAAAGGGCTACATGACTTTGTGGTTCATAGTTCACTCAGTTCAGAACATCTCAATTCTATTAAAAATAATTAAGAAAAATAAAAGTTATTGCTGTGAATGACACCCTTGGTCTAAATATTGCCCTAATTTTTAACAGTAACATTCTCATAGGCTATTATTAATTGAGAGGCTAGGGGGATGTCACCCTTCCTTTCCACATAGACTGTCATAATCAGAGCTTTTTTTCTCTCACATCCTTGTCTTTTGTGGAGCTGAAAATCTTGTTAAGAGAAAGATTTATTGCAATTAGTACATTTCCTTGAAAAATTTGCATTTCCAGAATTAGTATTTACTTTCAGCAAGAAGACACATATTGTCAACACATATGAAGTTCAAAGACTTTTCTGCGAGCATGATCAAGTGTTGGCACAAAAATATGTGATGATATGAACTGTTGAGGCATAGACTACTGAAGCATAAACAAAGGATGAACAAGTTCCTACAATTTCCACCCCAAAAAAAAAAATCCCAAAACCACTTTTGGATTCCTAGAGCATAGACTTTCACCAGCCAATGAAATTTGAATAGATTAAGTTGCGAGGTGTATGAACATCTTCATTTGTTCAACAGCACCTACCTGTTGAGCAAATTCTGGTTTATTACTTCTTAGTTTTTAAAAACTTCCAAAACCCGTTCCTGCCTACTGCATTATACCTCCCAGACTTGAGCACTCAGGATATACTCCAGCATGTCCTGCTCTGCTCTGCCTTCTCCTGTGAAGATTATAGCTCTTCAAGATCTCCTTTTTGAAATCATCAGAGAAATACAGAATATGGTATTGTGTGATCAAGTATGCAGTTTGGGGATCATCTGAACTGGTACGCTACAGATCAGAAGACATTTGGAGTCTTGGTGGAGATAGACACTTTATGTGGTATTGGATTAATAAAAGAGTAGTTTATCAGCCTGGAGAACACTAAGGCTCCAATTAACTCCTCTCCATGGATTAATGCATTTCTTTCTAACTTTTCAACAGCATGGACATCCTTCAGTCTTTCTCCTTGGGTAGAGAGAGGGGAAAAAACCCCTCAAATTCTTGTGATTGGTCTTTCAAATATGTAAACGCTTCAAATCTTTCAATCAACAAGTTTCAGACTGAATGAAGAACTAAAATACCATTTCCTTATTTCACCTAAATTTTATGCCCAAAAGCACAGAAGCAGTTACAGAGGTACAGAAAGCCAAGTACAGATACAGTCCTTGCTCAAATTGACCTGACAGTGAATGTCAAGTTTCCTACTGTGGACTATAAGATTTAATTCTGACCGGTACTCTTAAGAAAGTGGAGAGGAAAACCACCTTCTGTGTGGAAGTTTTTGCTTTACATAAGGCAAGGCTGTATTCCCTCTTTAGAAATGCAGTGGATTGTTTTGTGAGTTCCCTCATTTCCCACTCCTCCTCTACAAGGATCTTTCAGACATGTCCCAAAGACAAACCACCAGCTCTAAACAGAATTTTGAGATGGCGAATACAAGCAGACTTTTTCTTGATAGATTTGTAAGGTTAAGAAAAGCCAACTTTAAATTCTTTAAAATGCATCAAGAACAATATGCCAGTTCTTCTAGCTAAACAAGAAATAGTTAACCATATCCATTCCACAAACACAGAATAAAATGTGAGTATAAGAGCAAGTGGAAGTTGTGTTATCTACTAATCCAATCCCCTCAAATGAGCCAGTGGAGAACTGGTTAAGGCTAATCCTTCAAAAAGCAGCATACTATCCAAAATATATTGTTTCCTACCTTTACCTATTGTAAGTGTCTATCTCTGGTGCAAAGACAGTTTAGTTACTTGCATAGAGTAGAAGATAATAATCAGGCTAAGTCTCTAGAGCTATGGTTAAATCCATGCAGCTGGCATATAGACTAAAACCAGAATATCCACTTCACTAATGTCAGACCTGAACTTTTTTTTTTTTTTCTCAAAAAACTTTTGAAATTTTAAGATTTATCCCATTAACAGAGAAGAACTTTGAAAATTTCATCAAGGGAACAGCTCTTAAAAAATAACTACCAATTTTTTTTTTTTTTCCTACAAGACATTAAAATTTTTTATCTATTCTATATTAGGTTATGGACTATTTATTTTTGCATGTGCATCTGATATATGCAAAATCAAGACAAAATACCCTACTAGTTTATGCAAAGTATGGTTAATTGGAAAATAATAAGGCTAATATGTTGGGTTTGAAATTAGTTCTGATTGACTTCTTTCTGAGTAGGCATCATTTCACCGACTTCATATGAGTTTGTATTTTCCAGAGGGACTACATAATAAGTTTAGTTGGAGTTACAAAGTTCTAATTGTATTTTTAAAGGCATTACCTTATAATAATACCACTACTTCTGAAGTTACCAGCAATTTGGAGCCTTTTAATGTATATATTATTTCACTGAACCAATGTCACTATTATATTTTAATAATTTATGATTAGTCATTGATTATAATTCAATAAATAAATATTTTTTATTTGTTAATGTCTTCTTTGAAATGTGTTTCATATATTAGGAACATGAAGAGAATTTTTTTTCTATAACTCTTGATCACTGTATTCAAACCACCTGTATTGTTTTATCAAATACTTCCATTAATTCAGTGGTTGAGAACTTATATTGTTTTCCTTTATACAAAACAAAAATGAGCAGGTGTTTTCCTGCAAAAATACATTTCTTTTAATCAACTGTATTTTAAATCAATCCCGTTCTCAAAGTAGAGATGTCTAACCTTCAAAGACCTGAGAGTTTTTACTTCAAATAAGCCCTCAAAAGTCAATGTGTTTTTAAAAAATAGACCTTTTGAATAGTCACTTTCATCTCCAGTTAACCTTATGACTGATTTTGTTGTGCCTAGGAGATCTTTCTATAAGAAATTCTTCATAATTTTGAAGCTTTCTTTTTAAATCTGTCCATGTTTTAATTGTTTTTTGGCAGGAGGAGGGGAAGAGCAGCATCTTACTCTTGAGGTTCCATTTCCCATACTGCCTGTGATAGCTTTTATTACCCACTTTAGATGATTCTTTTACTCTTCCAGTTTACTTCTACTCTACTGAACAAAAGCCTCAAAATGAGTTGCCTTTTTTTTTTTTTTTTGGTAGAAATTAACTGGTTTTATTTCTTTGAGTGAGAAAAAATATAAAGCTAACCTCTATGTAGTTTGAAGCTATTATCATATTTTAGTAACAATTCCTTTAAATGATCAGATTAGCTACTTCAAGTTTACAGTAAAAATGCTGCCTGTTACCATCCAAAACCGAAACATGAATATTGGAGGACAGCTGTAGCCTACTGTGTATTTATTTTTTTCCTTAGAATGCAATCCTACTTTAATAACAATAGACACGGAGACAGGATTTTTCATGAGCTAAAAAATTTAGACTTTTATAGTCACTGTAAAGAAATAAACATGTGTCACTGAAAATGAGTAAACACATGAGGGCAGAGTTCATTAGACCAACATTAAGTATGTCTGTTAAGATAAAAATTGTGCCCTACAATCCTTATTTCTCTCAACTGGTTGTAAAAGGACAAGCTTCAGTAGCTTAAGTACAGATATCTAAAGCTAGTTAGAAAATGCCTTCCCGAAGTTAGGTTCTTTTGCATTCACTATGGTTCTGATTTAATATTTATTTTTATTTTTAGATAAGAGTTAAATACCTTTCAATGTACTTCACAGTCTTACTAACTTCTTGCAGTAAAAAATAGAGGGAGCACTTGCAAATACAGTGAATAAGACCTGTAAAACAGAATTCATATTGTCTCAAAGCCCTAGTTTGCTGGGAGAAGAAATCACTCCTATTTTCCATCATCTGTGAGGAGAAAATAGCTACTGGTGAAAAAAGAATTAGGAATGTCTGTAAATCCCATGGTGTATTTTTTAGCAAATTGTCTTGGTATTTTTTTCACCTGTTTCTCCTTTTAGATTTTGAACACAAAACTAAATATAAAATCGCAACGACCCAAAACTTTCGTAGCCATTACAGGAATAAGGAATTATTTCATTGAATCAAAAAGGAATTGTAAAACACTTTTTAAATCTTCTTATGAAAGAATCTGTCCTTTTTCAAAGTTGTGAATCATATCAGACTGTTATCTTTCTGTTTCTTAAACAGACTGTAACCATGATAAATGTCACACTTTGATTTACTCAGAGGTGATTTATAGGCAAAGGTAGCTTTTTGGCCTGTCATGCATCTCCTGTCTTTATTGTATTCTTTTAGAAAATCAAAGTGTGTGTGATCTCCCGAGAGTTCCCTTTGCAACCTGTGCAGAGACTTAAATTACATTAGTTTCATATTTGTGTCTTCCACTATTAATGATTATAACTGCAATGCCTTGACTAATCTGCTTCTCAGTAATTCATGCTCAAACCATTTGCTAACTTTTAAATAAAAGAGAATCAATTAACTTTTGTTACAGAAACTTAGCACTATCGTTTTTTGTATTTTTTCCCCCAAGAAACTATATGTAAGGGAGATACAAGGCTGAGAAAGATCTAGATCTTAAAATCTGCAGAATTTGTGTGAATATATATATATATGCACACACATATATGTCATCAGAAGTTCCCTAAAAAAGAGTGAAACTACTCAAAATACTCAGTTACGACCTGTATTATGTAAAATAATGTATCTGGAAGGCAGCAAGTGGGATTTCCTTTTTCTTTTGTTTTTTTTTTAAAAGCAAGTGGTTAGGTATAATTCAAATCTGGTTTATGATTGTGATGTCTCATTTCTACAATTAGTCTGATAGTAGGCACTAGGCATTTTAAGTTTCTGGAATTAAATGTATGGAAAATGTTTTTGCAAGGCTGTGTGGAAAAGTTTTTTGCAAGGCAAAAACTAGAGCAGACACCTAATTGGAGGGGTGGGACTGTTGCTGAGACATGCTGTCATTTTAGCAGAACATTGCAAGAGTCTGTTTCTATATGTCCTCATTGGTTTATTTTGATTGTATGAACTCTGCTTCTAGTGTCTATAGCAGAAGCTAGCTCAGATTTATTAAACCTTATACTCTAGATACCTATATTTAGATAAATTTAACTGGACATAAAGTCTAGTTGTTGAGTTTACAAAGCTTGGCTAACTAGAAAAACTTTCCCAGATATTGGCCAGTAGAAGAGGGGTTAGACATGTTTATCATGAGTTATTTTCTGTATTTAGAGCCTCATTAAGCAGACACTTCTCAAGGCCAGTAGGTGTGCTTAAGGAAGGGAAAATCTGCTTCATTGTGATATACCCAGTTGCATAAAGAGAGAGTTAAGCCACAGCTCAATGGACACAGACTCCATCAAAGCATCCATTGTGGAACCATGTAGTTACTAGCATTTTTTATGTCAAGCCCATTACGTCTCTGAAACATGGGTCTTTTCTCCCATTTGGATTTCTTTCTCAAGTTCATGCTGCCTGCAGTCATCCCCAGGAAAATGCTTTTACAGCATAGGCTGAATTTAAGGCCTTCTGAGTAGCTGCTACATTTCTCATAGAGGCATATGATTTGAGCTTCTTATAAACATGGAGAGACCATACGGAAGGATAGGTCAGATCTCTAGAAAGGTCATGAGACCCTTGTTTTTATTTTATTATCACTAATGCCCTAAGGATAGTGGATATAAGTCAATTAATGTCATTTTAATTCAGGGCCAAAATGTCTGAGACCAAACCTGGAGAAGCAAAAACGTAGCCTTGAGAACAGGGATAGGATGAAATAAAATGTCTAAGAATAAAACTACCAAAACTACCAAAGAGAGGATTTTTTTTGAGGAAAATGTTAGATTGAGATGTCTGAATGAGAACAAGTCTGAATAGAGAAGGATGTAAGAGAGAAATGCAGAAATGTGCTTGTAGACTCCCTTTACCATGTCTCTTGCACCATTTTTCTTTTTTTTCCCCAGTGTTCATAGTCTTAAATAGAAATGCTCATAAATGTAAGTTGGCATCTCTGAGTCTAAAGAGTGGTTCATGTGACCAGCTTTGGGATGTGAGAAACACTTTCACAGCTGATAGTGATGTACAAAGTGTAATAATCTTAAGAGAATCTTATGGATTGTAACAGTGACATTTGGAAAATATGTCAGTTGCTAGAGAGGAGACAGCTAGCTGTTAAAAAAAACTACTTCTGAAATGTCAAGGAGCAAAACCAGAATGTGGCAGTTGTTCTAAAACTAAGCAGCTACATATGAACTAAATAGCTGCAAAATATTAATTTACTACCTATTATGTTGTTGTCTTATCTATATAAACACAGTCATTAGTGGGAAAAAAAAAAGAGGAAGGAATTTTCAATTATTTCCTAATAAAATTGTGCTGCAAAAGCTAGTTATAGACAAAAATATTGATCATGTATTGTGGCTTGCAGGAGCTCTTGAGATTTCTTAAAACATTTATTGTTTATTAAGGGTTTGCTAATTAAAAGTGCACATCAGGGATTTTGTTTTCAATAACTGAAAATGCCTACTGATATATTTAAATGAAGATAATAAGGAACTTGAATAGGATTGTTTCCAGGTTACAATTTGCTTATCTCTGGTAGTTCCAAGACTTAGACACAGAAGACGCCTAGACACACCTCAAATACAGGCAAACTAAGAGTACAGACTATCATTTGCAAATTAATTTAGCTGAGAAGGTGGTTGCTGCTTCCCACCTTGTTCGTCCTCTGGAACTGTGTCTCTTATAGACACTATAGTTGTCAACAATGCTATTTAATACAGACCAAAACTTTGAGGCAAACTGGATGTGCTTCTGCTATATATTAATATCGATGTGCAGGGTTGATTTGGTTGATTGTCAGATAGACACTCAGCTGTTCTCTCACTCCCTGTCCTCAACAACTAATAATAATAAAAAAATTGTGATAAGACATGAGCTTTCTTGTGTCAAGATAAAATCAGAAAGATCACTTACCAATTAACATCACAAAAATGAAAAGCCTCAACTTGGAGAAAGTTAATTTCTTGCCAATTAAAACTGAGTCACACGACAAAAGCCAAACAGCTTCACCCCCATCTTTTCAATCACATCACCTACTTCTTTTCAATCTGTGTTACTGCTTCATTCCCAGCTCCTTTGCCTCCTTCTGGCACCGAGTGTTGCAGGGGTGACAAGGAGAGAGGGTTGGTTGCAGACAGTTTATAACAGTTCCTTTCTGCTGCCTTTTCTCCTCACGTTTTCTTCCTTGTGCCTCTCCAAAAGCTGCAGCTTCCTTCAGGGCACACCCACCTGCTCCAACACGAATTCTCCTCAGGCTGCATTGTAGTAACCACCTGCTCTCTAGGTGCTGCAGGGGCGCCTTGCTGTGGTGCCTGGAGCACTTCCTCCCTCTCCTTCTTCTCTCCCCTTGGTGTTCAGAACGTTGTTTCTATCAGTTTCTCCCATTTCCACCACCCTCACCTCCTCTTTCTCAGTGGTAAGCAGGATTTTACCCTCTTTTATATACATTTCCTGAGGCACCACAGTCCTGACTGGTGGGGCTGAGCTGTGCCCTGCGATGGACATGCTGAATCCCGCTGAAAATGTGTGTCACACATGAGGCATCCCAGTCTCTCCTCAGAGTTGCCACCCTTACAGCCCCCACTGCCAGCACTGGGGCACACAAACCCAGTGCAATTGCACACTGTGGTCTGGTGTGTCATGTAACACAGGGGAGTCCTGTCTTTATCAAGAGGGAATCAGTTTTGGAAGTAGGGCCAAGGGAACAGGCTGAGCTTAATCACTCATTGTGGTCACCAGCCAGCTCTCTGGCCAGTACTGTGGGCTCAGCTGAGAGTCTGCTGCTGCACACACATGCAGTGGTTTGGCCTGTCAAGGGCAAAATCTGTTCGTTTTTCTACAGCTCTCTCTGCAGTAAGTTACCTAGTGTTTGCTTGTAGATCTGCTTATGTGCACTCAGGACTTCAGCTGCTCCTGTTCCTGTACCAAGTATTTTGATAGACTCAGGATTAGGTCCTTTGAGACAGTCACTAACTACCAAAATCTCAGTAGCATTACATTGTGAAAAATGGCCCCATTGGTTGATAAAAATGGCCCCAGATTTATACTGGTGTTAACAACTTCCACAAAAAAAGGGAAAAATTCAATAGATAATAGAAAAAATGTAACTTCTCACAACCCGTGTTCAGAACCTGTGTGCCCTTTCAGGCTCTTATGAGTAGCAGTAGAAGTTGCTGCTTCTGCTTCTCAAGATTCCCTTCTTATTGGAATGCACTGAGCAAGATGTGTGATGCATAATGACATAGAATATATAATGGAAAAGGAAAATACATAAATAAAAAGATTATGATTAAAAGCTGTGAGCTCAGTAACATTTTTATGAAGTTATAAAGTAAGTTTCTAGTAAAATTTCAAATGTAATATTCAGTTCATTAACAACTCTCATCATCCTCAAATCCATAAAAATTAATTTATTTTACTGTGTAGCAATTTCTAAGAAATGTAAGTAATAAAATGTAACAGAAAGTGTTTAGATATGGGTTCAAAAAGAGAACAATCAGATTTTATTTCTCTTCTAGTTAGTGCTATCTATTGCCTTTTTTCTTCCTTTTCTATTGCTCCATCCTTTTTCTAATTAACTACCATTTGTCATTTTGTGCCAACTGACATAATTGTAACTCATTATGTAGGATACTAATAGTCTTAGAAGTAGTTGCCTCACACATAAACTCTTGTGTCCAAACGACCACTTAGCAAAGAAGTGGATTTTAATTTCTCATCATTCATTACGATTTCAATTGCTCTAAACAGAAGAATTGAAGAGCAGCAGGTGTTTTTTTATTTCAGTTCTTTAATCTTGTTTCTTAACTTACCTTTTAAATAGCAATGTTGTTTTCAGAGAAAGATGGCTATTAATTCTTCTGTATGCCAGAAGATGCCACTGTAGCACTCACTAACAAACAGTAAAGACTAATGACAGGGGAGAAGGACATGAATATTATCAGATGCAGCATCTGATTGATTGCACCTGAGAAGGTATTACTGTGAGTATCCTAAAAGTACAGGGTCTTAGTCTGGTGAGAGAATGAGATTCTGCTTTTTTTTTTTTTTTTTTTTTTTTTTTTTGATAATATGAACAACTACATATTGGGAATTAAAGGAAATAGTAATTTTATGGCATAATTTCATAAACTGGATTCCTAGTCCTGTATTTGCTGCCTTGGATATTTATGTGTTGCAGCAGTGTATCAAACACTAATATGAGTACATGTTCTTTCTCCAAAGGATTTTTCTAGAAAAGATTTTCCTACTGTTTAATATATCATATAAATCACTTTGAAAAAGTAGTGTTCTTAGGTTGCTATTTCATTTTCTTCTGTATCCAGTTAATCGCAGAGAGGTTTGAGGTAATCTGTCTACTTCAGTGTCATGTTTCTTTTTTTTTTTCTTTTTTTTTTTTTTTATACTTTAAAAATTCTCATAGTGAGCAGTCCATCACTAGCTTTAGAAACTAGGTTTTCCCCCAGGTGATAAAAAAACAGGGCAGTCAGAAAATATTTTCCCAAATGGTCTACCTGAAAGAATGTTTTATTTTGATTGATTTTATTATAGGAACAATTTTGAACATTTTACCTCTTGAAAGCTATGCTGCTTGCTGGTGACGAGAAGAAGAAGGAGGGTTACTGTGCAACCCTGTAATGGTCAAAAAAAGGTTCAAATTGATAATCTATAAATAATTACAATCGGAAGAAGCACTCTAAAAGCACTTCCTTTGAACAAGCTTTCTATTAATTAATTGTTTGTCCTCAGGGTGCCTACATAAGAAAGTGAGCAAAGTGTGTGTGCACTTAAGTTTTCCAATTGGACACTGCAATCCACTGTCAAATGTGAGTGTCATCAAATGGACAATCAAAATGCTGTTATGGAATTTAAATTGTGCAAGTTCTTCTGCCACAAAAGGTGGGAAAATTACTCACAATCACTGTACAATGCAATTTTTATGCCATGTATTATCAATATTCTCTTCTCAGTTAACATTTAAACACCTCTTGTCTTGAGATCAAGCAGGTTTGTCAGCTAGACTTAAGAATTTTTCAGTTCTAGTGACTGGCCGCCAGAGAGGTGTTACCTCACTTAATATAAGTCTTTGAGTCTGACCCTTCAGCAATTTGTTCACCCATCATGTTTGTGTGCATGCCTAGCTGTATGCTGGGCATTTTATTCACAAAAATTCTGTGAGAGATAGTATCAAAAGCTTTTCTAAAATTCCAAACACCCGTGTTTACTGCCTTCCCTTTGTCTACTGGTCAAAAGTGGTTTGTTTCTGCATTCAGCACATCTATTCAGCCTGCTCAGTGGACTCAGTAGCTCTTCTGTTAATAATCATCTCTTTAGTGAAACAACAGAATTTGTCATCAGAATTCATAAGTTATCATGAGACTAAAAGCCTGGTCCCTGTGCTGTCCCTCTGAAAGGCACATTGAGCTCCACTGCGGGGTGGGGTGATTTCTTCTACACTGAAATTTATGCCTTCTTACTTATCTTCATGAAACACTAGCTGATCATTCTGTCCTTCCTTTCAAATTTCTGTAGAAGTATCTAGGGAGGAACAAGAAAGGATATTTAGTCTAGTGACAGATTATTGTAGAGTTGATTACTGTGAGGCAAAACAACTCGCATACCTGCCTATTGTTATTTTTGATTAGACATCTATCAAAATTTTTTGCCGAAACAATCAAATGACTTGAATACATCTATGATATTGGTCTAATAATAGCAAGTGGCCAGTCCTATGGACTAAACATTAACGTTCTTACTGGATGGACCCACAAATAAAATGTTAAATAGTAATTATACCTTGAGACTTTTTGTTTTGCTTAATATCATTGCCAAACTTCTTTCATTACATCTCCATAGCATCTTATCTTTGCATCTTTTTGTTTTGTGCATACACAGTATTTTAGTATAAAATGCTCCACAGTAGAGCACTTATATTTTTAACTTATAGTTGCATAATTAAAAGGTGAAAGTGCATGTTAAATACATCAGCCGAGTGTATTTTTGGCAAAGAAGGTAAAGTATATAAAATGTGTATCCCATCTGTTACAAATGTAGGGTATTTTCACCAGTAATTACAACAATTTTATCTGGAAAATAGGATTTATTCTACCCTAAATACAGCTAAAAGTAACTGTGAATAAAGGTATATTTGGAATTAAATAGAACCCACATAAAACCTAATTTTGATTTTTAGTAAAAACGAACTCAGTTTCTATCACAATCCCTGGGTTTCGTGTTTACTGATGTTCATGTATGTTATTCAGAAGCACCAAATATTAGGTGAGGGGCAAAGCACAGTGGGCTGAGGCGTTTAGTATGAAATAGAGAATTTTTTGATGACTCATAGGTACGGCCAGTGATATAGGAATGACTATTATGTCACTGTGCACATCAGTGTTGCAACAACAAACTGCTCATTCCTATTTTGCTGCATTGAATTCATCTTTATCTATAAAAGAGTATGGTGGTTCCAAAATAATTTGTGATGAAGCATCTAGTCACAGCTGTGCCCGCGTCTCTTTTTGGAAAACATCACTGGTAAATATTATGATAAAATGTTGAAAGTAATTAAAATTAAAGACTTTGATGGACCACTTCTGAACATTCCTTTTCATGAAATAATCTAAATATAACTATGTAGTGAGTTGACTGTGCCTGGATGCCATGTGCCCACCAAAGTCACTCTATTATTCCTCTCCTCATCAGGACAGGAGAGAGAAAATAAAAAGAAAGTCTTGTAGGATGAGATAAGGGCAGAGATAGGTCACTCACTGATTACCATCAGGGGCAAAATGAACTTGACTTGGAGATACTTTGATACTATTAAAACTTAATACCAATGAAATCAGAATAGGGTAATAAAAAATGAATCCAACCTTTAAAACACCATTGCCCCACTCTTCCCTTCTTCCTGGGCTCAACTTCATTCCTTATTTTCTCTATCTCTCCTTTCAACATCAGTGCAGGGGCACCAGGAATGAGGCTTGTGATCAATTCATCACATATCTCTGCCACTCCTTCCTCCCCAGACGAAGGACTCCTCAGACTTCCCCTGCTCCCCTTCCATGTGTGGGTCCCTTGCATGGGGCGTGTTCCTTTACAAAGACTGCTCCAGCCTGGATCCCCCATGGGATCACAAGTCCTGCCAGTAAACTTTCTCCAACAGGGGCTCCTTTCTCCATGAGGCCACAGGTCGTGCCAGGACCATCACCTCCTTTAGATATCCATCTGTTATGGCACGGGGTCTTCCAGGTGCTGCCAGTGGAAATCTGCTGTTCCACCATGGACTTCCACAGGCTGCAGGGGCACAGCCTGGCTCACAGGGTCTGTGCCATGGGGGGCAGCAGGGGAGTCTCTGCTCCAGCACACAGAGCACCTCCTGCCCACCCTTCTGCACTGACCCTGATGTCTGCAGGGCTGTGTCTCAGAGGTTCTCCCTCTCCTCTCCGGCTGCCGTTGCTGCGGTTTTTTCACCCTTTTAAAATAACATCATCTCAGAGGTGCCAGCCCTGTCACTGATGGGTTCTGCCTTGGCTGCCTTGGAACCAGCTGACATTGTCTCTGTCAGACAGTGGGGGAAGTTTCTGGCAACATCTTCAGGAACCACCCCAGTAGGCCCCCTACTACCAAACCCGGGTGATGCAAATCCAACATATAAACTAATATTTTATTAAAATATAACTGAAATATAAAGCAGAAAGCAAGGGAACATGAATATACTTTAAGTTAAATTTTTTAGTGTGCTTGGGAGCTGATTTTGATAATCAGCTAAACCAATAGTTTACATACCCGACTGAAGTGTGGCCATATAGCATATTTTATTAAGGTTGCGTGAGGCGATATCTCACGGCATCATGTGTGGAAGCATGCTGCTTTTTCAGACTGTGATCCTTCTCCTTTTTTTGCCTGTTTTAAAAAATTCAGTATTTACCAAGAATGCCTTTCTCCTTTGAATTTTTCTTTGGATTGAAAGATATCCTGTAAATGCATTCTTAGATTGTATACAGTTTTTTTAATCCAGTAATTTAGTCAATATTTAAAACTGTAAATATCATTTTTGAATGAATAGCATATTTAGCGTACTAGAAGAATTTCCAATTAGTAGCTTATGTAAACCTCAATCTGAGAATGGCCATTCTCATATTAAAAGATTAGAGAAAAATATTTTCTCTAATTATCTATTCTTGCATGCAATATGAATCTTTTTTTTTCCTTATCACAGAAAACTTGCAATCATTAACATGTTAATTCTCTTAATATTATCTGCGATTAATTTCTACTGTTATCTAAGTATTTAGTGAGTCTTTCTTCAGGTTTGTGTACACTTTCACATGGAATACAAACTGACACTGAAATAACCTATTTTTTTGTAATTAATGGAGGTACATGTCTCATTATTTTCTTGAGTACAGTAAGAAGCAAATAGCAGATTTCTTTGTTTTGTCCATAATTCAGAACATCTGTCTTGAAAGTGCTCTGTCCCTTGGTTCTTTTCTCTGAAGTATATTAGCAGTATCTTCCCTCACCATGTCCTTTACTTTCCTACTGTCTTCTATGACTGTTCCTGGCACAGAAAATTTCAGTTTCATCCATTAATCTGAAGCCAACTACTAGCTCTCCTTTGGTCTGGGCATAATATCAGGGCTGTCATGTTATGCAGAAGGAATCCCTCATGCTGCTTTAACAAGGTTTCACTGAATATACATTGCAAAAATTAACAGCTCAAAAATTGGATTTTGAATAGGTTTGAATTTCCGTTTGAGTATTTGAATGCATTTTGTTTCCTTTTATTCCACTTTTATTGTTATAATAATTTTAAATTTTCAAATTTCCTCCACAGCAATAAGCAATGCTAAAAATATATTAAAGGCTATCTTCCTGTAACCCCATGACTCATGAATCTCTGCCTTTACAAGGGCAGCAAATATCCAGAAACTGATCATTTGAGACAGCTGACATAACTGTAGCTGTCTTAATCCTTTCAACAGACTTTGGGAGCAGAGAGAAATGCAGCCCTGGTCATAACCCTTTCTTTATCTATTCCTATTCTCAAATTTACCCTTACAATCAGTGAGAATAAGGACAAGAAAGGAAGAAGGGGATATTACATTACCATGCATTCATATGCGGGCAAGAGCCCCCATTCCTAAGCCAAAGACACCATCTCCAGCTTCAGTAAATATTGGTCTAAAAAATTGTTACATCAATCATATTGTTGAATTCAGTGAATATAGAACACAGATATCTGCTCTCTTTCTTCTCTTAACCTGTATAAATAAAAAAACAGTTTTCTGCCGAGAAGTTTAAGAAGTGAAGAAACAGATAATGGATTTCTGGTCCTTATTTCATACTTTCTGAGGCTGGAGTCTGGTTTTGTAAAAATGATCATATATTGTATTTTTCTTTTATGTGTAGAGTATTTCAATGAGCTATACAGTATGGAATGAAAACTGCTGGCTTGTTTGGTCTGACTACCCTTTCCAATGCAAAAAAGCAATCAAATTATGGTTTTAGCACTTTTGATATCAAGTATTGATTCATCCCCTAAATTCATTTCAACTAGCAGGCTCTTATTCTTTAATTATGAGGCCCAGTAAAAATATAAGTCAATAAACTACTAAAGATTTAATTGAGTCAACTGTATTGGAATTATTTTATTCTTTACATTGAAATTAATGTCCTATTTATAGTCGTGGTTTTGCAGCATATATGCAATAGCATACACTGGCTAACAACATACATTCTTTTTGCTTTATACAGCCTAATTAAACACACAGTATGATGTTTTATAATAAAAGTAAAACAATGCCTTTTTTACCTAAACTAAATCCACACTGAACAGTAATGTATTTTTTAAGAGAAGGCAGTCTCAGACTGAAAACAAGAGTGGCTTTTCTGTACTTAAAAGTTATGTGAATCTTCTAAGGCCATAGCTATCTGATGAAACTACATAAGAGAAAAATGATCAAAAAAAAGGTTAAAAGATTTTTCTGTTTTACTAGCTGATTATTGAGAGGAAAGCTTATTATTCTTTTAGCTTATCATAAGGTTCCTGTATCATGGTTATCACAGGGTCAACAATAACTTTAAGTAACATGGCATAGTAACATCATGATTGCTTTTCCCTTGTCTCTTCATGGATGAACTATGAGTGTACACCAGAATTTTAATCTTCTGCAAACCAAGGTCGAAGAATTGTGTCTCACATCTGAAGTGTGAGAAGCTGTGCTACTGAAGCCCTTTATCCAGCTTGGCTAAGGATGTCAGTAAGACTGATGCGACTGAGGTGCCAGACTAGAACTGCATATTATCTTCTAACAGGTCTCCCCTGCACAGAATTAAACAAGTTATCTGTTGTGCTCTTTTGGGCTGGGATAGAATCAGTTTTCTTCATAGTACTTTATAAGGTGCTGTGTTTTGGATTTGTGACCAAACCTATATTAATAACACAGCAATGTATTAGCTACCAAGCGTCAAGGCCTTTCCTGCTTTTCACAGTCTCCCATCACCCCGGGGGCTGAGGATGCATTGGGGAGGAGCCACAGCTGGAACAGCTGATGCCAAGTGACCAGAGGGGTATCCCACACTGTTATGGTGTCATGCTGAGCAATGAAAGCTGTGGAGGGGGAAAGAGGCAGGAAGTGGGGGGGGACGTTCAGAGTGATGGTGTTTGTCTTCCTGTGGTTGCATGGAATCCTGCTTTCCTGGAGATGGCTGAACACCTGTCTGCCCATGGGAAGTGGTGAATGAATTCCTTGTTTTGCTTTGCATGTGTGCATGGCTTTCACTCTTTCTATTACATTTTCTTTATCTCAATCCACAAGTTTTCTCACTTTTACCCTTCTGATTCTCTCCGTTGTCCCACTGGGGAGGGGTGAGCTAGGATCTGTGTGGGGCTGTGTTTGCTGGCAAGGGTTAGACCACACACCTGTAAAAAATGTTGTCTATTTACTCCCTAAGTGAATACATTGATCTTAGCTTATTTTCCACAGCTCTTTAATATATATATGAAATTATACTTATCCACAATGTATGTATGCAGTGCTTAAAATAAAAAAGTTTGAGGAATACTAAGCCTGCTATCCATCACCTCTTCATGTTACTCTGTAAAGCTCAGTATACAGTTTAACTGTAAGTCTGTCAAGACAGAAGATACCTATATAGTTTTAAACTCCTGCACAGCAGAAAAGTGATTAGAGAAAAAACTACATTCAGATGAGATCATTAGAAATGAGAATGGGAAAAATGGATATGAGGAAGTACTATGGCCACGCTAAGTTATTTCAGAGAAATGACTGTTTCTGCTGGTGAGTTTCCTACTCAAAACCAAACCCATCCAAATCCCTCAAATGCAGTGTGGTATGACATTGTCTAACACACATAATTAAAGAAATACTGTCTTGAATAATATATTTTGGATTTATTTTTATCTTTTCTGATAAGATCTGTTGAGATTTTCAAATCTTCCCTTCCAAAGTGTTAACATTCATTGCCTACAAAATTAAGAGCTGATCTTTCCTTGGTGAATAATTGAAATAAAATGTCTACAGAGGAAAATGCAGAAACAGAAGATGTTAAATTAGTAAGTGGTGGGTTTTTATTAACCAGATCAACATACATCTTTTCTTTTAGTGACATTTATAAGCCGTAATTGAGTTTTAGGGGCTTGACATATTATCACTTCACATCTGAGTCTTAGCAGGTATTTTTTAGCGTAGGCTCTAAGCCCTTCCAAAACAATATAACTTGTTTTGAACTTAGAATAATTTCAGAAACATCCTTCCTCTGGCACATCATCTTTTTTAAATTAAGAAGAAAACTTCCAGGTGGATCTGCTACCAATAAAGAACTGTTCCAAAGAAGAGAAATCCTGGCTTTTTAGGAGGAATCTTTGCTTTTTTTAGAGAATGCAATAACTTTTCATTATCTGGCCTCTAAGCTTTTCCTCTTCTATTTATTGTTTTATTTGTTTGGGCTTTTCCTGTCCATTTATGTAACACAGAATGTGCAACAACTCACTTGTACAAGAGCTTCAATGTTGTGAAAAAAATTCTAGTCAGAATACAGGCTTTTTCTACTAGTAAATCACTTTATGGATCTCACCTGTAATTCCAGTATCGATGTTGGTTCTTCAGAGACTGTTGTGCATGCACACATGAATACATCCAAACTAGAAATTAATTAATGTACTTCATTCTCTGTTACCCCTTTGTTTTATTTCAAGTGGACTAAAACAGTGTCAACCTTGTATTCCCATGGTATTAAATCACATTTGCTACTTTAAACTTCAATAAATCACCTATAGCTTGAAAGTTTTGCATTGCTTATCTTACTCTGCCTTACCCTTAATAAATAGCTGTCTGTTTTCCAGGCTTTTACTCCTATATCTTCCTTTTCTGTAGCATCCTTTCCTACATTCCAGATTACTCTTAAAAAATAGCCCTTATTCTTAAACCCAGTTGAAAGTCTTCTCCTAAATCTGTTCCCATTTGTTTTATCTCAGAGTTTTATGTTTTATCTTGGTGACTGTTGTGCTTTTGGCATTCTGACATTTTTATTTTGCTGAAACATGTCAGTTTGGAGAATCACAGGAAGGAAGTAAGCCTTTACTAATTAATCAGAACTAATGTCTGAAGGAATAGAACCACTGCTGAAAACACCTTGCCTTCAAATTTATGTGATTAGATAAATTACATTTTATATGTGTTTTATAATTCTTAAAGACACATATAGTGAACTTCAGTAACAGTATTTTACCTCTGTAATTTCTGAAAAGTTAATAGAGAACACTGTTGTACCTGCTTACATGCTGCATAATTAAAATATAGGAAGACCCTCCTCAAAATGTATATGGTAATAAACATTAAATGTAAATAAGCCTTTTTCCCTATACCAGAATTTAGGATTAATACCTTGAATATTTAAAAAATTTTCTGATTGAATAAGTATATTTATGATGATAAAATCGTCTTGTCCGTCAACAAACCTGTATTGCCTAATACCAAGAGTATTAGACAAATCAGTTTGAGGGCAACAGAAATCTCCAAAAATGTAAGTAACTGAGTTTATCTTATCTTTGTGTATTCTAGCGTGGCCGTATCCTTATGGAACTTTTTAGACCTATCCATATCCCAGAGAAAGATCTTCAAACAAGTTATTGAAACCCTGAATTAAATCTCAGTGTACCTAGTGCCACTAACATCGTTTTTTTTCCTAAAGTATCAAATTCCAGAGAGAAAATATACATATGTTAACGACTGTATCAAAAAGTATAAAAAACTTTTTAGAATGAAACAATTACATGAGTATGGATAATCTGAAAGAATGTATTTATATTTATATGGATATGAAACATATAATTTGAAAAGAAGTATCCTTAATTTCAAGACCATAATCAAACCTAATAGTCCTATTATACATTATAACCTAAAGGGTATTATATACTGAATCTTTATTTATTTTTCTTCCCCTTTGTAATTGAACATAAGAACTGCATCAGAATAAAACTAAAAATCAAACAATCATTATCTTGTTATAAAAGATATAAACAGGTGCATTAAAATCTACAAATAAATATAAATTTAAATATATTTTGTATTTGTCTGTCAGAAACTGTTGGAGTCCAGGGCATGTGGAAAACCCCTCAAACTGCCGTGGGGGGTCTGAGACCCTGGCTGGGACCCCAGGAAAGCATTGCCTTTGACCTTAGTCCATGGGAAAAGCTTCCAACACTCACAGATGAATTGAAAACAACAAAGATTTGAAATAAATAGTAGTTTAGTTTGTCACAGGGTGAAAATTTGTGGTTTTGGGGTTTTAGTATGGAAGTAGATCAGAGCAAGATGGAGAATTTTGGGCGTTGTCTCATCTCCGTCTACTCCATCTTCGGCTGTGACGGTGACACAAAGACATTGGTAGAATGGATTTGATGTAGAAATTGCGTGTCTGGAATAGGTAGTAGCTATTGGTACAAAACTGTAAATATAGTACGCTTTAAGAGTTAATTGGGTCAGAAACCTTTATAAACCACCTTAGGTCCTCTGTCTGTGTCCCTGTAGCTGCATTTTTTAGCGGGCTAACTCTGCTATCAGACCTTGAGGTAAGAAATTGAATAAACATCTTTGAAGACCGAAGCTACAGGTTCTGTTCATCTTTTAAACCCTAGTACAGGACTTTGAGAAGAAAAGACTGCTGATTAGCAGATTCCCAGAATAGAAATTCAGTCAAGAAACAAAAAGCCATAAATGGGGAAATTCTTACCTTTTAATTGGTAGGTTTCTTCTGTTTTAAGGTGCTGGGGACTACATTATAGAAATTAGACAAATCTAGAATATAGACAAATAATACTCTTTGTTCAAGAGTTCATAACCCAATAATTTATTTTTTAAGTCTAATGACACAGATTAAGATAAAAAATTTTGTAAGCGTATTTAAGAATTTTTTTTTTAAATTTGTTTCCATTTTGTCATGAGCTTAGCATAATGTCTATTAGCTACAGGTGCTAATCCAAAAGGAAAGACTGTGTAATAACGGACTCAGAAGTAGATGTCAAACTGAAGTCAGTGAAAGAATTTTGTATTTTCAGTTGCAAAGTTTGCTATAGATAGATTTCTTGTCACTTGGATCCATGCTGGTGTGTAGATAGACTTGAGGACTTTGATATAACCTGAATTTTGCAAACATTAAAAAACCAAAATTAATTCTGGCTCTTTCTAAGGTTGCTACGAACTCATATAATTTAAATATGTATGAGATGGAGCATTTGCTATAAAGCATTTTGCAGCCTGAAAGGGAAGATCTTAATTTAATATGCTACATTTAATATCTAAAAATTTTCAGCTTGTAAAATTCTTTTCTTTCTTCCTTTCGATCCCTTAAAAGGGTAAATGAACAAGTTATTCAATCACTGGTGCTATAATTGTCTCAGATTCTATTACAGAGAATTTTCTATTTTCTGCTTAATCTCTGTCAGGATTCTTTTCTAAATCCTCATCTTTGTACAAACTGGTTACATTTTTTATTATATTTACACAGGTCTTTAAGCACCATTAACTTGCAAAGAAACCAAAATAATTTAAATATATTTGAAAATCTACTTTTCATGTAAAAGAAATATTTCTGAATTAAACAAAAAAAATCCTTCCTAGAACAGTTTCCTGGCTCTCGAATAGTTCAGGATTTTCCACTGTATTATAATAGTCTTAGTGATGGTTTTTTTCCAGTTTTTAGTAGCTGTCATTTTTTCTGATAATGAGCGTAGAGGTTGAAATAAGAAAAAGTCAGTTTTCTGATTAGATAGTCATGTAGACTTGTAAAAAGACATGTTTAAAGAATCCAGTTTTATATATTGTAATGGCCTTGAACCCTGAGCCTTCTTGCCTTCCTTCTATTTCCTCTGTATCCTGTGGGAGACTGAGTGAATCTTATAAGGGGTTTGGCTGTCACTAAGGTTAGCCCACCACATATACATTGTCATAGTTACACTTATACACACCAGTTATAAATGCCACAGAATATCTAAAACCCATTCCAATGACATTTCCGTTAATTTTTTTATTATTATTATTATCCTATGTATTCTTTTTGTGTGTCATTTGTCCCATAAGAAAAATTCTGACATGTTTTGCAGGACCATGACACATTATCATGTGATTTTTTTGTTGTTTTAATGAACCCTGAGTTCTTATTAAAGAGTGACTTAAGATCCTACCTAATGTTATTCTATGTCTTTGGCTACAGGGAAAAGATAATTTTCTTGTAGCTTTTATGTGGCTTACTAAATAAATAACCCATGTGTTATATCACTCTAGAATTTAACTCTGTGTAGCCACTGTAAGTTATGTCCTGATGAATGCCTACAATATAAAAAAAAGATTTTTTCCCTATGTTGTAAAAATAATGTCCAAAGTTGCAATGCCTCATATTATAAAGGGTTCTAAGATTTTATGCTCAGAGAAAATCTATTTTTTTCCACCCATCAACATTTTTATTAATCTTTTTCTTAAATATATAAATGAAATGCAGTCCAAATTTTATTAGCCAGCTTATATATAATTAACTTTCAGATCAAGTATAAAAGAAAATATGAAAAAAAAAGATTTTTTAAAATTCTTTTCTTGTTCAAACAACAATTATAAGTGATATAAAGTAGGATTTGTCCCAATTTAAAGGTTACTTCCTAAATCTAGAGTACTCTAGATTTACTTTATATTCTATCAAGAAAATTGGACAATTCCAAATAAAGTTTTCTTGATCAAAACCTATGGAATTAATAAAACCCGGATTAATTTTTCCCCATGTGTATCTATTTTTCTATGATGACAAAAGAGAGACTAGATAACTCAGAAAATTGATATCTAAATATATTCCCATTAAAATCCAGCTTTGTGCATAAACCTGATTTTCAAAAAATATCTTAGGCATTTTTAGACAAACTTCTCTTGATTTCTAAATGCCCAAGTTTTTGATTGTCTTCATGGAAAATAGGATTCTTGGAGACTACATCCTCAGAGATAATTATGCATCTATATATGATTTACTTTTCAAAAAAGGAATCAAATTTCTTTCCGAAAAGTTTTATGTGAATTATTTAGTACTATATAATGAATTAATAGAAAACACTGGAAATTATGTATTTTAATTTCTGATGAACCAAAAACATTAAGAAAACCTTAACATCCAAAAGGCCTGAGTTCAACTGATAGACAGAATATAGATACATAACATGGAAATGCATTTTTAGAAAAGAATTGGGATATTTGAATATTCAAATATGTGATGAGGCTAGCAATACATATCAATACATATGACTACTTTTTCCTTATCATTTTTTGTTGGTATGGTACTTTTTTTTCTCAAAGAAGCTGATGGTGAAAACTACCTGCTTGTAAGCACTATTTGCTGGTTCAGGAATGACAGCTAATAATAACCTATGCTTTTCCACCAAAAGAAAATTTTCATATTTACAAAATAATGACAATAGTAACCTGCATGCAGTGCATTACATACCTATGCATATAAGATTTCAGTCTTCCTTTTTTAAAAAATAACCATGTTTGTATTTACTTTATTCAAACTCTGATGGTGGGGATGTTGGCCAAGTTTTCATTACTAACATCTGAGAAGTCCTTTGAGAACTCAAGGTTTATTTAAAGTTTCCTAGCAACACTGGAGAGCTAAATCTCAAGTACATTCATGAGGAAAATCTAAGAACATAAGTAAACAGGTGGAAAATTATTAATATCTCGAGACTGTTTAATGTAGTATAATAATGGCTCTATGTCATTTTCTTCATACTTTTGGTATAACTTTTCTAGTCTCACAGTATAAACATGTATGTTTTCTGTCTATTCCAGTAAGAACAATTATTACAAGAACCTAATAAATCTAATCCACTCTCTTCCATTTTTTATCCTTGACCCTGCTCAGAATTCAAAGTACTCACATAATTGATTACAAAAGAGATTTCTAACTCAAGCAAGAAACAGTCTTTGCTGCTTTGCAAGGATAAACTAGGTATTAATATTACAAATGTAGAAGAATGTTTTACAACCTCTAAGGGACTCCTACAGATTTGACCAGTCAATTATCTGCAGGCTTTTAACTGTCTAAAACAGTTCCTCAAATAAAACAGCTGTCTCATCTTAAGAGTGAGGATGCCCAATAGCAACTGTGGAAAGAAACATGCCTTCTATGAGTAACATCAATTAATTGAACTATGAAAGAAATAAACTCTTAAAATGTGTTTATTTTTCCACAATATTTAATTTACTGTCATGCATTTTTAAGTACTTTTTTGTTGAATACAAACCTTAGCCTCTGGTGAAATCTTTACTTACACAGATATGAACTTACAGCATCTCAAAAATATCTGCATTAAGTTTTGCAAAACAGCAATATGTAATTTTTCATTTTTTAATTTGATTTCCTATTAAAATATCTATTTAAAAGCAAAATATCAGACAATGCTATGAGATTGGGAGAGTAAGAACATTTCTAGATATCAAGTAAATTTTATTTAGATTTCTTTAGCCTTTGCTCTGTAACGAGAGATTGTACTCTTTGTTCAGAATCAGAATGGGTCTTTTGGCCAGAAGCTTTATCGCATTTGCAAAGGTTAGCTACATTGTCTTTCTGGATAGGTGCTACTCACTCTTTCACAAACCATGTATTTTTCTAAGTCTTGGTACTTTGCTCAAGTATTCTGTTTTAAAGTGAGGTGCTGTAGGCACTGGTGTCTTCTCCCTGGTGACCCGTCACCCAAGGGAAGGGCCTGAAGTTGTGGCAGGGGAGGTTTAGGCTGGATACTGGAAAAAGGTTCTTCACCCAGAGAATGGCTGGGTGCTGGAACAGGCTCCCCAGGGCAGTGGTCACAGCACCAGCCTGACAGAGTTCAAGAATTTGGAGAATCATGTCAGGCACATGATGTGACTCTTGGAGCTGTTCTGTTCCAGGTCAGGAACTGGACTTCAATGACCCTTTTGATTCCTTCCCAGCTCATGATATTTTATGATTCTAATATAAGTGTCTGTTCAAGTGGATTGAAATGCCCATTCTTTCCAGTAGTGGCCTATAGTAGATATAATTATTCCTAGAAGCACTTGTGCTCTGTTGAAAAGTGACAAAACAATATGGAGCACCAGACTTTTAGCTTGTTGTCTCTTTAGTGCAGTGCCATTATCTTCTATTCCTCTTTCAGGATTAGTTCAGTTCTGGTGCTTCTCATTCCGTCTTGATCCAGCTATGCTTTGCAATGATATTGTGAACCTCTTTAATGTGCTTGTGCCTTGCTTATGTACTCATGCTGCATTCCAGCAGCACTGGTCGCTATGTTCATTCTTTCCATTTTGTAGCCAAGTGCACCTGCTGCCAAGAGCTCTCCTAACTGTCTTTTGGTCTTGTCATCTTTCCTACTACTTGTGTTGACTGCTGTAACTTTTCAGTAGAGAAAGGAATATTTAGAATACCCTGACACTTCTGAACAATGATCTGAGGCACAACACAGATCAGAGGGTTGCTATAATAGATTTTGTTTGCTCTTTTCAGGGTGACTATTTAAGCACTGAACAACATGGTGAACTATTTTCTTTGCATTTAGTTACTATCATCTACATACTGTAACACTAATAATGATAAGTAGTCAGACAGCAATAAGATATCTTTCAGCCCCAAATGCATTTGTTGTAATCAGAGAAGATAATTTAGGGTGAAGTAGTGATCATTAATCTAGGATTTATAAACTGTCTGAAGACCTCCAGCTGCTGTGTGAAAATGGAAGACTTCTTTTGCTGGAGAAACTGCTGAGATGAAAAATTTGGCAATTTCCCTTATTTGGTTAATACTGAGCACATAGCCCTGCTGGTTCCTTGTGCCCTGTACTCAGTATGGTTGCTTTGTAATGCTCCAAGGCTCAATAATTTACAAAGCTGCATCTCTCCTATCCTTAATAAATTGTGTCATTAGATTATCTTTTAATGCTATATTTCTTTTTCTGGAATTGTTTGTGAATTGATTTACATACTGTCAGATGCAGGTAGATACTGTGCTGTGCGGAGGCTGACCTTTGGCAATGTACAACACAAATTGTGGAAATTAAATTCCCTTTTCTTTTCTCAGTCTTATAAATCTAATGTTGTTAGTAGCTAAGGAAAGCCACTATTAGTAGCTAAGGACATCCACTAAAAAAATATTACTTTTTTTCCTCCTAGTCTCCTTTCAACTTTGTATTTTGCAACTTTTTTTTTTTTTTTCCTGTATTCATAGCAGAAAATAAGTATTGTGACCTTTCTTTTGGGTCATTTTTACACTGAATTTAATACAGTAATTCAAATGCAAATGTATAAAATAGCCTGAAAATAAGAATTGCTCTAAGCAATGCCCCCTCTTCAATATTTGTGAGGTGCTTGCAATATTCTTTGTTCTTATACAATGAATAAATAAACTGAAAGGACCCAGTTTATAATTGTGAAGTCCATATTTCTTTGGGGGCAGTGCAATGTAAATCTCACTGAGGATGCAATGATTATTATGATAGGACATCCCAGTAGAAATCAGTGTCCTTCTTACAGAATATGGGACTTATAGCTGTGGGAAAAACACCTTGGAATTGAAAGGAAATCCTGCAGCAGGCACGTCTGTGGTGGCATATGTTTAAATAAAAGCCACAGACTCGCTGAACTTTCATATTAACAGCCAGACAGAGGTGCAACACTTTGAAAGAAACTCCCTAGTGCAAGTGTTCACAACAGAGAAGTTACTGTGCATTTTGCTTTGGCAAGTTGTGTTCTCTGCAACAGAAGAGGCCTTTTAACAGAGACTTTAGGAGAGTTCAAAATAGGATCAGATCCTTTATCTTCCCTCCTGCCCAACGGAAGCATTCTAGTGAAGTTAAAGCATCCACTCTTTGAACTCACTGAGTGTTTCAGGCCATATTAAACTCCTTTTAAGGTAATTGTTCACTTTATTTATGTTGAGTTCTCAACTGTGTTATGGTGTACATTAGAGTTACTCTGCCATGTGGGATGAAGCTTCAGCAGCTCTGTGAGGATCAATCAGGCCAAACAATAGTATTAATTCTGAAAACCCATTATTCCTTCTGTAAAGCATTACATCTTTACTTCTATGTTTTATTATTATATTACAATAGTATTATTATTCCCTTTTTTAAAATGGTTGATATGATAGGGACTTAAAGCTCTAATGGTTAACCTTGTAAAAATACCCTTTGTACACATGAACATGTTTTTAAAGACTAAAAGTCACTGCAGATTAGCTGACAGAAAATTGTAGACAAGTTTAGAAGACTATGGATAATTTAAAATATTTCTGACTATTTTGAAATAATATCAGTCTGTCATGATAAACATTCATCAAAATTAATTTCATTCAAAACCAGGACAACCATAAAAAGGCACAGTGAATCTTTATGTATTTATTACTTTCCAAAGTGTAAAATTATTTTTAGACTACTATACTCCTTTTCTTTCAAAACCCAACACTGAATGAACATATTTTTCTCGTAGTTGAATCACTCTTTTTGTGATTACTCTTTTCTATGCTGAGCTTCAGACTGAAGAACATGTTTACCATAGAGTTATGAACCTGTGAAACCTAGGCTACAGTAAAACTGCTGATGCAATGTTAGGTACAGCAGCATGAACAATTTAATAGTTATTTTATTCACAATGAAAATACTTCAAAGGACTTCCTAAAACATTTGTAAAGGTGACAGGCAGAGGACTGTGGGCTAAGATTATGAACTTAATGGTCTTGTAAACTGCTGCAATACCTTTGTTTCAACTATAACCTTCCCTCTATTGTTTCCTGATAATTATTCCCCCAAATTGTTAATGTTGTATGTTTTGACCAAAAGTAAATTGTTATTCTATATAATGAGAATTTGAATTCCTGACATCTGCTTGCTTGGTAAGAATACCACAAAATGTATGACTGTGGTTCTTGCCTTTATGGGGCATGAGAAAAAAACTTACAGATGGTAACTTGAGTAACTTAAGGCACATTATTATGTTAATCGATTTGTCTTGATCCGAAATAGTTATTCTAAAGGCAAATTAAACTAAAATTCAAGAGGAAAGAAAAATGAGAACAGTGTCATAACAGTTCTGGAGGGAACTGTGTGGTCAGTAGGGTGTCTGAGTTGGGGAAGGAAAGGAAAATGAAGAGAAATTAACCATGATGAGTGGGAGATTTTGGATACCCTATTAATCAGTCTTGGAAGTAAAATCACAACTAATGTCCATAATGTTTTTTCATATATTTTTTCCTGAAATCATAGGGACTGGGGAACATCTTTGCTGGCAGATGATTTGAGCTTGTTTTGACACATATGATCAATCGAAGGACAGATATAAAAAAATAGTTCCTTACTGTTTCTCTCTGTGTATTTCAATGTACAGTCCCAGAGACAATGGTTATCAAAGTAACACAAAAACATAGGTATGTAGAAAAATAAACATTTAAGACATAATCATTTCAAATCTGCCTAGTCACTCTCCTCACAAGTTTTAAAATTGATGTTTCTCCACAAATTTACATAATTTCTCTAAAGATATCTTTTGTCTTTACTCATCCTTCCCCTTGCCAGGTTTTTAATTTTATTACTGATATATTAGTATGTTAAGGTAAAATTTAGGCCACTTTGCTCTTCTTTGTAGTTTATTAACTATGCAAGACTATTTTAGGTATAGTTTGCTTAATTTCAAAATAAAAAGCATAGTAAAAGATTTCAGAAAGACTGACAAGTTTACTCTGAGTAAATACATACATGTCAGTGTATCTATCAGCTCTTCTCTGTATTTTTACTTCAGAAATAGGTTGATTTACCTTTAAAACACTCAACTTTTTAACCGGTGTAGCAAACTTTTATTGATGTTTGCTACACCGGTTAAACAGGTGAGTGTTTTTAAGGGCCACCATATGTATAGGCGGAATGTGAATAATTTTGTCGAGGCAAGATGGATCTAGATGAAGGTAACAATAATCCCGTAACTATTTTAATGTCTTTCTTCTAAGGAGGGAGAGCAAAGTGTTTATTGTCCAAAAAGTCATATGCTTTCTGCATAAACTGCTAAACACGTGGGGGGATTGGTGAATGGTTGATGCTACTGTGATCACAGATTCTTAGCCTTGCATGACTTCCATAAATCCTTTCACCAGATGTTTGATATAACCAATTTTTACTTCTCATTTTCTTGAGTAGAACAGCTTGAACCAAGACCTTGCCTCTGTGTCTGCCGCATTTGAGCACCTCAGTATTGGGAAACTGAACTGAAAAATGTCAGTATCACCAATTGGGCAGGCTTGGGAGAAGAAGAGTAGACTTGTGATGAAGTGGTTCCTCAGGAGAGGATGAGAGAATCACATGTCTTGGAGATGCAGAAGGAGGTGAAATGACTCCTGGGAACAGGGCTGCCTGGGTAAAGAACTCCCACAGCCTGGGGCCTGGCTAATGCCTCTGAAACTTCTCATGGCTACATGACATCTCACTTGCCTTGTGCAAGGCTTAACCTAAAACAGGAAGCACAATCAGTAGGACCTACATAGGATGGCAGAGCTCTTAGAAAGGGGATGCAAAAATAAACAAGCAAGAGAAACAACCAGAGAAAAATGAACACCACGGACAGAGGCCTGGAGAAAGAACATAAACAATAAGCACTGAGAATAAAACTAATAAATTCAAAGGTTATCAAAAGAAAGGTCTCTAAAGAAATTCAGGGATCCAAGCAGATATGAAAATTCAATTTGCATTTTGGAAAAAAAAATGTATTGTCNCTTTTGCTGGAGAAACTGCTGAGATGAAAAATTTGGCAATTTCCCTTATTTGGTTAATACTGAGCACATAGCCCTGCTGGTTCCTTGTGCCCTGTACTCAGTATGGTTGCTTTGTAATGCTCCAAGGCTCAATAATTTACAAAGCTGCATCTCTCCTATCCTTAATAAATTGTGTCATTAGATTATCTTTTAATGCTATATTTCTTTTTCTGGAATTGTTTGTGAATTGATTTACATACTGTCAGATGCAGGTAGATACTGTGCTGTGCGGAGGCTGACCTTTGGCAATGTACAACACAAATTGTGGAAATTAAATTCCCTTTTCTTTTCTCAGTCTTATAAATCTAATGTTGTTAGTAGCTAAGGAAAGCCACTATTAGTAGCTAAGGACATCCACTAAAAAAATATTACTTTTTTTCCTCCTAGTCTCCTTTCAACTTTGTATTTTGCAACTTTTTTTTTTTTTTTCCTGTATTCATAGCAGAAAATAAGTATTGTGACCTTTCTTTTGGGTCATTTTTACACTGAATTTAATACAGTAATTCAAATGCAAATGTATAAAATAGCCTGAAAATAAGAATTGCTCTAAGCAATGCCCCCTCTTCAATATTTGTGAGGTGCTTGCAATATTCTTTGTTCTTATACAATGAATAAATAAACTGAAAGGACCCAGTTTATAATTGTGAAGTCCATATTTCTTTGGGGGCAGTGCAATGTAAATCTCACTGAGGATGCAATGATTATTATGATAGGACATCCCAGTAGAAATCAGTGTCCTTCTTACAGAATATGGGACTTATAGCTGTGGGAAAAACACCTTGGAATTGAAAGGAAATCCTGCAGCAGGCACGTCTGTGGTGGCATATGTTTAAATAAAAGCCACAGACTCGCTGAACTTTCATATTAACAGCCAGACAGAGGTGCAACACTTTGAAAGAAACTCCCTAGTGCAAGTGTTCACAACAGAGAAGTTACTGTGCATTTTGCTTTGGCAAGTTGTGTTCTCTGCAACAGAAGAGGCCTTTTAACAGAGACTTTAGGAGAGTTCAAAATAGGATCAGATCCTTTATCTTCCCTCCTGCCCAACGGAAGCATTCTAGTGAAGTTAAAGCATCCACTCTTTGAACTCACTGAGTGTTTCAGGCCATATTAAACTCCTTTTAAGGTAATTGTTCACTTTATTTATGTTGAGTTCTCAACTGTGTTATGGTGTACATTAGAGTTACTCTGCCATGTGGGATGAAGCTTCAGCAGCTCTGTGAGGATCAATCAGGCCAAACAATAGTATTAATTCTGAAAACCCATTATTCCTTCTGTAAAGCATTACATCTTTACTTCTATGTTTTATTATTATATTACAATAGTATTATTATTCCCTTTTTTAAAATGGTTGATATGATAGGGACTTAAAGCTCTAATGGTTAACCTTGTAAAAATACCCTTTGTACACATGAACATGTTTTTAAAGACTAAAAGTCACTGCAGATTAGCTGACAGAAAATTGTAGACAAGTTTAGAAGACTATGGATAATTTAAAATATTTCTGACTATTTTGAAATAATATCAGTCTGTCATGATAAACATTCATCAAAATTAATTTCATTCAAAACCAGGACAACCATAAAAAGGCACAGTGAATCTTTATGTATTTATTACTTTCCAAAGTGTAAAATTATTTTTAGACTACTATACTCCTTTTCTTTCAAAACCCAACACTGAATGAACATATTTTTCTCGTAGTTGAATCACTCTTTTTGTGATTACTCTTTTCTATGCTGAGCTTCAGACTGAAGAACATGTTTACCATAGAGTTATGAACCTGTGAAACCTAGGCTACAGTAAAACTGCTGATGCAATGTTAGGTACAGCAGCATGAACAATTTAATAGTTATTTTATTCACAATGAAAATACTTCAAAGGACTTCCTAAAACATTTGTAAAGGTGACAGGCAGAGGACTGTGGGCTAAGATTATGAACTTAATGGTCTTGTAAACTGCTGCAATACCTTTGTTTCAACTATAACCTTCCCTCTATTGTTTCCTGATAATTATTCCCCCAAATTGTTAATGTTGTATGTTTTGACCAAAAGTAAATTGTTATTCTATATAATGAGAATTTGAATTCCTGACATCTGCTTGCTTGGTAAGAATACCACAAAATGTATGACTGTGGTTCTTGCCTTTATGGGGCATGAGAAAAAAACTTACAGATGGTAACTTGAGTAACTTAAGGCACATTATTATGTTAATCGATTTGTCTTGATCCGAAATAGTTATTCTAAAGGCAAATTAAACTAAAATTCAAGAGGAAAGAAAAATGAGAACAGTGTCATAACAGTTCTGGAGGGAACTGTGTGGTCAGTAGGGTGTCTGAGTTGGGGAAGGAAAGGAAAATGAAGAGAAATTAACCATGATGAGTGGGAGATTTTGGATACCCTATTAATCAGTCTTGGAAGTAAAATCACAACTAATGTCCATAATGTTTTTTCATATATTTTTTCCTGAAATCATAGGGACTGGGGAACATCTTTGCTGGCAGATGATTTGAGCTTGTTTTGACACATATGATCAATCGAAGGACAGATATAAAAAAATAGTTCCTTACTGTTTCTCTCTGTGTATTTCAATGTACAGTCCCAGAGACAATGGTTATCAAAGTAACACAAAAACATAGGTATGTAGAAAAATAAACATTTAAGACATAATCATTTCAAATCTGCCTAGTCACTCTCCTCACAAGTTTTAAAATTGATGTTTCTCCACAAATTTACATAATTTCTCTAAAGATATCTTTTGTCTTTACTCATCCTTCCCCTTGCCAGGTTTTTAATTTTATTACTGATATATTAGTATGTTAAGGTAAAATTTAGGCCACTTTGCTCTTCTTTGTAGTTTATTAACTATGCAAGACTATTTTAGGTATAGTTTGCTTAATTTCAAAATAAAAAGCATAGTAAAAGATTTCAGAAAGACTGACAAGTTTACTCTGAGTAAATACATACATGTCAGTGTATCTATCAGCTCTTCTCTGTATTTTTACTTCAGAAATAGGTTGATTTACCTTAAAAACACTCAACTTTTTAACCGGTGTAGCAAACTTTTATTGATGTTTGCTACACCGGTTAAACAGGTGAGTGTTTTTAAGGGCCACCATATGTATAGGCGGAATGTGAATAATTTTGTCGAGGCAAGATGGATCTAGATGAAGGTAACAATAATCCCGTAACTATTTTAATGTCTTTCTTCTAAGGAGGGAGAGCAAAGTGTTTATTGTCCAAAAAGTCATATGCTTTCTGCATAAACTGCTAAACACGTGGGGGGATTGGTGAATGGTTGATGCTACTGTGATCACAGATTCTTAGCCTTGCATGACTTCCATAAATCCTTTCACCAGATGTTTGATATAACCAATTTTTACTTCTCATTTTCTTGAGTAGAACAGCTTGAACCAAGACCTTGCCTCTGTGTCTGCCGCATTTGAGCACCTCAGTATTGGGAAACTGAACTGAAAAATGTCAGTATCACCAATTGGGCAGGCTTGGGAGAAGAAGAGTAGACTTGTGATGAAGTGGTTCCTCAGGAGAGGATGAGAGAATCACATGTCTTGGAGATGCAGAAGGAGGTGAAATGACTCCTGGGAACAGGGCTGCCTGGGTAAAGAACTCCCACAGCCTGGGGCCTGGCTAATGCCTCTGAAACTTCTCATGGCTACATGACATCTCACTTGCCTTGTGCAAGGCTTAACCTAAAACAGGAAGCACAATCAGTAGGACCTACATAGGATGGCAGAGCTCTTAGAAAGGGGATGCAAAAATAAACAAGCAAGAGAAACAACCAGAGAAAAATGAACACCACGGACAGAGGCCTGGAGAAAGAACATAAACAATAAGCACTGAGAATAAAACTAATAAATTCAAAGGTTATCAAAAGAAAGGTCTCTAAAGAAATTCAGGGATCCAAGCAGATATGAAAATTCAATTTGCATTTTGGAAAAAAAAATGTATTGTCTGCTTGAAACCATAGTTTCTACATGCTGATGAGGAAATTGCAAACAAAAGATTGTGTTTTTACAACAGCAACTGATTTGCTTGCAGTTAGAGTGGTCCTGAACACATACCAGGTGGCATACACTTGTGATTGTAAGCAATATTTTACCTCTATTACAGCTGGATGATGCACTAACTTTTGGGCTTTTCTGAACCCTGTCTTCTTGTGCAAGCAGAAATTACTTCATGCATTACGTTCTAGATTTCTCCTTATACAAATCTCCTTCAGTAAGATATAAATATTTTGATTTTGTTAAAAAACCCAAAAAANTGCCATTCAACACCATCTCAGATTTAAAAATGGACTAGTATGTTCTTATGGATTATGTTTTACATATTACTGTAGAGACCTGTAAGAACCTCAAACATTAATAGGCTAATTTAAACAGCAACAAAAAAAAAACCCAAACCAAAACAAAAGCAGTAACATAAATGAAAAGTAAGTAAGAGAAGACAGAATAAGAGGACTTTAGGTTCCTTAGATTCTTGCCATTGGCAGATATCTCAGGTTGCAAGGTGTGTCTTTCTGTGTCTTTCAATTATATCAATAAACTCAGGATGACAGACATTTTTGTAGATTATTTATAGTTTCAAAGGTCTCCTGAGTGCTTTTGATGCACACTTACTGTGCTTCATTTGTTCTCCTAAAAAAATCTTACAGAGAACATTTTGAATAGTTTTTGAATACTGCAACATTTTGGTAAGAAAATGTGCAGCAGAAGCAGATAAGATAAAAGTATAATATTTACAGTGGATTGGGATGCAATATGAAGTATTGCATTTGCTATTTCTCAACTGATGCATTCTATTAAGCAAATTCACTTTGTGCAGTGTCTCAAATGTCTCATTTTCAGTGTATAATGAGGAGTTATATTTTCTTTTCATGAAATAAATCACAATATAATTTCTCAGTTTCTACTTTTTCCCATCCCATAGGCAATAATTTTGTATTCTCCTGTGTCTCTCTCCATCCCAAAAACAAAAAGAACCAAAAACTTCAAATGACAACAAGCAATGAAAAAAAAACAACCCTTCTGTAAATGGGTTTATTTTATGAGCTGATAATTTTAATATATTCAAGCAATAGAAATAATTATTCTTTCTCAGATTTAAAAATAAAGTTAAACAGAAATACCTTTGTCAAAGACCAAGTTGAAAGTGACAAATTAGACACAAGTCAAACATGTAGTTCCATGTCATGCTATCTGTCCTCATGTTAGTGTAGAAATGTTTCTTAGAGGGTATATTAAATGACAAATCCAATTTGGCTTTTATAATTATAGTAGTGTAATTCCTACTCCTTCTCTTCAGGGATCATTGCATTGTACAAGAAACCTCCTGGGACCTAATTCTGCCAGTCTTACTCTGAACAGTCATTTAATCCACCATAATCCCATAGAAACAATTTTAGGGATTTGTATAGGAAGGTGCTAGTCAAAATGACAGATCTGTCCTATACAGACAAGTTATGAATGCTATTTTTAACTTTCTAAAATAATTTTGCTTCTAATGTGCACTCCTTATTCAGAATGTGTTACAGGAAGAGGAGGAAGACAGTTTATTAACTTTGATTATTTACAAATCTCCAGTTTTCACTTATTGCAAATCATAGGTAATCAAGGTGATGTAGTAATTTCTCTTATAAATCACTGCTCTTCCCTGTTTATTGATTGGCCAAACATGTTAGTTCTCTGATCAAGGTTTATTTTTCTGTGTGTGGAAACCTGAAGGAAAAAGAATTATTTCAGTCATTTCCAAAACAGAGAAAAAAATTAAGGAATTTTTCCCACTTATCGTTCCATAAAAAATGTCTGTGAAGAATTCTACAGTTTGAAGCAGTTCATGTATTGATTATCAGCAAATTCAGTGTGTGTCAAGCCATCCAGATCTGACCTATTTGAAACACTAAACCTTTAAAACCTATTGAGTCCCTAAGTGGTAAATTTCAACACAGTAGCACGATTTTCCAAGCAGTCTACTGTTAATATGTATGTAAGTGCAAAACTAATTCTCTGCACAGAGCATGGTGTAACTTGCGTAGAAATACTTACAATTTCTTTTCTAGGGGAATACTTGTTGGATTTGAAGTAGGAGACCAGAACAGGAGACAAGATAAGATAATTATACTTGCATTTCTCACTTTTACTACTCATTAAATGCTCATCTTATTTCATTTGACAAGGTAGGCAAGATACTCTCTCCCATTTTATAAATGTTGCAGAGGCATTCCTCATTTTTTAACCACACTGCTTCTGAAATCAAATGAAGAAACGAAGAATACTTTAGAAGATATGTTGATTATATTCCTTTTCAAAGCCAAACAAACCTCACTGACAAAATTCCACTTTCTATCAATGTTTCTAGTTCTGGAACATCAACATATTTACCTATAATGTAGAGAGAAGAAAATATCCTCCAGTCATGGTCCTATTTCACCAGGGGGCTTTCTGGAGGAAACAAATGTGTTAAATGCTCATTTAATTCTGCTGACATTTTGGTTCCAAAACCCAGACAATCTACTTTCTTCTTTCAGGCTTGAATCCTCTCTCCTAGTTTTCCTGAATGCAGTGTGTAATTACTTTTAAATTACTGCAGTGATTTCCTTCAAGAACACCTGGTGGATGATACCTCATATTTATCCGTCCCTGTAGGGATGGCTAAATATGAGATATTACCCTGTAGGGGATATGTGGGCAGAATTACACTTTGCCTATATATGCATTCCTGTTCTACCCAACTCCAATATAAGATATTTTTCCAGGTGCCCCCATAGAACTTAATATCTCTGTCCATCTTAAACATGGAGTGGAGATTTTGAGTTTTCTTAAATAGAAAACTTGCTTGAAAAAAATAGGTATTTGCATTTCCAGTAGCTATTTCATTTTAATTTTACTTGAATATCTAGACCATCATAATATAACCTCTAATGTCAGAGCATTTCTTGTCAAAGCCTTAGTATCTATGAATCAAATACTACTTTATTTCCTCACACAAATAACAAGTGAAGTCATCAGTGGAAGAGAAAGCAGCAGAATAAGAAGAAAGACTAGAAGGACCGCAAGTTAGGAGGTTAAAACCTATCATGGAAAACAGCATAGCTACCTGTGACAAATTACTAGAATAGAGCCTTCTCATTCCACAAAATTAAGAGAGCTCGGCAAGAATTTTTAGCTGCAGAATTGGAAAAAAGTAAGTTAAAGGTAGTCCTGTGCTTTTATTTTGAAAGAATGCCGAAGTACAGAAATGCTGACTTTATCTGTCTTTTTTCTTACTATGAACTGTATTTTTCCATTTCATCATTTTTCAGCCATAGGGCCTTCAAAATAGCTTTTCATTAAATTAATTCAAATCAATTTAAATAATGTGTGTTCTTTTGAGGAAATTTATTTAATTATACATGAGTTTAAAATATAAATTACTTGTGGCCCATATTTTAAAGGAGTAACTGGCTTTGACCACAGATTAATTATTGCATATTTCTACTTTCTCTCCCAGGAAATCCAGAATCCTGCTGCCTTTCCCCAAACACAGGGAGACATAAAATTAACTCACTTATTTCTTGATCAAACTGGATTAAATAAAAAAGGAAAAAAAGTGTTTCTGAATTACTTATCCTGGGCCCAGAAAATAACCTGCTTGACTACTGTCATCCAGACTTAGTTCAATCAAAAAATTACTTCTGGAGTGTAGTTTTGTTACAAGCGATGGTGAGTGATCTAAGGGTGTAAAAAAGACAGATTTGTAGGTAGATATAAAGTCTTTAATTAGATCTATTTTGTAAATTATTAATTACTTTACATGTGGCTGGTATAAAACCTACTGACTTCTGACCTACTGGGTTTCCAGCATAGCAGTTTCAGGTTAGTAGAAGCTGATACATAGCCAGACATTGGTACTATCTTGCTTAGTAAGATAAGTTTCCTTCTTCAAAAATCCATGGTAAAATGGTAAAAAACCCCTTGCATGATTGCTTAATCAATTAAATTGTTCATTAATAGTGGGATTTATTCAGTAATAGGGTGAGCTGTCCCTCATGCTGTAATGAAAAGAAAATTAAATTAAACTATTTCCATTTTTACATGCAAAGAGTGCCCAGAAGCAAAGAAGTTTCAATGTAGTTATTAGCGCCTTCCTGATCCAGTTGTTTCCTTTATGCTGTATTGCATTTAGAAACAAATTAAAATCATTTAATTGAGATTTTCAAAGTCAAGCACCTGGTAGTTAGGGAATAATAGAGGTGAACCTTAATTTTTGTCCTATGTGCTTGAATGAGTACTAGGATCCTGTGGAAATTCTCATAAGATAGGAGCTTACTACCCTGTGCCGCAAGCTTTTATAATGTAGAATTTCAGGGCAATTTCTTAACACTTACTCCTTCAGGAAAAGAGTAAACATTTCCTATGTGTTATTTAAGAATCTTCTTGCCCTACAGACCACATTGCTTTCACATATATGACAGCAATATTACATCTGCTATTAAAGTATCTAAACCAAAGGACTATCCTAGAAACCAAAGAAAGATGGTCAAAGAAAGTTCCAGTTTTTCCTGAGTTTCTTTTTCTCTGACCTGAGATATAAATGATCTCCAGCTTCCCAAAATCTGCATACAAACTGACTGTGACCTATGGCGTTTGGAAAGAGCACATTGTTCCATTTACACCTTGCTACTTTCCCTTTGAATTTCTCATTTATTAGGCATAATTACTATTGTTTTATTGGAAATAAAAATCGAATCCCTAAATGACGCATTTGGTATTGCCTGGCATACAGGTACCTTTTTCTATTAGTACAGGGACTAGGGAAAAAAAGATGGCAATTTAAGTGTTTGTATCTTTGAAGAAGCTCAAAACATCATGGAGAAAATGGCATCTCTGTAATTGAGAATCTCCATGCAAAATGCAGAAGACTTTCGTACCAGAACCATTATGAGGCGAGGGTCCAAGTACAAGGTTCATGGTTAGTGTCCCAAGAAACATTGCAGTAAACGGAGAAAATTGGCACTGAGTTCTTATTTGCTGCTTTCTAGAAAGAAGTGGGAAAATGTGCTTCATCATTAGGCTAAAAAGGAGAGAAAAAAATGGCATCACTTCTAAAAATGGTACTAAAAATGAAATATTTTTTTGTTTAAGTCCTGCTGGTAGATATACCTGACAATGTTCCTTTAATGTCTCTTGAGTGCTTCTTAAAAGTACAATTCTTAGTTTGTGCAAATGATGAGAATTTTAGATTGTTTCTTGGCTTTCACCTTATTTACCAACATTAAACATATCCTTTGGGAAGGAAAGGGCAGGAATGCTGTCACTACATGTCTGTATGTATTTCACTCAGATATCTAAATTAACATCCCTAATTTATTGCAGTGTTAATGAGGCTTGCATAAGATTTCAGCTATAACTCATCATTAACTTTTTCTGGTGTCTCTTTCATCCTGTGAGTCTCTGTTCCACCCCAGCTACCTCTTCCTGCCCCTGCATCAGTTCTGTTCTGGCATGGGCATTGTGCAGCTGTGCAGAAATCAAGACTGAGAAACTGACTTGTGTGAAATTACAAACATTCAAATAAACCTTTCAAGTAATTTTTTCTTCTATGCAATCACAGCTTTTCCAGGTGAGCACGGGGTACTTCATCTGGCTAAGCAGACAAGAGTAAGGGGCTGCTATTGAAATTACCACAGAAAGTAAACCCATGCTTTAGGAGCACTCGTGTATATCTAGAGAATTCTGATTTCCTAGCTTTGTAAAGTCAAAATGTGCCAGTAATATGCTAAGTGTTTGTTATTAGCACTAATTTATTATATACCTAATTGATCTTGATATTACTTCTAGAGGCTCAGTAAAAAACCATATTTTTCCAAACAGAAATTTTAACTTATTCACTAACTCTTAACATGGTGTAATGCCTAATGCTTAATTTCAGTAGTTTAAAAATAGTGTTTTGTCTTCTTAAACTAAGATCAGCATTTTGTTTAGTGTTATACATATATTTTTAAAATCCCTAAACCCTGTTAAATGTTCAGAAAATGCTAATTTATAAAATCTCTGGTTAGAAGAAACTATTTTTCCACTACATTTCAGGTTTATTTAATTGTTTTCCATTATTGATTTTTAAATTAATTCATCTTAATTAAAGAAGATGTGGTACACTAATTCTCATCTTTTCATTAAACGACAACACTAAAATTTTCACTGTCTGGTGTATTGTTTATTCACCATGATAATGGTATGATGTGAAGATTCCTTTTCTGTAAGGATGTTTTACTGGATAGTCTGTTAAAGTGTCTTACTTCCATTTAATTCATATGCATTGAGAATCTTTAAAACTTGTTACTTGTGATTTTTCATGGTACTTCTATACCAATGCAGCCAGCGTAATATAATTATCCCTGAGCTTTCAGCAATCTAATTCCCATACTCTAATTTTATGATTACTTAAAAATAAAATAAAAAAGAAAAGAATTTCAATAATTTTTTAAGCAACATAGGAATTTATGTCAGCAATAAGGTATTATGAGGAATGATAATAAGGTGTATCTTACCTTCCTCATTCAAGTTTGAATTACCTTGCTGTTATTAACCAAAATGACACTGTACAAAGAAACAAAAATAATGAAGAAAATATTGGCCTGTATACTGGACTATAAATTGAAATTATCAGTTCAGAATGCTAAATGACATTAGCAGTTTATTTACTTGTGAGAATGAGATTAGAATATTTATGAATCCAGACTGAATTGAAGCTGTGTTTTGTTTTATGAGGTGTTGCATTCTCAACAGATAAATATCAGCCAGATCATTGAAAATCTAATCTAGTTGTTAGAAATATCTAGAATAGAATATAAAAATATTTCAAATGCATATCCTTTTATCTATTTCAATGCTCTATTGAGCACGTTTCTGTAAGTTCCAGGATATGAAGAACTTGAAATCACTATTTAAAACATTGCAAATAAAAGTGTAGAGGAACAGAAAAGGAAACAGGTAAAGAGAACAGGTAACGTTTAGTATGCTTGTAGTATAATTTCCAATATGCTTATTATTATAATTATTTAACGTTTTTCCAGTTATACTGCTGTTTGAAAAAAATATTTAAAAAGGTCGGACGGAGTCCCAGCATTTTCTAGATTGTAGTCTTGACATTGCCGTTGGCCCTATATAATCAAACTTCATTCAAATTATAGCTCCTCATGAAATGGACTTTAGTTTTGAAATGATAAATTCTTTTCTGGAACTTCTTTGGCAGTATGAAACTGTATCTTTCAAAAAAACATCTGCTCTGTGTTGGTACGGCAAACTAATAAAAACAAATAAAAGTTCTATTTATGAAGGTATCTGGTAACCCTTATTTTTGTAAGATAACAAAACTTGCTATGAGGTTCATATATAAATAAAAATTTAATTCAAGGAAAATATGAACAGTTGAGAAGAAATAAAACACGGAGTAGCTTTGATTTATAAAATCTGATAAAATGTTATCTATATTGAAAGTGTGGAAATGGGAACAATTTCCCTTCCTCTCTTCATGATTCACACATTTATATGTTACTGAATAAATGATCAGTATATATCTTCTAATAAACACTCACCTATTAATAAAGCAGATATGATATGCAAGTTGAAATAAGTAGAATTTATTTTCCATGGCATGAAAACTTTTTGCACACTACAGTTAAGTTAGTGAGATGTATTAGGACTTGAACACTGGAAAATAGAACCCAAATAAGCAAAATCCAGAAAAGAAGAGCCTGCTGAGACTAAATGCTTCAAAAATCTTGGTGCATATTTCTGTCCACCTGTGACATGATGATTATTTTGTTTAAAAAACAAGCAAACTTGCATAGTGGATTGTGCATATGGCTATCAAATCTTCACTACTACAATTTCATAGCATTTTCTGTTCCAGTGCTGCAGGCTGACTTGCTACCAGATGCCAATGGATATTTAGGCCCATAGGAGCAGGCCAGACAAATAAGGTAGGCTATTCAATTTCAGGATTGCAATCTGTACTTAAAGGTTTATATATTTTGGATAAAAATTTGGAAAATTACAGAATTATTAGAAGGGAAAAGTGGCAGTGAAAACAAGGGGTGAAAATAAATGGGTAATGGGTAGAATTTAAAAACGATTTAACCTCCAAAAATTAGCTTTGTTTTAAATACACATATATCATAAAGATTATTCTAATTAATTTCTTTATAACAGTCACAGGTCTGGTTTACAATATTTAAAATACAAATTCAAGTTTTCTTATTTTTATAGTTGAATAGTACTCTGAAGAGAGGGATTTACTCATATATTATTTGGTTATTGATATTGCAAAATGTAATAAAGGGCATAATGGAAGGAAGAATATCAAGCATATATTTTATCCAGCACCTTCTTTACACATGCATTTTATCTAAGTCAGTTTGTCTACTACTTCTTTTAACAGGGATTTTACTATAGCAACTTGAATGGGAGTTTACTGGGAGTACTTGCTCTAAAATCAAAAGGTAAAGATTATAATGCAATTAGAATTCATGGGCTGAACGAAATTAAAAAGAGATTTGTTCTTTGCTTTACAACAGAAGTAATCTCTTTTATACTGGAAGAGACTGAAGTGGTTAATATTCTTTGGAATTGAAAGTTCATTGAATTCATTGCCAATTCAGCTTCAGAGTATCCAACTACCAAAGCCAGGCATTCAGCATGAGTCCAGTGGCAGAGGAGCACAAATGGTTTCCTTTTCAGTGTAGCTCCTATCACTCACGGGTTTTTCCAAGTTACCAGATATATGCAGTAAATTGTCAGTTCTAACATCTCCTGGATCTTAATCTTTCTTTTATAACATGAACTTAGAGGTGAACAATTTAACTGAAATTCAATATGAATCATGACTTCATAATGCGTGTGGCTACAGGGATATTGGATAAGTGAGGATGCAAAAGAGAACTGGGCTTTGCCCTGTGCCTACCTATTGCACATCTCTTGGTAAAGTAATGCCGTCATGATAGTATATGTGACACACTCTGGGTATTTTGAGAATCCTCTCCATACTTATACAACCACAGTTAAGGCTTTGCTTCAGAGTAAGCTACAGACCTGCAAGTAGCTGCTGGAGGAGCCCTAAAGTAATAGGACTGAGCAAACCACGTCCCTGCTCTGCTCTTTGGTGTATACTACAATTCTTTGCCTTTACCTTACCTAGTCTAGTACAGATTCCTTAACTCATGCAACCCAGTTCAGACATCTATTAAAGAACTGGACTCCAGCAGTCTCTATTTCTGTCCATGGACTATACGGGGAACTATCACAGAGATAATGTAATATTGCCACAGTTGCTCAGATTAAGCATTTTCAAAGTGATGACATAGAAAAATTAGAATGCTCTTCCAGTTAAGGAAGCTTTTAATCAGGATTGAAAGAGCAAAAGGAGGAATTTAGACATAAAATCAAGAAAAAAAGGTTTTAACTCAAATGCTAGCTGAGGGCTGTAAGTAACTGAAAGAAGGAACCTGAAAGTTATATGTGATACAGACAGGCAGTGACATGACTAATTGCCTTGTGGTCTAGACCTTAATGGAAACACAAAATGAGTTTGCAGATATGCTGTCTCCTTTCTAGCTGAGGGGTAATTTGTGAGGGAAGAACCTATAAGCAAAGAAGGAGTCTGAAAAAAGGGATAAGAATGATTTGGGATTCTCGAAGGTAAGAGGAAACAAATTTAAGGAGTAAAATTCCAGAGCTAACAAAGTCAGTGGCAGCATTCCCATTTGTTTCATTAGGAGTCAAGATGAACAGAAATGTGAACAGAATATGAATAAAGGGAGATTTCTCCAATTTTGTGATGCAGCATCTTATGTTTATATACAGTCTGTCTTCCACAGGGAAGGGCTTTAGAAATTTCATATAAGTATAGTTCATGTTTCTCTGAAATGCAAGTGCATCAAAGATGAAAGGTTTAAACTTTTCAACACAGCAATCCAGCAATACATAACTGTTTACTACAGAAAACAAAACATTGTTTCAATGACATATTTTGAGAACAGTGGAAATGTCCTTAATAAACTCAAGTGATCACCTTTGAAAGTCTGCTCTGGAAACAGTTCATGAGATAATGCTGTATTTTACATTGCTGTAACAGCAGATTCAGAGAAAAAAGGGTCTACTGAATATCAACATCTCTTCCTTTATCATGTTTTTTGTTTCCTTCAGAAGGTGTGATTCCACTTTATTTATTTATAGTTTAGAGTCAATTCATACCTGGAGCTCCTAGAGCCAGTAAGAAAATACCACTTAAAACAATTTATTTTACTGGTGCTGTTTGCTTCACTCATATATCTATAAAACTATATACTTATCATTCAGGCTGGATGTGTCCATGCATGTATGCACCAAAAATATAGCTATTTTTTCTCTCTACATGGAGAAAAATGTCCTCACTCTTTTTGTTGGAAGTCTTCCAACTGATTTACTGTGTGAGAAAGCCCCAAAACCATAGACTAAGGTATGTCAGCTGTTTCCTCCCTTCATTTCCTTTTCATGGAAATATACAAATGAACACATGAAATATACAAATTACAGAACACAAAGCTCTGAAGCTCAAATGAACAAGGCCTTGGTGATCTGGGATATGAATCTTTTTTAAAAAGTAATTTGTGAGTTTTAAAAGACAACAACAAAAAAACCATTAATTAAAAAACCCCCAAAACTGCTATGTAGCAATTATGCATCCTAAAAAATTCTTCTAAACTATATTCATATTAAAATATTAATAATTAAATACCTATGGTTGATACTTTATCATATAGCTAACATAACTTGATTCCTAATGAATCAACAGGTTACTGTTAACCATTGTGTGCCATAGATAAGTACTCTTTAATAAATATAGAAGTCACACAAACTTGATTAGACGCATTACATTTTGTGTAGGAAAAATTGATTTTAAAATACACTTGAAAAAGGGCACAACAGCAGAGCTTTCAGTGGCTTCACACAACTATAAACCAGCTGACCTACTTAAAATAGAGCTTGGAGAAGTATGAAGTCATGCTGAGGAGGGGACATGTTTGATTTCAAGATCTTAGGCAATATCTGTTTGCAAAGCTGGCTCCAGCCAAAATAAAATGGAAAGCTTTGACTCTGTAAGACTCATTGACTGAGAAAACAGATTATCATTTTTTTATTGACCCTACTTTCTGCAATATAGAACGTCTGTATTTTAAATAAACTATAAACTGTATTATTTTGTAACCTATAGGCATAAATAAATATTTTAGAGAATTATTCATCTGACATATTTAACATCTTATCAGAAAGATGAAGTTTTGAACCAGTTCTTGGGAGCAAAGTTCTAAAATTCCTACATGTATGATGTGGCAGAGATTACTTATACCCTTAATTGTTATCATGCAAAGCACCACTGCTTGCTGTTTAGTATTTTTGTAAAATGTCCCATATATTATCACTGTTGCATTAAATACTCTAGCAAAGTATGATTTTGTTATTAAGTTCCACAAACTGTTCTGATTTAATGAAAAGTTAGTAGCTGCCTTATGTTACTGATTTTTTAATTCACTGTTCTTATTTATTGGTACATTTGGATTAAAAAATATTTTCTCAACCTAGCTGCTGCTAGAAAAGCTATAAGTGATTACACTTATACTTACAGATACATTTATTATGTTTTCTGAAATGCTGAATATAGCTGTCTGAGAAAAGTTACAGTGCCATATGTGGCTTATATTCAGTGTTAGCTATTTGGTTAAAAAGGAAATGTTGTGGTTGGTCTTCTTTGATTGTAACTGTACTCCACCAAATGTTGCAGAAAAAATCCTGAAGATGTTGGCTATAAAACTTAAGGAGTTTTTGAACAGCCACACTCTTCGACTCAGAGAACTCTTAAAGAAAACAGTTAAAGAGCTCGTAAAACCTGAAAGGCAACCAACCACTGAGCGCTATGGTAGATAGAACGCTTCTGACAAACACTTCTTATGGAAATAGTACCACTGGGATTTTAAATGCATAAATTCTTTATTTGGTTATAGTTTACTCTAAATATAATTATATAAATATTAAATATATATATTCAAACTAGATACTCTTTTGGAAGTGAAGATATAATTTTATTTCTCTTTTCTACACAAACTATATAATCACTACATTCCTTTTATTCAATGAGAGATAGTTTAATTGAAACTTGAAGTTTACATTTAAATTAAAACATTGAAACTATTCTAAGGAAGGTTTTGTTAATGACTTCTGACTGAAGAAGAAACCTACCACTTTTAAGAGAATAGATATAATGGATATTTTTCAAAAGGCCTTTAATTGGAAGTAACTTTTACCTATGTTTAAATATGTTAAAGATGAATTTCATTTTTTGAAGGAAGAAATAGCAAAAATGACAGAAAAACCCTCTGTGTTTTCTTCAATAAAGTTGGAAATATTTGTGTCATATGCAACCCATATAGGCATTCATAACCATTTTACTGAATATGATTTTTTAAAAATTGTATTTGACAGGATGTTGTGAATTCTGTGTGTTTATACAGATTATGCCAGAATGACACTTTTAAATATTAATTAACTGTTCAAACATGTTGCATATCAAAGCACATCTGGTGTGTGGCAAAATGTGAAAAGAAATGGCACATCAGCTTTTAAGATACATTGATAGGGTCACATAGATCAGCTTGCTCCTATCTCCACTCAGGGAGTTTCATCAGCATCTCACTTTCTATGACATAATTTGCATTTTAGGAGACATTACAGTCTATGCTGACATGCTAAAATTTTCTCAACAAAAAGTTGTTTTCTGAGTGGTGAAGTAGAGCTTCAGGACTGGAATATCTGGAGCTTTTTGTTCCTGTCCCCAGGGGCTTTAAACTTTTATCCTCATGGGAGTCTGACAGCTCTCAAGTAAAGAGTACACAGGCACAATGTCTTTCTGTTAAAGCTGTGCCATTTCACAGCCAGCAACGTGAGGTGCAAGGGGCAAAACTGAAATCAAGGAACAGAACTCCTGGTAGTTCTGCTGGATACTGTAACTGTTCCTGGGGAGGATGGAAAAGCTATGGTTTTGTTCCTGTTCCCATGACAACTTTTTAGTGTGTTGACCCTGGCTGGAGGCCAGGAACCCACCAAAGCCACTCTATCACTCCCCTGAGCAGCTGGGCAGGGGCGATAAAATATAATGAAGGGTTCATCAGCTGAGATAGGGCACAGAGAGATCACTCACCAAATACCATCATGGTCAAACCAAGCTAAAATTAGAGATATTAATTGAATTTGTTACAAACAAAATCAGAACATGATAATGAGAAGTAAAATAAACCTTAAAACCGCCTTCCTTTTTTATTTTTTCCAGCTCTACCTCCTTTCCTGGTGGCAGACTGAGACAGGGGGTAGGGGTTGTGGTCAGTTCATGACCTGAGGCTTCTCCTGCTGATCAGGGAGAGGAGTCCTGCCCCTGCTGCTCCTTGGGGTCCCTCCCATGAGCAACAGCTCTCTGCAAACTGTGAGTCTTTCCTGTGAGTCCTCCCAAAACTGATGCAGCGTGGGTCACTCTTCCGTGAGGTGCCTTCAGACACAGCCTGCTCCAGCGAGGGGCCTTTCACAGGGTCACAAGTCCTGCCATGAAACCTGCTCCAGAGTGGGCTCCTCTCTCCATGGGTCTGCAGGACCCTGCTCCAGCACAGGCCTCCCATGGGGTCACAGCCTCCTCTCAGGCACCCACCTGCTCCAGTGTGTGCTCCTCCATGGGCTGAGGGTGGGTCTCTGTATCCCCATGGACCTCCATGGGCTGCAGGGGCACAGCTGCCTCACCATGGTCTGCACCACAGGCTGCAGGGGAANCTGCAGTGGAACCGCAGCTCTGGCACCGGGAGCAGCCCCTGCCCTTCCTTCTACAATGACCTTGGTGTCTGCAGAGCTGTTCCTGTCACATGTTCTCACCCTGCTCTTCTCTGGTCACAATTACAACTGCACAATAATTTTTCCCCCCTTCTTCTTAACTATGTTATCACAGAGGCATTATTATGATTTGTGATTGGCCCAGCCTTGGCCAGCAGTGGGTCCATCTTTGGAGCTGCCAGGGATTGGCTCTGCTGGACCTGGGGGAAGCTTCTGGCAGCTTCTCACAGAAAATACCCCTGCACCCCTCCACTGCCAAAGCTTGGCCATGCAAACCCAATACAGGCTTGCTCATACCAAAGCTCCTGACTGCAGTGTATAAAAGCACGTTAGATGCCTTCATTGTAGATCAGATGAACCACATGCTTGTTGTCTGAGAGGTGCCCTCTTCGACCATAGTCTACTTAATTTTACATAAACCCCTTTCCAATTTAAGGTCATGATAAGTAAGTCCCCTAGAACCATATCAATTCCCTTAATCCTTTCACTTCCTTAGGTCTGGAGCTGTTTTCAGGACAGGTAAAACTTTTAAGTGAAATCAGATTTTCAAGTAAAATGGAATTGTTGTTTTACAGATATTTTTCAACTCTGTAAGTCCTCATAATATATAGAAGTGGAAAGTGCATGAATCGTAGGTAAAGACCTAGCTGGAATAGTACTGCTACTATGTAAATATTTTGGGGAAAAGTGGTAAATGATAAATCAGGTTTTGAGATAATATCCTCCAAAATGATTTGATACGAGCAGATTAATTTCAGACAATGTCTTTATTATCCAAGAGTCAAAATTTGGTGCTCAGATACTAGAAATAAATAAAAAAACCCCCTACTTTTAATTAGATATTTCCTTTTAAATGAGATTATTCAACATGAAGTGCTAAGAAATTGACATGAATTAACACAAAATTTTTCTGATCATTCACTGAGATTATAAAAATTCCCTTATGGCCATGGCTAGAAGTAGAGAAGCAAGAGTTTTATTGACACAGACAATAATGAAAGAACAATAGATTCCTTTACAAAATTCAGAAATACTAGTGCATAGCAGAAAAACTTCAGATTCTCATAGTGAATTAGCTACTACATTAATAACCTGTCCAACATTAAATAATAGAGATTTTGAATTAGTCTATATTTTATGTGATTTTAGTAAATTTTAGGTATCATATTAAGGTTTGTGCAAAACTTTATTAAATCAGGTTTGTGTTATCACATAAGTGTTTTTTTCTGCTTCATGAGTGCGTTAAAGTTCTGCTAGAGAAAGCACTGATGGGCGACTTTTATAAGTTATTTCTGTCTGTAAAAGATGAACAGTGATGGCTGTAAAATTTGCCCTGCTTCCTATACAATGTCCTTCCACAAAGCTGTGAAAACATTTCATAATAAAGGAATAATTGGAAATAAATTGATATTTTCTTGAAGAAATAACTCTTAAAATCTTTGAAAAGGCTGTTAATATATTTCCTTTATTGTACCTCCCTTCCTCTTTTTTACAGTATTCTAATTTTCTTTTCTACAAATTCCAAGAGAGATTAGACAGAATTCATGTTTTGTTAAAGAAAGATCAGTGGTCGGTCAAGTGATTGGTTGAGCTCAAGTAAAGCTCCAGATTGGAGGCATTTACAATGAATTAACCAAATGTAGGGCCTTTATTCATTTGTCTCAAGCTATTCAGGTAGTGCCCACATATAATGTCTGCATGTGGGCAGATGAAATGGATTTTGGACATCCCCTGGCCTAACTCACCTACAGACATTTATATCATGATCCAGTTGCAATAATTATGGTGTTTAATACATTCTGAGATTCAGTTTTCTTTCCATTCTGCTGGTACAGAAGTACACAGGTCTCTCACAAGATTTCTGTAATATATGCCAACCCCAATGGAGGTTTTGGATACTCTTGACTTCTCAAAAGGTGTTTTTGTCTAGGTATATGGCAGGTTTATAAACTTTTATCTGAGTTGATGGAGATCAAGGACTTGGTCCTGGAATGGGCTTTGCCACTAAAGGCAGTACTATAGACTAAATTTTGAAGCCCATTCCTGCTGTCATCTTTCCTAAAAAACAAAACAAAACAAAACAAAAAACAGTCTGTGCAGTGAACAAGGAGTAAATCTGAGGAATTACCCTTGGGGCATCAATCTCCCTACAAGTATGCATTTTCTGTTTCCTGAGAGCTTTCTCATGCATTCTACCATCTCATGCCTGAACCTTTTGCTGACACTAGTGGCAAAGGGGAGCACTTTAGAGCTGAGAATAGGCTGTTGACCACTGAGAAGTGCATATGATCTGCACGTCATTCAGATGAAGGACTATAAAAGAGCACTACACTGCACACTCTACCATGTGGAGTGAAAGGCATTGCCTAAGATGAACACAACTAATTTACATTTTTCTTCCTTGGGCCTGCCTTTTTGCCACAACTGAATTTTCCCCTTAAGCATCTCATTCCATCATTCTTTCTGTTTCTCAAAAGTACCATTGAGCAGTGAAAAAGAGTAGTTCAATGTATCTAAAAGGTTTTTAGATACATTGGCAACATGTTTTCAGGAGGTATAAGGTAATAATATAAATGTTTCTTCCAACAAACATTAGAAAGCTACTTGGAACAATAGCAATTTCTCAGTTCAGATGAAATAGGTGAAATCTTGGAGAACTAGTAATGAGAAAGTAATTATTTACTCAGTAGTTCAATAATTTTATTAATTCCTTATATGTTGTGCCACATAGGCTTACAAATGCATAGAGAAAGTGTTATTCACACTAAGAAGTCACAATTATGGTAGTAAAATAAGTTCTCTAAGGATTTTAATTTCTGACTATTAGAAAATTGAACACACTTCAACACAGTGGAGTGTAAAAGCTCCTTTTGATTCTGTGGTCACTATTCTCAATGACAGCAAATTACTCCTTGTACTTTTTTGAAAACAGATGTAGATAAAGAATAATTTTACTTTTTTTTTTTTTTAGTCAATAGGCTCCCTCTTTTAAAGAATAAGCTATTCTTAGGGCACTTTTCTAATGGCTGCAAATTGCCGTTACAATATGACACTCAGATGATTAATATATTTTCTGCTTATATTTATTGAATGGGTGTTCCTGGTGAGAAAAATGAAAGAAAGCCTCATTAGACCACCAGGAGGAACTTCAGAGCTAGTTTCACTGCTAAGAAACTGAAGAATACCATGAGTTTCTCTAAGGTATTAGTATTTTTTATCTTCTACCACAAGGAACAATATGTTGAGGGCACATAGTAATAGTAAAATAATTTTTTTTATTATTCTTAATATGGTGAATGTTCCAAAAACAGTCTAGATACTTCTGAAACAAAAATATTTGCCATTCAGATTATTTGCTACATATCTTGAAGGTAATGATTTGTTGCTTGATTTTTTTTTTTTCTCCCTTAGATGATGTTTGAAAAATTATGGTTGAAAGGTATACTTTTTTCTTCTCCTCAGGAACTAACTCGTAATATATCACAGCTGTCATTATAATGAGAGAAAACATCATGATGCAGCAGAACTTAGTCAATTCAATTATATAGTAGATGCAGTGAAATTATTTTGATAGAAATGCACCCGCTGAGGCTGCCTGTTAGGCTAGTCCACAATTAGATACTGTGTAAAAAGTTATTAAAAAGTTCATTTAGACAATTTATCTCTCAAGTGTGTCTGTAAATATTTCCCTGAAGAAAGGGCCAAAACTCTGGAGAAATGTTTATTTCAAAAGTAAATTATGCAATCCTTTTCTGCATAACCGTGAAGATACACACTATCTTAAAAAGAAATTCAAAGGTTTAAAAGATTTTGTAGATGGATGGGATCAAGCCACCCATGAACTATACAACCTTGGTCCATAGGTCTAAGAAAAAAATGAAAAACTAAGGATTTCTTAAAAAAAAAAAAAAAGAAAGAAAGAAAAAGGAAAAAAAAGCTCTAATGAGCATTCCACTGATTTTGGATTGCACTGGTAGTAAGAACACAATAACAAAAGGCAAAAGAAGTTTACTATAATAAATGATCCAGAAAAACGAGTGAAGGCATATACTGCTTTCACTGAAGAGCCACATTGATAACATTTTGGAGTCAGCTACTCCACTACAGGATTACAAGGAAGAATAATATTTCCCTCTGTGAATGGCCTTTTGATGCATCTCTCACTGTTGCTGGTTGGTAGTGTCACATCAGCAACTGAGGCAACAGCCCTTTGAGCTAACATGAAGCAAAAGCATTCCATAAAAATATTCATACTTGCAATTAGTTTATCCTACTTTTCCCCATTCACCTCCCCAGAAAGGTAATGAATCACTTCCGGAGCTTACATCTTCATGACTGCTAGAATCATTACTCTGTGATTATTAATTTTTTTTATATATGGCTTATTTTTCTTACAAGTTATGACAGCTTTGTGCCATTTTTCTCATAAACAAGAGTGATTGCTATAACAGGACACATTCTTACAGTTCATATTTTGAGTTTAAAAACTTCTGATTGGTTAAACCATGTTTTATAAAATGGCCCTGTTTCAGTAGTAGCTCTCAGGAGTGTGAAAAAGACACACAAATACTCTTTTCTAGTATGGTATTGTAAACTGCATGCTTTAAATGAATTTTAATATTGTCATTGTAAAAACTGATATGTTCCTCTGGGAATTGTCTTAAATTTTCAAGAGTATTTATCCATGATGGAAATATCAGGGAAAAAAAGAGATATTTTCTTGGTACTGAAGAATGACATTTCACTTCTTAAAGCTGGACAGCAGATGGCCAGCATGCTGTTGACATTGTTGTTCTATAAATGTATGTATAAAAATCTAGCAAAAGATATCTCCACAGAGCTGTTTAGTAACTTCCCTCAAATTATAATACTAGCAACCAAAGAGGGTTCTCATAGAAGACTTTCTACATGATATCTTTTCATCAAGTATATTGAATAAATGAATTAAAATATATTTATATATAGTAAAATTTTAGGTATATACTTAGTAAAAAATATTCTTTGTACGTTATTTATGTAAGAATAATTTTATGTGATACTCAAAAGGAAGACAATATACTGTCTGCAGAAAACGTGGTATGCAGAGAAGTTAAGAAAAAAATCTTGAAATTATTTATTTAGAGAATTAAACTATGTGAGTAGAAGATGGAGTCTGGGTTCATACACTCTGCTCTGAAAGGCTTCTCAGAAGAATTTTGGTTCCGATACAAAGCAGACATGGCAAGTATTTGAGCACCATTTTTTGTTGTTTTGTTTTTTTTTTTTTTCTCTCAGCTGTTGGCACAAAATGGGCCTGCAAAAACTAATGAACTTCAGAGATTTTTGTCTTTGGAGGCTGCAGTTATATAAGAAAGTGACATAATTTCTGGCTTCTTAGAATGCCTATCATGTGATGTATTTCAAGCATTATCTGAGATTTGTAGTTCATTCCTATCAGCAAAATATCAGGGTGTCCCATTTTCAAACACATACTTAATCAAATATTTTTGTTTACAATTGAAAATGAGAAATATCCATCATTTAGCCTTGTTTTGTAACAAACAGGAAGGTGTACATAACTGAAGAAGAGTCAGGAATGCTAATGATAGGTCAAGAAGCCTTTTTTTCACATAGGAAAAAGAGGGTATCACACAATAATAGATTCATAGAATCATTTAAGCTGGAAAATATGAGAAGATCAAATTCTACCATTAACCCAGCACTGCCAAGTCCACCACCAAACCATGTCCACAAGGTGCCATATCTACCCATCTTTTAAATACCTCAAGGGAAGGTGACTCCACTATCTCCCTGGGCAGCCTGTTTCAACATTTCAGTGAAGAAATTCTTCATTGTATTCAAGTAAACCGCCCCTGTTTCAGCTTGAGGCCATTTTCCTTTGTGCTCCATCACCTGCTATTGTATAAATGTATAGAAGACATTTGAGTAACTGTGCATATACAGAGCTCAAAAATATTCCTTCACAATGATGAAGGAGACTCAAACTGGCCAGTGAAAATAATTATGTAAATACTATTAATGATTAAATCATAGTTTCAATAATATGAATAAATCAATTTGACTTCATGGCTTTTTATAGCATAATATATGCCCTTGTGCTCATGAATAATTGATGTAAGCAACAACAACCATGACAAAAACAACAAACAAAGATAAATAATCCCATAATATATGTTGGCTAATTCCTGAAAAGGTTAAGAACATCAAATTTTCAAATATCATGACCTGACTTTAATGACCCAGTAACAGGCTGACATTTGCAGTACTGTTTTTATGTAATAACACATCACATGCAAAGATCAGCAAGTGCAATGTAGCCACTTATCTCAAAGGAGAAAAATAAGTAATAATGGTACAAGAGAGGTTAATAACAGGTACAGGTCCAGCCTGGCTTTTATCAGTCTCTTTAGAAAATGATCTGGGAATTGCTGTCAACTTGATTGGAAAACTGAGAGGAGAAATAGATACATATGGGAGACGTCAGTCAGAGTGGAGAAGACTGGTCGCTGTGAAGGTTGTTTGCAAGGTTACCTGCTCTGACGCAATGGAAAGCTGGAATTTGCATCTCAAAGCTTTGTTCCTTTCTCAATATAGTGTCACATAAATTGTCCGCCCTGGGGTTTTAATTTCACAGATGTCTAAGCTCATTTAGAAATTAAAGTGCAATAATCTGTGATCCACACTCTATCTCATCATTCTGTTTTTTTCTCAGCAAATGTTACATGGTGATTGTTTTGTTTACACATCAGAACTATACTCAAAGTTATAGGCTTGAGGTTTGGGTTTTTTTTGGTTTAATGTATCTATGCTTTTATACAAAGGTTAGAACATTATATTTTTTTCTCTAATATTTCTGTTTTATTTTGCAGGGAACTTCAGATTTGTTTATTTTTTTCATGTTTTATAATCTGTTTTTGCAATCTCTAATGAGTATGGCTGGATGACAGATGCTTTATAAAGGTTTTAATTATCTCCCTTTTTTTTTGTTAGCAGGGATATTATTCTCTAAGGTATTGGCTCTCAGTTAAAGCAAAAAATGTGTTTTACTGTACAGTAGACTTTTCAGCGGTTTAATTCTACTTTGAATCCTAGTAAAATAGTGTATTAGTGATATACTGAAGGAAATTATGTGATTCATTTTCATTTTACATTATGTTTTTAGGTTTCAATAAAAAACATATACATGCTTATTCCAGATTGTGTTTGGCAGGACTGAAGAGAGAAATAAGCCAGCAATTAATCAGCAAAACTTTCATGAGCAAGTATTAGTGTTTAAGGATACAGCTGAAATCTCCCCACATTAGGAGCATAATTTAAAAAGAAATTAGAGGTACATGTTTTTATATAGATATGCCATGTCCAAATATCCAAGAAAATAAAAGATTCTTTGGAATTTTTTTTTTAAAGTCTCTTGATTTTGCCTTTGCAGATAGTGCGATGGAAACAATTCTGCCAAACAGAAGCCTTTCTTATTTAAAGCTCCTTTAACAACCCTCTTTCAGCTCTGGCACCACTTCATGGAGCAGACATGACCTCTCCCAGTAATCTGGTCTTCCATTCAGACTTCATAAACTGAAATTACATCCCCAAAACATAATACAGGTTGTGGAACTCCATTACAGTGTTCGGTTGGCACGCTTCAGTTTCTGAAGAGTGTCCTGTCTTACAGAGTGCATAAATAGACCTGATAAATGGTGTTAAAAATATTAGAAAACAAACAAAAAGTACAGTGTTATCTATAAACATCCTTATTAGCTCTTTAAACTGTGTCTATTTGACTTAATTTTAATTTCCTTTTTTTCTCCTGTCTATGCTGTTGGTTGATAGCTGGCCAGAAAATCTTGTTAGATCAATGGATTTGCAATAAACTACAATACTAATTCAAAGCAGCAGTGAAGAGCATTGTATTTACTACTGATTTACAGTTAAATTAAAATGGGAGAAAAAGAAAAAGGGATGTTCTGGCTGATTTTTTATAGCCTTGTTATTGCTAGTAAATGTCTACACCATTCTTGCATATCTGCAAATATAGTTTGCTTAATAGAACTTTTTCCTAAGAAAGAAAAATGGTTATTATTTATGCCACTTAAAGCATGACTATTATGAAATGCAACATATCAGAGGCAAACTGCCCTCAAGCAATTCAGACACCCCCTGATTTCCCCAATATAAAGACCTGGATGTTCCGCAGTTTCAGTTTCTACAGCATAGCTGCAAGCAGGGTAGGAGAGGAGTAATAGAGGCACTCCTGTACATTTTGTGGTTGGTGTTTTTTAAAGCAGTATCTAATTACCACTGAGAGTGGTATTCATCTCACTTGACTCCAGTCATCACTATCTGATCTAATTACCCTTGAATATCTTTGCTAAGGAAAGGAATAAGCATTGCTAGGGCACATCTTGTTCTCATGTAGACATCTAGGGCTAATTTGAGGTCTTTAAAGGTATCTGAGATTCTTCAAGGCATCCAAAACTTAGGATTTGGCAGATGGTTGACACTGCTTTCCTGATGCTTTCAAAAAGCCCCTGATCTCAAATATTATAGGTTCTGCAACAGAATTTTTCCCCTCTGTCACATCAGTGGAAGACCATGTGGGATATCCTAGCCCAAATTTCAGTAGACTTGTTTAGGCAATTTAATTGACTCCCTGGAACAGAGGCGAACAATTTCCTAGTTGAGCACACTCATCTCCATTGTCTATGGAAGGACTCTTTGGAGTCAGCTTGGATGTGTATTTCATCCGATGAATCCATTTGGAAGCTGCAAAATTACTCTCCTTAACACTACTGGACTTAGTATGCAACTCCTCAGTTACAGTCCTTTATGGGCTCAACATTTCTGAGCCTGAATTTCAGCTTGCTAACTATTGCTAGCTCCTTTCCCAAGGGAAAGCTGTCAACAAATTTCTTTTCAACACATCTCTCTCTGTTTCTCAAAACAGGTTAAGTAAACAGTGTTCCCTTTCCCATAACAACTGTCCCCAGGTGTTGTTTCCTATTACTTAACCAATGGAGAGAAGTGCCAGTACGATGGACCAATCATATACCTTTTTAGTGCAGCATGTTATAAAAAAAACCTGTTGGAATTGTAAATAAAACCTTCTTTCTCTTCTAACAACTATATAGCATCAATGTATTTCATGTTTGACCATAACAGTCCTTGTATTCCTGAGTTACCTTTGCATTTCTCCCTGACAGCTGATCAGGACTATAAGAGTATCAGGGGCTGGACTACAACAGGAACCTTAACAGGAGTGCTTGAAAAGTTCTATAGGGAGTTTTATAAAGTGGTGATGTGGTGGTTCAGCAGGGTAGTGACAGTGAAGGGCTAGAAAATGGTAATCTTACTCGATGTGAGAAATAATACTTGAGGCCACACCCTGATAATAACTGCTTTAAAGGTTTTATTTTGAGTACCTCGGTTTTCCCTTGACTGTACTGAGAACTGTAAGATTCCTCAGAGCACAGTAGTGTCTTAAAAAGGCTTTTAATAAAATTTGGAGCAATAGCTCCTGGAAGATATAGTGTTCTAAACTGCTATTAGAAACAGTGAAAGAAGATGGTGTCTCAGTGCTGTGAGAAATGAGCTTAACTTACCACAGAATCCTCCTACAAACTGAAGAATTATTCTGTTTTCTTTCAAAAGATTTATTGCATTCAAAGACAGGAGGCTCTCTGGGCATTAATGAAATATTGAGTCCCCCTTTTGTATTCTTTGGGTACTTATACTGACTATAACAGTAAAATCTACTGTAAATGAATAATTCATTTTCTACTCACCACGGGCAGGCAGATGTTCAGCCGTCTCCGGGAAAGCCTGGCTTCATCACGCATAATGGTGACTTGGAAAGACAAACACTATCACTCAAACCCCTTTCTTTTTTCTTCTTACCCCATCTTTATATGCTAAGCATGACACTATATGGTGTTAGATATTCCTTTCATCAGTGGGAGTCAGCTGCCCCAGCTGTGCCCCCTCCCAGTGTCCCCACACACCCACAGACTGCTCACTGATGGGGTTGGGATGAGGAGCAGAAAATGCCCTGACTCTGTGCAAGCACTGCTCAGCAACAGCTAAAGCATCCCTGAGATAACAGCACTGTTTGTGACACAAATCTGAAGCAGCCCCATATCAGTTACTATGAACAAAATTAGCTCTGTCTCACCCAAAACCAGCCTATTCAAAACAGAAAGATAATATTACATATATAGCACAGCACAGTCCTGAGAATGTGCCACTGTTCATTTTGGCAGGACCAAATGAAGGTACAGGGCAGCTTGTTGGAATATATATATTCATTTGTTTTATTAAGTAAATGAATAAGCAGAAATTGCTGTGACAGAAATGTACACACTATGTCATAGAGGTTAAATGAGACCTGATTACTAGGATAGCATTTGTCTGTAATATAAAACTTACATAAACCACAGAAGATTTTCTCTTTAAAGGGAAGAATTCCCCTGTATCAGAGTACATATATGTACAGTATGTATATGTTCTTCTGTATATACAGGATATGTGCATGTTTCAGCTCTTGTTTCCGTACACAAGATCCCACCTAGATCCTAACAGCATGACAAGTTTATCCCAGTTTGTTAGCAGAAGTTTTCTGAGTAAGAACAGCCATCAAAGACATTAATTATAATTACTTCCATTGCTTATCCTTTGCTTCCACAGTCTCCAGATTAAAATTAACAAAAATCATGAAAACTTTCTACTTTGTACTTTTCAAGTACATTATGCAAGTTGACAATATTCCCTTCTTTCCTTTTCACACACTGTAATAGAGGTCTCTGCAAAGATACATTTTAAATGATGCTTACCAGCACTTCAAAGCCATCTCTTGCATAGTAGACCTAAGTTTAGTTTAATCAATGTTTGATGTAATGAAAATCTCTTGACAGAAGTTGATATGCTTAGAAATAAGTCTCTTGTGCTTCATTATATATTCACAGAAAGGTGAAATTTGTAGTGATTATGCACACCTCTGAAATGTGTCTCATTGGATTAGCAGCTACAATTAGCATTCACTTTTATGAAAGTCAGCTTAATAATACTTTCCCTACCACAGGTAATATTCTTCTTGATAATAATATTTTATTCCATGAGCAAAAATAAAGAAAATACTATTATTGTGCAGAACAGCATGTATTTTATTTAATTTATCTCTATTTTAAAAAGCCTAGGTTTTCTATTTACCTGAAAGCTTTTGCTGATCTAAATTAACTGTATGTATAAACATACATTTTTTCCAACACCACCCTTAAAATGTTGAGGAAACCAGGCTTCTCCATAAGCAGGGAATCAGCTGCGGACACTGGGGGCAGTCAAAGGCTACCTTACATTCCATTCATAATGCGTTGGTTTTATGGTGCAAATTTATCCACCACCTCTACTGGTAGACTGGTAGTAGCAGATTTTTTTCATTTATGTTTGTATGAAGTCCAATCTGAGGTAATAATTTGTATGTTTCAAAATGTGGTTTTATGGAAGCCTTGTAGAACTATGCTAAAAATACTTAATGTGATGCAGCCAGCACAGTGGTGTTCTCTACCATTGCCTTTTCTTGATGGTTCATAGTCATTTTACAGTTAACCAACCCAAGAAATATTTCTTTTTTCTTTCTCTTCAGTCCCTAAGTATTTCAGTCAGTCTATATCATTGGTGATTTTTATCCAATTACTGTTATTCATACATCAGAAACATCCAGTTATTCCTGTGAGAAATTCCAGTCCTTCTCCATAGTGATGTGAATGTCATCAGTAGACCTCATGCATATGGTCCTGGTCTTTGTGCCAAGGTAATTTAATTAAAAATGTTAAATGTCTTCAAGCATAAGAATGATTGCTGGGAAACTTAACCAAACAATTCCTTGAAAACAAAGGTTTGCATATGTATGGGACCCAGTTGTCTTCTTGACGTGTAATGTACCTGTTTAGACAGATCAAATGAAATGAAGTACTCATATTTCCAATAAATTAGCAATAATAGATTTTTTACTAACTCTCACAATAGAATGAAAATTGGAGGCTGTAGTTAAATTATCCTGTAAGGAATAATTTTCAGCATCATAACTTCATTGTGTCACAGAGAGTAGGTGAAAACACAGAGAAATCCTGGGGGCTGTATGTACTGTACACATTTCTACCTGCACTGTTCAAGTGTAATGGAGAACCAGATCAGATACACAGTGCTTAATTGCTGTCACAAGTATGTTGTGCTTTTGCTGGGTTTAAAAAGGGAAAATATTACCTACACTCATTTCAATGTGAAAATAACTTACTGTCTTTCCAGGGTTCCCATCAAACAAGTTTGTATTCAAGTGTATACGCTAGCAATGCTTTATAAACTTTTGATTCATATTAGACCCCATACCAAAGTGTTTCCTTGAGTAAGATGATTGCATCTATTAGTGTGGAATTCCTAAATTAATCTCACCTTTGTGGCATTTTCCTGACAACTCTATTACTAGAACAGGTGCTTTTTATAGTTCCTTTACAGGCTTTCATCTTCTAGCAAATCTCATACTTAACACTATAAAATTGTAACAATTAATTTGCTATAAAAAAGCAGCCAATATAATTTGTCATACCAGTAACTGTCATGACCCACTGGTAGAGGCTGTGATGTTCCTTATAAATTCTCATGAGACTGAACAAGGACCCCAGCCCATGTGTCAGGGAAATCTTGTTTTATTTTACAATCACCAAAACTTTGGCAACCAGCCCACTATTTAGACTGGAAAGGTGTTAGTTAACAAGCCCATAAATTGATACAAGGGACTTCCACAAGTGGCAGATAGCAAGCCCTTTATTTTGTCCAGTATGCTTCAATACATTCTCAACTCCCACCAGAAACTCCTCACAGGTCTGGCTCACAAGCCACAACAAACACATCATTACACAAGCACAATACTCCTGACTCCCACAGCAGAGTTGAATATGGAATATGGAATAGAATATGATAGTTGTGCTTTGCTCAGGCAAAGCAAGGGAAAAAAAAAACCAAATATCACTAGTCCTTAGATCCTGCATTGGTGCTGCTGTGTGGATGATCCAGAGCTGGGGCAATGAGATGAAGAAACCAAAAGAGAGAGAGAGAAGAGAGGAAAAAGAGATGCTAGGGATGAAAAACAGCAAGGAAGCATCTTTCTAATCTGTATCTTTTTATAGTTAACCTGGTGCACCTCTCTTATGTAAATTAGACTTTTCACGCATTATCTGTATCATGCACAGCCAGTCCTTTTCTAGGAAATGAGTTGGGAGGGTGGGACTGAGCACCAGTCTCAAAGAAGAGCAGGAAGCTGGCTCAGAACAGCACTTCCCCACCTCCATGGGACCCTCGCTTTAGATCACCTCTCCTGTAGCAATTCTCAGAATATTTGAGACAAATCATGATGAAGTGTGGTCCTCTATGCATATTTACAAGGTTGTATGAAATAAATAACATTTGACAGAAAGCAAGATGTTTGTTTGATTGTTTAAAATAGTTGTTTGGCCCTTTTTGTCATATAAAGGCCAGAGGATTTTTCACTCCCCATAGTCTTTGCGGGATTTTAAGTGCCATTTGTCTCAGTGAACTTATTTATCTTCTTTCTTATCTCCTGTGTTAGCCTGTTTGCAAGTCACTCTATTGCACTGTATTTTTTTGCCTAAAAAATGATAAATCTCTGTTTAATGTAAGTTGCCAAATAAGGATATATCTCTAATACATAAGCGGTTTAAAGTCTGCACAAAAAAAAGCAGTCTTGAAAGAGTAAAGCTTTAAGTAACATTGAAACATTATGAAATAACATTTAAGACAGTGTTTATCACTTTAGATCAAACTCTATAAATGCCTGTGCTATGTGAACAAAAAAAATATTTTTGAAGTGCTTGATCATACTGAATTGGGAAATAGTTCTCTATCCCTTCTCTGTAAGGCATTTCTGGACCCCCTGCAAGACCAATGTTCACCAAGGTGCATTTAAATTGCGCATTAAAGCTTCCATATGGAAAAGCTCAGCTCTCATGATCTCTGTGAACAGCTTGTGTTACTCATCTCATTAGAAGCAAACAACTCTGAGATGGCTGAGTTGTGAAAACACTGGAATTTCACTATCAGGCGCAGAGGATTAGTTTCAGATTATCGTTTAAGGCAGAGATAAAGTGGGATTAGAATTTCAGTGCCTGATTCATGCTATCATTTGTTTAATTGTAATGCCTTCTTAATATGCGACTGTATCTTAATATAATACACAAGGTAATTGGATGACCATGTCATGCAACAGTTTCTTTTTGCACTGCATATGTTCAGTCATTTAAAATAACTGAACTGCTGGAAATATATTCAGTATATACTCACAATAATCTCAGTACAGTAAAAATAAGATAAAGAAATCCTTGTGTAAATCTGTCTGATATATTTCATTTCCAGAATCCAAAATGCCCTGTTTTCTACATTTCTGGGGTATCTTTTTGACATTTTAATTTGCAATTTTTTTTGCTGTCTTTAAGACTAAAGCTTTTGTTTTGTGTCAGACATTATTTATTTCATATTCCTTTATTAGTATGCAATAACTTACTGGCATGGCAAATTATATTAGCTCCCCTTTATAATAATTTTTTTCTAAATACCTGTGTAGTAGTGATGACTACATGATTTCATGTTCTCCCAGTACTGCTTTAGGAGTGGCAGAAATCATACTCCTATCAGGTGCTGTTGGCTACTGAAGACACTTGTCCTGCATGACTTCAAAGGATCATTGCACTTCAAAATCAGTCAATGCCCAAACCAGTACATGATAAGAATATACATAGGGTTTGGGTTTTTTAAATTTTATGTACAGCTTATTCATTAATGTCTATGAAGACTTTTTTTTTTTTCAATTAAAATGTACAATGACATTTACAGAAAGCATGGATTGAATGTCCTCCTTTTATTTTTCTTCGTTTTACTGTTGCTTTCTGGTACAGAATAAGTTATGGTGAAATCGACTTTTTGTCAGCTTAATGACTTCTAATGTATTGGATGCAGTGAAGCATCACCCTACATGATCCATCTTTAAAGGTGTTTTGCAGGAAGGTCACAATTCATTTATTCTTCATTCATTCTTTCATCTTTGAAGAGGAATCATTATGTAAACATTGAGCACATTTGCAAATTCAAAAGAAAATTTTGTGTGTTCTCTGCTTAGAATTTTAAACTGGTAAAATTCATAAAGCTTTCAGCAATGTAGTGAAGCAATTTTTAAAAGTCTTCTGTAGTCACTGATACTTTTACATAGTTTTTCAACATGGAATTCAATTCAATTAAATGAGTCTATGGAGACATCTAATCATGTGCTTATTTAATTATATTCTTTAACAATTATATTTAGTATCTAGATTTTTCCAAAGTAAAAGGGGTCTAAAATCTAACTTGGATCAACATAATTCATTTGGCAATATAATAATACTTCCAGACAGATGCAATTACAAATTCTCAACATTTTGGAATAGTTTCAGATGCTAAGCCTTTATTAGGCCTTCAAACCAATTGAGAGCCAAACGCATTCCACATTCCGAAAGGCAAGGTTCATCACAGTTTGCACTCTCCCTAGGTCTGATATAATCTAAGTGATAGAATAAGAAAAAGGACCATGACAGAAGGCTTTTTTGATATGTTTTATAATTTAATTTTTCAAGTACCTTCATTAATCTGTATCATAATTAATCCAAATTAAATTAATCCAGAAAGGTAGAAACAAACTCCAAGCTGGAATGGAACAGCAGTGTTGCCTTTGGCTGGCAGGCTTTAAATAAAATTTCCTGCGAGCTTCTATTAAAAAATTACCATTATTGTTTAAAATTTTGTTTTGAATTAATTAGAATTAATCATAATCAGTGTTCCAGAACAAATTCAAGCATATGTAAAATGGTTTGAGAAGGGTGAAAAATCTGATTTGTCCTTGCTGAGATGAGTTGAGCTACTCATATTTATTTTCTGAGTTTAGGCAAAAAAATTTAAGTTGTCTTAACATCTTTCAACAGAAACCTTGGCAAAATTCCTTTCTGTTTTTTGCAGACTGAATGCAGTAATCCCATTTCTTTGGTTTCATAAAATGCTTGTTGTTAATAGGCAACTGATACTGCCCAGTGGATGAGAAGATTATTAAAATGTGTGTAGCAAGAGAAAACAAAGTTTTCAAATAAAACTTGTTCTCTTCCTATAGAATTCTCTAAGATAAAACCTTTTTTTATCATAATGTCCAGAACATTTTAGAATACCTTGGTTTAAGACTTTTCAGAGCTTTCTTTAATTTCTTATGCTATAGATTAGTTAGTCTTTAAGAATTTTCTTTAATAAGTAGTTTTAAATCCTTGTGTTTTAACCAAGCGGGATCTTCCCCCAATTTAGAGATGCATTATCACCATCACAGGAACTTCAGGGGAAGAGCCATCAGCAATTGCTTTAGAAAGAATCATTCGCTCTATGTCTGGGCCTCACATCTGTTTTTCAATGGTATATGCCTACTCTGCAGCAAGGTCAAACAGGAGGATTGCTTTCACTCGCACATGCAAACTACAAGGGTGCAGCAGCTGCAGAGTTGCCTGTGCCTTTGGAAGTTGTTAGAATAATATTAATAATATCCAACACAGAACAGTGAGCTGTAGAAATGAGTTTATTAGAAATTGTGAGGATGGTGACAGAAGTGTTTGCAGCATCTCTCCAGGGACCTGATTCAGCTGATAATATATAACCCTTACTGCTTGCCGGAGTGTAAGCATTTGAGCCTTTTCAGAGGAGGAGAACAATATTTTATTATAAATTGCCTCAAAAGAGTAGGTGAGACAAAAGTTACTGGAAGAACTCTTGCTTAGTCAGCAGGTGCTGGAGATGTGATACCAGAAGTCCAAAAGCTAACTCTTCCAACACTCAGAAGAGTGTGCTAGCCTCACCCTTTTGCCCTTTCTATTCTGTCCTTGGTTGTTTTAACTAGACTTCACTTCCACAACAAAGAAACTTGACATTTTCCAGCTAGAAGCTTCTCAGGTATTCCCAGCCAGTTCATTACTGCAATGCTTCTTTATACCAACCACTGTATGGTTTTCTGTGGGAAACAGCAGCACACTATTACCAAGAGTTGAAGTTGCAAGTGTTTCATAAAACCTCAATTTTCATGTCATAGAGCTTATTAAGTGTGAAGGGACATGATTTAATAACTTCTTAATACTTTTACCTTTGATGTTTCTTTTTCATAGTTACTGCAGTAATAGTAAATGGTTTACAGCAATTTAGTTAGGCAGACTTTTTCCTGTAAGCACTGCTAACCGAACTTCACAGTTTTCAGTACACAAAAAAGACACTGGAAAAGATTTGGTTTTGATGTCTTATTTTGACTGGTTTAAACCTAGTTTCTGACTCTCTCTGCGTGCATTTAGACTGCAAAAGTAAGAGAGGGAAAGCACATGGCAATCTTCTATTTAGCAGTGAAAATATGGTAGTGGTTCAATTTCCCCTTGATCAATCAATTCCATCTATCTTGGTTTTAATACTGCACACAATATAACCAATTGCTGTGATACTGTGTTGCAAATTGATGAATTATTTTTTATTCATATATATTGTATCTTCTCATGTATGGCCTTACTACAGTATATGGGGTTTTTCTTCAGTGCCTGTGGTAATTTTAAAAAATGTAAGAGCTCAACTGTCTTCAGTCTCTTCTAATATTGAGACAGTATTTTTAACCATTGTTTTATCCAGTCAAAAATATTATAGTTTTCTTTCCTTGTCAAAACCCTTAATTTAGCAAGGTATGACATTGATGACCTGTTTGCTTCTACTTACAGGTAACTTTACCTTGCCAGAAAGAGCAAAAATAAGTTTGTAATTATGTCCCAGAAATTCAACCAAAAAAATCCTTAGATTTTGGATATTGATGAAATAGAAGCTTCATGCTGAACAGCTGTGGAAGAACAAGGAAGGAGAACATTTCTCATTTGTTAGCTTAAAGACAGAAAATAGCAAACAAACAAACAAAAAAAAAGTATGTTTATGTGAAGTAAACAGAGCATACTGAGCTAAATAATGTTTGAACAAACCAGTTTAAAGGGAATCCAAAGTAAAATGTTAAAACGAAATATGGAGTAGTGATACATTTATAAACAATTTTATTTTCCTTTCTATAAAAGTTCTTATAAATGAAACATAGAAGTTGAAATACAGGGTTTCCTCAATATATGATGTTTAAAATATTTTTGAATATAAGTTCCCATTCAGTCTGAACTCTTAAGTATTTTCAGCTTGTCATCTAAATGGCTGATAGGTGGTTCTTCTCAGAGCCCTTCCTCCTCTTTTAGTGTCTAACTGACTTTTATTTTATGTTCCAAATAATGAAATATCACATTAAATGTGGGGAAAAGATTGTCCAAACTTCCTATATGGCAATTTCCTTTGCATGAGATGCAGTTCCCATGTGAGTTAAGACCAAATACGTACTAAATAAATCAAAGAATTCATTTCCTCAGATAAAACTGCAATATAACCATTAATCGTACTCCAGAATTGTCATTGTAAACAAATTAGTTTCTCTTTTCATGTACCATTCTTTCCACATCTTTATAGATGTCATAGCAATTATCAGTGTCCTGAATACAGCTATTAAACATTCTCCTTGTTTTTCCATGTTTTTGAAATCTGAGGAACAACTATAAATCTATAGTGCTTGTTTGGTCTTAAAATAATGACTTTCATATGTTCAGGACATATCTAGTTAAAAAATGGGATGTTAGGGATTACCCTTTCTAAGATGAATTACCATGTATAAAAAGTGATCCTAGCTGCCCATCAACATTCTGCTATCCAGCCCAGAGAACTACACCAGGTTTATTTTATTTAATCTGCCAATTTTTCTCACTTCGATTTGCAGTTCTTTAGTAGGTGGAAATATTAAGCTTTAATACCAGTGTAATTAGCTGTACTCTTCAAAGTACGGCTCCAAGTATTTCTCCAAGTAAAAGTATTTCTCCAAGGCAAGGCTACGTAGAGTAAACGAACTTGATTACACCTGGATTAGAGAGAATCATTCCGACTTTTTCTTGCTGAGAGTCAAAGCAACTTCTTGCAGGTATGAGGGAAGGCTGATATCTCATGGTATTATTTTCCCTCTCTAAACTCTATCAGGAACAGAGATTTGAAGACCTTCTAATACAGTAAAGAACTAAGCAGGTTCATTTTTTTATAGAAGAAGTGCTATCAAAGATGAAAAAAGATCAAGTACATAAACTGAGCATTCATATACTTAAATATGAGCATTTACTAAATATTTTGTCTGTAATGGTGGTTTGCCTTATCTCTGTAGACCTGCTTTCAGGAAGAAAGGTAAATTTTGTATATGTGGCTTTTCTAGCTAATTTTCCTCCTTTAGAATTTCCTCCATATTACCGCTAAACCATGTTGCATGTGTTAGCTTGGTTATTGAAAAGAATGTGGAAATGTACCCTTTACTGGAGTACATTTTTCCCTCTTGTAAGCATTTTGTTAGGGTTGTAATGAGTAACTGTAAGAAACTGTAAGTGCTGTGAGAAACCTTTTCTTATATGTTGACCCTTGACACACATGAAACCGCATTGTCTTGAATCCCTCTTTAATCAGAGGAAAGGCCTCCTCAGCCAGTTGTTCACCAAATAACGGCATGTGATCAGAAGCCAGATTAGCCTGAAGCCAGTGCTCTAGTTTTTCTAGAGGCTGCCACTCACACACACACACACACGAACCCCCAAGCCCCAAACTAGCCAAAACTCATTTCAAGTGTTGAAGCTAAAGTGAAAAATAGAAGTTGTGGGATGCCTTTTCTACTTGTTAATACAGGCAGAAGGACTAAGCCTGGTTCCCTTATATCCTGCATGACCTGCACACTGGATAACTAAATTTCCATTTGGGTCCCAGCCACCGCTTTGTTCTTACTTTCTAGCAGCACCCAGCCCTTTAAGCTCCTACCAGAAGGAATCCACCTCAGTGCCCCAGAGGTGTCCTGATAAACAACTTTCAATCACTACCAGGGAGCGCAGATGTAACCTGAACATTTTCAGTCCAGAACAGGTGAGGGTCCTCAGTGGGTCACCAAAATATCTGCTACAGTAATTACCACAGAGACACCATGAGGAGTCCAAGTCTTGAGTGGCTAGAGCATGAATAAGCACAAAGTCTGTTAGAAATAAACAACAGCTTTAAACAGAAAGAGGGTACAATTAGATTAGATATTAGGAAGAAATTCTTTAAGGGTAGTGAGACACTGGAACATGTTCTACAAACAAGCTGTGGACTCCTCATCTCCCCCATACTGGAAGTGTTCAAGGCCAGGCTGGACAGGGCACTGAGTAACCTGGTTTAGTGAAAGGTGTCCCTGCAGGACACCCATGGTGGGGGTTGGAACTAGATGATCTTTAAGGTCCCTTCCAACCCAAATGGAATTCTATGGTTCTATGATTATACAATTCTAACCTGATATATGTTCTTTTAAAAGAAAAACTGCTTCAATAAATAACTGTCACTGTGGAGGAGCACATCTCTGCATTTACAACTTTAGTGAAAAAGCCTAAGAACTGCTGCTAAAAGCAAACAGCACATTCCACAAGATCAACATATTTAAAGACAGATGATATTTTGCAAGTTTGACACACATTATATAAACCTTTGTCTGGAGGTTGTAATATTCTATTTTTGTCTTTTGCAGTGCCTTTATTGTTGTTTATCTTCTTTCATTTTAAAAGAGATGTTTAAATTTCAGACTCTCATAGAAGGGGTACCTTTCATGAAAACTGTTGTTCATTTAAAAAGCATTTTCTTTTTTCTTTTTCTAAATGGAAAAATAGTATTTTTTCCACTGCTATTATCATTCTACACAAAAGTAATACATACTGAAAATAAATGTGCAATAAAAAGATATGTAAATAAAATAATAATTCTCTTTATTGATGAAATAGAAAAGTTTATTGGTGGTCTGTTACATAGGTTTGCTGGCCAAATGGTCATTGACAAAACAGTCAATGCTTTTTTTTCCAAAAGTGTAAGTCTTTTAGATATTAGCAAATTAATTGGTACTCACTCCTGGGAACCCTCTGTGGTTGATTTCTCATGTTGTTTGGGTCTTGGGCCTGTTAAATGTGTTGCTTATTTCACTGACTCTCTTGGCTTTGTTTTATTTAAATTGGAATTCTCCTTGAACACTGTCTCATGTTAAGTGATTTGAGTTACAATCAAGTCTCTGAAGCTGGATAGAGAGATCTGCATGCTCAGAGTGTGAGGGTATGTAAGAGAAACATAACGACAGCAGGTTTGCGAGGCAGCTTGTGAATGGGTTGCTCAGTATAAAGAACCATATGAAAAAATAAATTAAGCAGCCAGATAAACAAACTGAGTACCAGGGCACAACAGAGGTATTGGAAAAGTCCAAAGCTCTCAGATCACTGACTGATAGGCCTTAGAAGTAGTCAACCGAATCCTTGAGGATGTCCAACCACGAATTTTTGACTGGTGAAAAGCGGTCTCATAAAAACCTATTCTGGAACATGGGAAGGGATTGGTTAGATTGAACAAAACTTTACAATGGAATGCTTATGGGGAAAGCCAGAGGCAGGGTAAAGGAGAGGTCAAGGTAGACTGAGGACAATGAATATGGAAGGAGAGGGGATAAAAGTATCCACATGCGTGTAAATAAACTGCTGATTGATGTTGATTTCTGGCCAAGACTTTGGCCTGATCACCACTGTTTGTCTTCCTACTGAACTCTATTTCCAACTTTTTTCCTGGGTGTGATAATAGAAAACTTCAAGCCAGAGTAGATGTTAAGTAGTCTAAGAAGTCTGGCCTCTTACCATAACTGTATCAAGTAAGCATTGGAGTGCACAGTACGACTCTTGAGTCAGAAATCATTATCTCTTCAAAATAATTTTGATATTTGTTGGTTGGAAGGAAGAGCCTCAAAATAGTTTCTGAAGCTGAGCAGTGATCAATATTTTTTTTTTTTTTTAATGTGTGCCTTAATCCTGTACTTCACTGAAGTCCCATTTACCCCATTTCAGTATCTGAAAGTGAATCAGACTTCACATGCCTAGAACTGTTTCACAGGACCATCAGTTCCTTTTCTGCTCCTTCTGATTCCCTTCGTTTTATAATATCAAAGTCCATGTAAGATGCTGGTTGTGAAAAATGTTAAATGAAATGTCAATCTTATATTCAACATATTGCATGTAACTGGGAAAATGGAGTTCCAAGGAGCCTCATCACAGCCCTCATGGTACAGAGATGGATGCACAAGGGACAGCAGAGAGGAGATTTCTTGAAAAGGAGGCTCACTTGGATTTATGCTCTGAATTTGCAATTGCAAGTCTCTGAAACTCACTCCTGTATTCAGATAGCTATGTTCACTGACTCTTCTTTTTTTCATTGAAAAAGCAACCTCTTGGTCCTTATATTGCCAAAATGTTGTGTAGTAACTGTGGTCATGGAAGGTTTTCAAGAGCCTGAATCAGTTGGAAACTCCTGCTATAGGTTAGGGTGGAGTAGATGGGAGTTGCCTCTATTTCTCTTTGAAGCCAAACTTCTTTGCATACAGGAAGTTCAGATTCGCAACATCCTGGGGAAAGCTTTATGAGGCAAAATGTTTCTGCAGCTGGAAATTGGGACTTCTAGCTGTTCTCTACAAGACGTAATGTTTTCACCACTATTCCTTTGTGCATTTTATACCATTTGAATGTTAAAGAAGAGATTAGTCTATAAACCTCTAAAATCATTCACAGTCATTAGTCTAGGACCATGATCCCAGTTTAACATTTTTGGATAATTGTAGACTCCATAGAATTTTAATGAGGAAAAAAAAAATAATGTAGTGCAAAGATAGAAAAATTTAGATATTGCAATAATATCAACTCTGTCTGAATGAATGATAATTCATCAATATCCAGTATACTTCAGCATAATACTTGGCTAAAGAATGCAGTACAATCTTAAGATGAACTCCAGAAGGGATAAATACATGTAATATATTATCAAACAGCTAGAAAAAGTTAACAAGTTAAAAATAGTGCAAAGAGACAGGCAATAAGTAATTTTCTAGGCTTTATGATTAGAGATAGCTTGCAAAGTTACACTTCTTACTCTACTTTTGCACCCTGTCCTAACAGCCAGAATAAGATGCCTAGGGAAACATGTAAACATGAAGAATATAGCTCTGAAGAATCCTCTTTGCTTTGTCATTCTTTTTTATTGTGGAAACCTTGGGGTCTTTTGACCTACACCTCAGTTAATTTTTTAAAACTTTTGGGCTAAAAAGGACCCATCAACTGCATGTTTTGGTTTTTAAAATGGTGAATTTGAATTGAATTGAGAATACTTATTTTGAGATTATGAAACTGTACAGGGAAAAAAAAATCTTCTTTTATTGTGGAAGTACCTGATGAACATCATTGACTGGATGTAGCCACAGAGATGATGGAAAAACTATGCAACAATCTCCTGTTAATAATCTGAAACATCATAAGGAAGAGTGGGGGTCTTCAGGTCTATTTACCTCTTTCATCTTTGGTCCTGTGGCAGATCTGCTGGTTCTTTAGTGTCCCTGTCACAGGCACCATGAGTAGAAGGAACTAGTCCTGCTCAAGTCGAGGCAGTCATCATGCGCAATGCATTTGTCCTCTAATACCACCCATTTCATTGCCCTACTGTACTTAACACACTCTGCTTCTGAGTGTCCTGCTGAGTTCTCACATGTCATCTAACCACTGAATGGTCAAGGTTGTAAAAGACCTCCAAGATTATCAAGTTCAACCACTGAAACTCCTACATTCATGAGACTAAGTATAACTCATTTTTTAGGAGAGTGCAGCTGACTGCTCCCATTAACCTCTTTCTGGAACCAGAAGCAAGACTTTCTGCCAGCCCCTGATGAATCCTTCCCAACAGGGCTTCCTTCCTATCAGCATGAAGTACATTGCTATTGCTAAATCCAGACCAAAGCCTTTTTTCAGGGTTCCTGGGGGGTAGTTTTGGGGAATTTTTTGGTAACAGGAATTGATAAAACCATACCATTCCCTGCAGTCAGACATTTTGGGCATTATTTGATATAATATAAAATATTTACACACATGGATTACTTTTCAGTGTCTCTGGAAGGAGAATAAATATATTTTGTAACCTGCACTCTTCCACTACGTGAAAAATGGCGTTTATCTCAGGTATGCAGTGCTACTCAAAGGACTGGGAAAAGGATCACTGAGATGATGACAATGCACAGCTAGATGTGAGTGGACCTTTTCTGCTAGTTTCATACAAAGACAAAACTTTGTCTTTGCCAATAGTCTTTGTTCAAGGAAGTACAAGAGCTACAAGAAGAAAAGCAGACTCAGAATAATTTTTTTAATGTAATATTCTTTTGCAAATTTGTTAGAGCTAGTTCTGGGAGCTTCTGTTGAGATTAAGCAAAAGCATTCCCCTTATTGCACACAAAGGAAAGATTGCAAAGTTGTGCATTGTCTTTCAGTGGAATGAGAAAGCTTCTTATAATGATGAGGATTTAACAGAGTGGTGAGATCATGCTTCTTTTACCAAATATTAGGATGCATTGCTCTTCTGTTTGTTGTGACTATAGAGGAAAATAGGAATGAGATAACAACACCAATGTCTAGGAGGCTGAATACATATCAAGTATGTGTTACAGTTCCTAGACAGGCATCTACTTTCAAATGAAAAGTATATTATGCGTAATTTAGTTATCCACTAGAAAGAAGGGAGGAGGGGGTGGGGGGAGTGTAGATGTAAAAGGAGTATACATAGTCTGTATTTTGAAATCCATAAACATAATTTCTGACACAGGGCAATACTTTGGTACAAGAACTTCAGAGTGTTTATCTATCTATCTATCTATGTATTATTGTGTGTGCTCTGAAGTAATACTTCAATCATAGAATATGCTGAGTTGGACAACTCCTGGTCCTGTGCAAGAAACCCCAAGAATCATACTATGTGCCTGAGAGTTATCCAAATGCTTCTTGAACTCAGGCTCTTGCTTTGATGACTTCACTGGGGAGCCCATTCCAGTGCCCAACCTCTCTCTGGATGAAAATGTTTTCCTGGTATCCAACCCAAACCTCCCCTGACATAGCTTTAGGCTATTTCTTGGAGTTCGTTGGTCATGAGAGTAAATAGATCAGTACCTTCCTCTCCTCTTCCCCTTGTGAAGATGTTGAAGACGACAATGAGGTCTATCCTCAGTGTCCTCCAGGCTGAACAGACCATGTGGCCTCAGCCACTATTCATTCGGCTTCCCCTCCAGACCCTTCACCATCTTCATTGCCCTCCTTTGAACACTGTCTACAGCTCAGCGTCTTTTTTTCATATTGTGGTGCCCTCAGCATTCAAGCTAAGGCCCCGCCAGTGCAGAGAAGAGTAGAGTAGAGCAGAGCAGAGTAGGTAAGGACAATCCTCTCCTTTGCCTGGCTGGTGGTGCTGGGCCTGATGCACCCCAGGACAGGGTTGGCCTTCCTGGCTGCCAGGGCACCGCTGACGCACGTTCAACTCGCCATCAACCAGGATCTCCATGTCCTTTTCCACAGTAATACTTTCCAGCCTCCACCCCCTGGTTGTTGTATTCCAGGTGCAGAATCAAAGGTTTGAAATAGGAGGAGACAAAATGCTTGAAAATAATTTTCAATGTATTTTTAGTTCTAAACTGAAATAGTAAAGTAGGATTCATAGTAACACCAGACTGCAAATTCAAAGGAAACTCATATTTCTAGAATAAACCAGAAAATTAACAGTATATTTTATATTGATTGCCATAGCATAGATTGACAGATGACACTAATGTCAGATATTATTATTTTGACTTGAGAACGCGTAAATAAAACATAGAAGTAAACATTTATCAACGAATCATGGAGTTCTTTTTCTGCATTTGAATTACATCTCTAGGTGTAAAATAATTCATTATTATTTCAGTTTTGATCCATCTTGCCTACAGTACCTTATCATATAGAAACCACATATGTCGTAAATTAAGTAAGTTTCTCAGTGAGAAAACACCAGGGATCTTCCTGTAATGTTTATTTTAAGGAGACTAGAATAAATGGTTCTCTTGGGTAAATAGCATCACTGTTTTCACAGATGAATTCAAGTGTGTGGTCAAATAGTAGGGACAGTTAAGTATTTCATATATGAAAATAAGCAGATGCGTGATAATCTGCTCATCTCTTTCCAACAGAAAAATGTTATTTATTTACAGAAATCTAAAATTGGATTAGGAGATCTTTTGGACTATTGTGATTTAGGAGAATTAGACTCCTTGGGTGATCCAAGAGGCCAATAATGCAAGAACAGGCTGCCACTATCTGGAGGGCTCTTCATGGAATCCACTCTAGGTCAGCAGTGGTTAAGTATGTAAATTTATAAAAAAGGAAAATGTACTTTAAATTTCATTTCTAGAACTGTAGTATAAAAAATGTTTCTTTAGGAAGTCTTACAAAATGAATGAATAGTCTGCCCTTTTATTCACAGATGACTGAGAGTCATGAGCCATCTAACCTCTTCTGCACCTTACAGCAACCACTCTTTTGACCCTTTTGAACTACTACTTTGAATTGGAGCAAGTAGTGTGGCTTGGTGAGATTTGTAGAGAAAAACACTTGTTTTTCAAGACCAGCATTATAAATATATGAGGGGTTTTAATGAAGTCTAGCTCCAGTCTAGTTTTATTATTATTATTGTTGTTGTTGCTCCTGTTGTTGTTGTTATTATGAGATTAACTGTTGGAGTGCATTAGGTGCACTCCCTGAATGCCTCTTCCAGGTCAGTTTCGTCCTGACTTGAAGTCAAGTAAAAGGGATTTGAAAAAAACCCAAAGCTAATAGTAATCTATCTTTCAGGGATCTGGAATATCATCGCACCCTTCATCTCACAGTGAAAGACTGAGTATGAAAAATTAGTCAGATATGCTGAATATCAGAACTCTTCTTCTAACCCTAAACTGGGAGGGTTAGGAAATTTGTCCATTTTCTGACAAAATCTAATTGTAAAAATGGACAGACCTGAACGGAAGGAAGACTTGCAAATGCATTTTGTGATATAAACACAGTTTTCTAGACACACTCATCTTTACAGAAATCTTGATGGACTGAATTAGGGCTGGCTGTAACAAGGAGATCAGCTGGGTTGAGGGAAATGAATAAACCATTTTTTTCCACTGCTAAACTAGATTGTTTTGTCACAGAATGGTTGAAGCTGGAAGGGACCTATGGAGGTCCGTTGGACCTTGCTGAAGCAGAGCCACCCACCTAGAGTCAGCTGTCCAGGACCGTGTCCAAATAGCTTTTGAATATCTCTAGGGACTCAACAACCTCTGTGAGCAGCCTGTGCCACTGCTTGATTGCCTCCACAGTAAAAAGCTGTTTCCCAGTGTTCAGAAGGAGCATCCTGTGTTTTAGTTTGTGCCCATTTAACTGCCAATAACTTCATCATAGAGGGTCATCTAGTTGGTTTCTAGGATTAGTTGTTTGATCACCTCCCCAGGGATTAAAGTGGGCCTTACCAACCTGTAATTCTTACTACCATAATTTTTCTGAAATAGGAAATTAGTGAGTTTATTGAACTGGTGTGGGTTTTTTTGTTGGTGGTGGTTTCTTGTTGGGGTTTTTTTGTTTGTTCATTTTTGGACGGGGTTTTTTTTTTTCATAATGGACAAAGCAATCAACCTTAGAGATTTGATATAGCTGGAAATTGAAGTCAAATCATCCAGATTTCCAGGCTCTTACATAACTGTCAGATTTTTGTTGAGGTGCTACTATTTTCAGAGACATAAACAAGCATTTCACAGATAATGCTGAACAAGTTAATTGCCCTAATGCAGATGTCTAGTCAAACAGTTCAAATTAAAAAATGTCCCTATGTGAAAAATCCATCATTTTGTGAACTAATTTAACGTATTTAGTTATCACAAAATATCACTCCCTGAATAGGTTTTTAAGGGGGGGTTAAATTTGAAATTAAAATAGTATTCTGTGATTAGGTTAGAACCCACCATACAACAATCTCAGTGTAGATATGGATATTCACAAGTATGGATAGATAAATAGATAGATAGAAAAGCATTTTTAGTATGTCAACCCTCTTTCCCATTTTACTAATAACTCTTGTAGGTTACTGTTGGTCTTTAAAAGTAGGTCTCCAAATTTTCCAACATTATACTTCTCAAGTACACTTTAAATAAAGTAAAAATCAACAGGTTGGTAAAATTGAACGTTTTGTGTCTCTAAACTGGATAATATAAAACTAGCTGGGAGAAAACATTTCATAGCATACAGGATATATTCTGAGTTTATTGAGTTAGGAGATAAAACTTGTAAGTCATTGCAACAGAGGGAATATTTTTATTCATCTTGTTGGAATCTGTTCAGAAGAATATCTGCCAGATATTGAAAGAATTGTTTTTAAAATAGGAATAAAACACTGTCTAATCCTTAAGGTGCTGTAAAAAGAGTTCTGAATGCATTGTTAATGTTCTGGGCACATAATACAAAGGGAATTACTTTTTTTCTAATACATAATAAAAAAGAGAAAAGAAATAGAATGAAATTAAGAAGAAGCAGGTGAGATAATAAAATCAAGACACACAAAATTATTTCCTTATCTCTTGGGAAAGCACTGGAACCCCAAAGAATAGCTCTATTATTTTACAACAACTGCATTTTGATTCCATGTGTATTTTACATATGCATTTGCAAAACCAGAAACAGCTTCAAAGTTCCGTCTTTTGATAATCTGTGATTACAGTACTTTTAAAAATATATTGGTAAATGAGAAAAGGCATACTGAGGACCTGCTTTATTACCTGAAAATTATATCCTTGTTAGAACTTATTGCTGATAAGAGCAGTTTTTCTAAATTGTGGAATGAATTGTCTGATGCCTGTATTTTTAGGCCCTTTTTTTTTTTTTCTTAATGTATTGATTGTTGCTTTTGTATTGTATTAACAAACAACTGGGAGCAGTTACTGCTTTGTTCCCAATGGATACTGAAAATCCCTCCAATCTATTTGGATGTTCTCTATCAAAACAGGACAAGAAATTGACCTTATTTTCTGTCCTCCAACAACAAGATGCAATGCAAAAAGTGAAAAAGTGTCATGGGAAGTATGATCCCATAAGTCAGATATGTCCAGCTGTAACTGGGTGTTGTTGACATACTACTCTAGCAGTTCATGGTGTTATAACTACAAAGAATAAATACTATTTTTTAACAATTTGTTTGTTACAGAAATATATCAAAATTATTCTGACAAAAAACATTGTACCACATGTATGTGCAAAGCTAAGCTAATGCTAAAAGAGTTTGGGATAGCCAGCTCTAATTGTCTTGAAGGCTGCTAGCCGTGAGAGGACTCCATTTGGACCCTGTAAGGCTGCAGAATCAGACATTATCAGAAGGTTGTCTCATGTTTTCTACTTGGTTTCTAAAACTGAAGTCACAGCAATGGAAAAAGTCACATTACATTTTTCCCTGCTGTTTAATCACCTGTAATTCATATCTTGCAGTTCTCAACTTTTTGAAGCAAAAAATAGTATAAAACATTGCTTAAATTTTTTACTTATATAACTCCTGTAAGATTTTATATTACAAGTGATTAATAGATTTTATTTTTGCAAACTACTTTTTGGCTTATTGACGCAGCATGTCACACACACACAAACACACACTCACACTTTGATCAGAAGCCATGAACTAAAACTCTACTTTATTTGAAAGTCTGACTCTAATATATATCATATCTACTAAAGGCCAGGGATTGGGGGAGAAGGTTGACACCTCTCCCCATCTCATTGGTCAAGACAACTGTCCATCAGCTGTCCATATCTCTAAGACAAAGAATGTAAACTACCTTGAAACTACAATAACATTGGCTGTGTTTACAGACCAGAGTGTGAGAAAGAACCCAAAACATGAAACTGAAATAGAAGAGAAGGCTGAAAAAATCAGAGCGACAGCTTATATATGAAGAATTGAATAAGAATACATCTGTTTATTTCAGAAAAATTATGGTCTGGTAGGAAACTCTTTTCTTTTTCCACCTGCCTCTGAATCTGTTGAAAAGGGCAAAGTGTTGAAACAGCATCCAAACAGCTCTTGCCAATTGATGCTTTAGTAACATTTTAATCAATGTGTCTGCCTCTTCATCCAGGAGCCATAGAGGGTAGGAAATTGATAATTGGTGATGCAGTTCAGAAGATCACATGAAACTGTCATAGGAAAATGAGCACTTTCACTGCTTCTGTGAGATTTGTTTAAGACATACTTTCTCAAACGAAATTGCAAAAGGTTTTGGTTTTCTTTTTTTTTTTTTTTTTTTTCCCATTTTCAAATAGAAGTCTTTTTCTCTATTATTTCTCTGGTAGATCTGTTGTGTGATAAGATGAGGACTTCCCTGACAGGGAAGAACCATGGATACACATTAATCCATAATCCTTAATTTACGGGAATCTCCTTTAAAAGTGCTGTTGATATTTTATTTGTTATTGATGCAACATGACTGCTTTAGCTATAAACTATTAATGTTGTAATTGTTCAAGTGCTGCACATACTCATGGTAGTTATGTCTTTCTTTTGGGTCTTGAGAAACTTTCCTTTAAGAAAATTTTTCATACATAAGCCCTAAGTATACTAATATTTAATTGCTACACTGTTTACTCTTGATGTTTTGTTCTACTCACCAGACTTATAAAGAGTTAATAAATCTTTCATTAACTAGAACTATTTTCCACGAATGAAAATCTCACTTTATAGAAAAGTATACAATTTTGGAATTTCTTTTTGCATTACACTCAGCTGGCTACTTGAAGAAATGAGATTAGCTAATGTGATTTAAATTTGGAATCAGTCTTGGTTATGATAACTTATTGGACATTTTGTATTTTGGGGTTTTTGGTTTTGGTTTTTTAAGCTGTGCTCTGAAGAATCAAAAGAAAATTAGTTAAAATTTCTTAGAGACTGAGTGGTGATGGCAGGTGCTTTAATGATAATCATTGTCTTAAATTATCTAGTACACAGGTACTCATATGGAGCACTTCTTAATGTTCAGGTCACACTTCAAAATACTGTTAAACTGGGACTTGACTGTGAGTGCATATGTGTGTGTGTAAAAGTACTTAAATATGAGTCAGACAATGAAAAACCCTACATGCTTACACCTCTGCCTGCACCTGCACCTAAACCTAGGCCTATTTTACTCTAGAAAATGGCAATATGGATTTACTTTTCACAGTTCTATTTAAAATTACTATAATAAACTTAATGTTCAGTAAGCAACAGAAAGGTAGCATCAGTCCAAATTGATGCAAGTTTGTTAGAGTACTGCACCACTAATGCTGCTTACTTTTCTTCAAAGACAAAGAAGAAAAGCACAGACAGTTACTGACTTGGGGATGAAGAAATGCCAAGAACACTTTTCTCTTGGTACTTTGAATCATAGAAACAGAATAGCCTGAGTTGGAAGGGACCAACAAGGATCACTGAGTCCAACCCTTAGCCCTGCATAGAACAGCCCCAAGAGTCACACCATGTGTCCAAAAGCATTGTTTTAACACTTCTTGAGCACTGTCAGGTTAATGCTGTGACCACTGCCCTGAGGAGCCTGTTTCAGTGCCCAACCACCCTTTGGGTGAAGGATCTTTTTCTAATATCCAACCTAAACCTCCTTTGACTCAGCTTCATTCTGTTTCCTCCAGTCCTGTCACTGGTCATGGTTAAATATCAGCTGGGCAATCTGGAAGACAAAGTAATCCCCTAGGTGTTAAGTCCATAGCAGCATGATTTTGTATACGCATATTTCATAATTACTTGGAGACAGTCATTGTTTTTGCACTTTCACATCATGAAACACTTTCATATCATGAAACACCACCTTAGAAATGAGCCATGGAAACTCCCAGTGGCTTTGTCTACAGAGCAAACCTAGATATTCATTTTAGAACAGACAGTTACCTTTGGACATAAATGCCATCCTGTGCTGTTCAGTTTTTTCAGTGTGTTCTTCCTTGAGTTATACTGTACTCTTACACTTGGATGTCAATCAGTAGAATTGCTTTCACTGTCTCATTCCTTTCATATAGGAAGTCATATAGGCTTGCTTGGCAGTCCTAGGGAAAAAAATAGTCCTTTTCCAAGAGTGATTAGTCCTCCTAATTATTTTAGATATTTATCTTCAGATTCAATGAATCACACTCTGAAGGTGTAGCTCTGTTTTTTTATAAAATTTAAAAAGCCTGATGCTGGGCCTAAAGTAGGTTAATATTTCAGCAACTAAATATGTTTGGAATCAATTCCTGTGAAGGTAAAATAAGCCCAGATAAGAGTCATTATATCTAAAATCTGTTTGCAACCTTGTTGTTACATGCAGAGGGAAAGATTCCTTGGGCCATCATGTGTCATCTGAAAGTCAAAATGAATCCACACACTATAGTCTGCAAAAAGATGTGAATGTTAAAAAAATTAGTACCTATCAATAAATGTTGCCTTTAGAGTTCTAGTGATGATTAAAACCTATAGATTTTCCAACTTCATCTGGTGAAAAGATGAAGTCATCTTTCATTCAAGAACTGATTACAAAGTCCTTTCTAAGAAGCAGAACCTTGAAAAATATATATTTAGTTGCAATTTCTATTGTATCACAGATGCTTATAACGACACTGTCTGATTCCTTTGGATTTCGAACTGCGCAGCTTTTCACAACAATTATACCCAGTTCTAAAAATTTATAGTCGGACATTATTTTCTTGAGGCATGTAAAAAAAATAGCAAGCTTTAGTTATGACCCCGGCCTTTTCATTGCTGCATTTGTATACCTTTGAGTGGGGGTTTTTTTGAGTTGTTTTGTTTTGTTTTGTTTTGTTTGTGGGTTTGGGTTTTTTTTTGTGTATATTGTTTTTGGGACAACTTCTCATGTGAATTGTAGGATTTTTGTGCTTTTAATTTTATATAAGAATATTTGTATCTATGCAGCTCTCCATGTGGCAGGGAGAAATCTGAAATATGTAAAGACACTTTTAAAATACACAACTAATTGTAGTTACATTGTTATATCTTTATCATATTTAAAAGTGGCACTTAAAAAAAAAGTGATATTCAGTAACCTAGATAGTTTTGTCGAGTGATCATTCATCACATTTGCTATAGATGCACATCCGAGGGCTTGGTCACAAAACTAAGATGTGAGATAGATGGTGATCTGGAACCACACTGCAACCTTCACCAGGAATTAAGGTACAAAACCATGATATTTAAAAACAACGAATAAAGGATATTTATTTAAAAATAATTCCTGGGGTTTGAGGGTATGCTTACCAAGGAATCAAATGTAAATTGCACATGAAAGGGAAAGAAATGTGAGCTATGCTCTGGCACCAGTAATTGTGTGAAGGCAAGCACGTACTACATATAGGCAAGCATACTACAGAAAGACTTATTCATGCTGGGATCCTGCTGAGTTAAGATTAGTGTCCTTTAGAATGAAACATCTACTCTTCCCACTGTATCTACAAGGAACCTGTTCTAGGTTACAATGTAAGATATGCCCAAGGTATGCATTCTATCACCATCTTCATGAGCTGTTGAAACCAGGTGGGGCAGTGTTTCCCCTGTCCCCACCCTCCGGACTATCTTCTGTTAATGGGCCCATTCATGCTCTGCTGTATGACTCATGGGTAACTCCCATCCGGGAGTTATCTCCATTTAATGGGCAATCAAGGACCCACTGCATGACTCATAAAATTACATCATTCCATTGTGGGATGCTCCGCCCATGGGGAGGAGCCAAGCATTCCTACCTGGATATAACCCGGGATAGCACAGGGGGCCCTTAACCCGGTGGATTCCCAGAGGACAGGAGCTACCGGACTTTTCTACAGGATCACTGCTTCAACGAGACCACTTCATCCGGACTGCTACCAGCGCCCTGACTAACAGGTTGTATTATTTAACTTATTTTATTTTTTTTTTCCCCTCCTATTAAATTGTATTTCTGACTTGGAGTGTCTCACTGGTTTTGCTTTCAAACCAGCACAGAACCTAAGGAAAATGCTAGCATAGTCATTTACTTTTTGATAGCTACGTTTATCTAATTCCTCTCAAATATAAGAAACATAAAAGGTTTTCTAACGATAAAGAAAGCTATAAATGTGTTCACCTATCACTCAGTTACATAAGTAATGAGTTTTCCTTCCCCCACTATTCTTGCTCAATTTTTAAATCCTCTATAATGTGTCAGGCTTAGTGTTGAATAATAACTCAGCGAAGTGTGTGTTGATTTTTTTCCTCTCATCCCCCCTTGACATGGACCAGCATAGGTTTGCCCAGAAAGCTCTTGTCACTCATCTTTAAACAGACAAGAAAAGCAAGATAACTTTGAGTAGTGTCGTGGAAATTCCATGTCCAGAGTGAAAAAAGCACCATGAGACAAGAGTATAGATGTTGCTAGATAAATTGGTTGTTTCCTTAACATTTTTCATTTTCATTTTCATGGTTTTTTTTGTGACAGGTCTTTTTAACTGCTTCTTTTTGAATACAGTGCTCAAGGTATTATATTTCTTTTTTTTTTTAATTTCTTTTTTTTTTGTCAGGATAACAGAATACTAAGGTACTATTTGTCAGTCTAGCCAAGTCTAGTCTTCCTTTCTTCCTTCCTTCCTTTTATTAAAGTATTCTTATGTCAATCTAATGATTTTTCTTGCTTTTGCCTTCTGATTCTCTTCCCCATCCTGCTGGGGGCAAGAGGACTGAGTAAGGGGCTGGCCAGGGTCAACCCAACCCCACCCTGCTGTAGTTAATAAAGAGCAACAATATAAGGTGGGATTTAGTTACATGAATGTGCCATTTGAGGTGCCCTAATGTATCTTACTTGACCCTGCTACGTCTCTAGAGGAGTATGCCATACCTCTGCTGTCATGTCTATCATATCCTGCTTTCCTTACTCATTCCCCCTCTTCCAATGATGCTGGGGCTTTTTTTTTTTTTTCTTTTGGAGGAACCTAAGAAAGTATGAACAGATGTGCACAGCACAGTTTGGAGAGCTACTCCTTCATCCCTAAAGTGGGTCACCTGAACACGGAGTCTTTGGAGTCCTTTGAGCTGATGAGCCTGGATACTGTGGTACAGTGCCAGACCTCAGATATGAAAAAGAAGCTATGGTGACAGTCAAGCATGGCAAATTACACAGTGTGCCTCTCTTAAAGAAATGGAATAGATCCCCAGATACCCTTTGACTGTGATAGATGCACAGATAATTAGTGTATAGTCAACCTCCAGGCACTTAGATGTTGAATGCACAGAATTGAATCTCACCTTGTACATACTCACCACTCATCTAGTACATAGAACTGGCTTTGGATAGCTTTTCCTTATTTAATGCTAGTTTTAAGGAGAGAAAATCCAGAATTAACTATGAGGTTTAAAAACTACTTTGCTAAGACGTCTACAAGGAGATACTCATAGCACTCTTTTTTGTTGTGTGCTGATATATGACAATATATACAATATAATAAATTGTGGGGGAAAAACGTGCAGAGGATGACATGATAACTATGCATATTTTATCTGCATAATCTATGTCTTTTCTCTGGTCCTCAGAGTGATACTAAATTAATACATTAGAATTTACTACTAAGATTTGTAACAGAAGACTATTCATATCTGCCTTTTGTTTAACCGTGCATTGAAATCTTTTACTTTAATTCAGATGAACAAAATAAAATCTCTTTAAAAAGGCAGATGAGAAGCATTGACTTTGGTAATAGGTGAAGAGGATATAATGGGAGAGTAAAATTTACTGTATTGTTTCTCTCTTTTCTCAAGAAAGTCTATGCTAAATGTATAGGTAGGAGAATATAAATAGAGGTAGGAAATAGGCTAATTTATTAAAAGATCACAACAATACAGCTGAAAAAAGAAGTATGTGCAGGGATCATGGCAGAATTAACTCATATCTCCATGACAAAAAAACCAAATAGAGACGAGACAGTAGGAACCTAAAATTTGAATCTGTAGTCCAATCCGTACATGAGTCGTATGATATTTATAACCCAGAGTCTCTTTAACTTTCTGAGGTCTAAAAGTATCCGGACCTAGTTAAGGTATGAGTATGTAATTCATTAGATAATATACCAGAGAAGATAAAATGAAAAATTATATATTTTTTTAAAGGCATGTGATTTTTACTCAGATTACCCAGTAAGGAGGAGGAAGAGATTTTTGTGGGTGATGTGAAGCAAACAAAACAGTAAAGCTCAGATAAAAGGTGGAAAAGTATGATACACTGGACAACAGAAACAAAAGTAAGCTGCAATTCACATGACTGTGAGGAGAAAATAAAGGGAAACTGAAATTACAGGAAGGGTTTTCTTTCGTGAAAATCAAAATATATTAAGTTAGTAATTGCATGTACACAAGAGTGGATTAGGCAAGCAAATTACCATATAGATGAGTTGTTAAAACTGAGGCAAGAGCACAGAAGACAGTGCTTATGTCTCTGTTTTTACCCGAATGACTAAAAATATGGGATTCCAGACAATCTTCCCTTAGGATTCATACAAAGTCTCTTGATGGACCGAACTTTGATGTGCTGGATTGCAGGTAAGCAGTGTCTTCTTGGACTTTTTAGTCAAGTGATATCAAAAGGCATTAACTCTTGAGCTGGATGTCATAGAGAAAAATAAGATTTGTCTTCCAGATGAAGACACAAGCCAAAAACACGGTGGCACTCAACCAATGTCTGCTTGTTTGGAATGCCTTCTTTTAGCTAGACTTAGAAAAATGCAGCAGCATTTTTTCCTGAATAAAAAATTAAGCAACATTCAATGTCTTTTTCCTCCAAAATATAATTACTGACTTTCTAGAAAATAGATTTCATCTGTGGAAGGACAAATTATGTATTATTAAAACCACTTTAATTGGCTAACTGGTAGCATTGTATGGTCTGTAATTTCATGTTCAGTACTCAGAGCTTTTTGACCTTTCAAAACGTAGCTCATAATATATCACAAAACCTCTTGCAATAATTCAAAAACTTTTGTGCCATTTGTTTCTTTGCCGTGTCCATGTGTGCACTGGTAAATGTTAGAGTGTCTTGCTATAAGGATAGCACTCAGATTTCATTCTCGGAGGTGTGTGAACAGATAGATGCTGCATTATAGCGCTACTACTGACATTTCAATTCAGAGCCAAGGCCACCAACACTTTCAGCCCCTGCTGTTCTGTTAAATATTTGTCAGTGAAAGAGACTGAGGGTTGCTTTTCATATTTCTTGTACATGCTGAGCTACACCATAGGCAAAATGTCAGGTAAAAACCAGTGCATACCCTTTTTCTGATAGCAAAACTCTTAGCTTGCATATAGAGACTGTGGCCTTTCAAGAATATGCTATCACCATGTGCACTGTGATCCTTTAATTGAAAATTGGTGTAGGTAGATAATTGTGTAGATTAGAGACAGACCCACGATGTGTGCCAATTATGCATGAAAAAAAAAAGAGATTTTGTATGACAAGGGGAATAAAATCAGGCTGATATAATCTTAGTAGAGACAAACTTTTCAGATAACTCCCACATGAAATTAGAACTTGAAACTTTTAAGTGACACAGTGGGGGCTGGTTTATTGCTAATGCTTTTGAATAGGCCCTGCAGGGCTTGTTCACTTCTAGTTTCTTGGTAAGTACTTTGAGCATAAATGGAGCTTAAATGAACTGGCATGATAGACTCTCATTTCTGTTACACCTGTAAAATTTTCACTATAGTCATCCCCTGCTCTGTCTCATCCTCTTGATAGTCCTGTGTGTGACAGTATAAAATTCAGAGACTGTATTTATTTGTTTAAAATTCTGGAGGAACTGGAGTACAGGAGTTTCAGAAAGCCAGTTATTTAGAAGTAGTAACCACAATCTGCTCAAAAGACTGATAACCTTCTAGTGAACAGTTCTGCTTTCACCAGCATACAACATTTCTGCTAATCACAAAAACTACCATCAGTGCAGTCAACCATAAAAATCAAGTTCAAATAAGTGTGTCTTAATGACTTATGCCACTGATGGCATTTGTGGTTTGCGGCACAACTGATATTGAAGTGGTTAGGCGTAAGATATTATTTTAATTTTCTTTATTTTGGAGATATTTTAGTTCTTTTCTTCATAAATAACTTCTTTCCATCATCCTTTCAAAGAAAAAAGTATGTTTTTTTTCTTCTCAGTCTTATGGCAAGAAGACAGATTTTAAGTGTCTGCTCTGTCAAGGAAGGATTGACTGAGAAGCAATCTGAGAGTCTCACTGTGAAAATTGGGAAAGCAGCTGTGTGTGAGATAGGTTTTGGGGGAAATGGAAAAACCTAGAGATTTGTTATGTTTCTTCTTGGCACAGTTGGAATGTGTAGTTCTCTGCATAGATGGGGAAAGAAAGCTTTTTCTCCTAAACTTATGCTGTAATTTTGGGGATAAATTTGGAAAATTTCAGATGCCAAGAAATATAAATTTTGGAATTTTCTGAATATTCCTTTATCGTTAGTCATAGTGAACCTCCAATCCATGTTGCTTCATGCAGCTTTGTGGAAGGTCCTCTCCTGTGCTTCAAACTTCTTTAGAGTGCCTGTGATATAGTGTATCTTTCTTTCAGTGTTTCTGTTTTGCTAATGCAGAGAGGCCATAGACAGAGGAAATTCACTTTAAATTTAATGTTTAATATGGTAACTTCATTATTTTTAATAATATAAAGTGCATGATGTAAACTGCTGGCATAAACAGCCTCTGTGCCTGGAAACTAACACAGTGGCTGAATTATTACAAATAATGAGTAATATGTTGAAGAAAAAACATATACCTCATATTACATATGACATTATATACATATAACATATACATGTTATTTTCCATATTAAAAGTCTTTTGAAAAAGAAAAAATTTTGTGTGGGTCTAAACCAGTTAAATCTGGTATTACATTGTAATATTTAAGAGTTACCTACATGTGAATGTGACATGAATCACAGTGGAAGAATTTAAGAATAATGGGTTTGAATAACAGCCTTTTATTTTGTTTTAGAATACTTTGCTTTCATTTTATGAACTTATAAACTACAACTGTTAAACAAACCTGTGATTAAAGCATATTTTCCAGAGGACCATGATAGCTATCAGGTCCCCTTCACATAAATTGTTTATCACTCATTTCCTTCAGAGGTAGTTGTTTAAAACAAATAGACACAATGAATTATTGCCTAGCAGGGAAAAAAAATTGTCATATGGTGCACCACACTGTTTTGTACACAGGCATTCATTTAAACAGACATTATAAGATTTTAATGTGTCTTCTGAGAACCAGAGTGATACATGCTTGTAGGTAGCATCAAAATAGATGCACATTTTTTAAAACCAGATTATCATATCACTAAGCATTGAACTGCATATTTTTAGGTATTTCTGATTATTTCATAAACAATCTCTAGGATTTTTACCCTGTTTTCAGAATCCAAGGAGCCAAATTTTTCCAAATTAAGAGCAATTACAAGTATACAATATGTAGATGAGAAAAAAGCACTCAAAGCCTCTGCCTTTAATAATTTTCAATATGTGCCCAGTATGTGATGGCATAATAGCTGTTTCACCCCAGACCCCTCCAATTCTACTCTGTGTTTGCTACTAATTCATGCATTGGTGTGTTGCCATAATAACACTAATTTTAAAGGATGCACCTTTCATACTGATGTTTGTGTGGCTGTGGTGCAACAGGACCATCTTCAGGGTGAAAAATATAAACAGAAACATGATAAATACCGGTGTGTTAAAAGGAACCTCACATAATGTGGTTTGGACTATCATTCCTCAATCAGAATCATGGAATTGTTCAGTTTAGAAGAACCTCAGGAGCTCTCCAGTCCAACCTGCTCAAAGTAGTGCCAGACCTGATGTCACACAAAGATGGTCTTTCTCCTTGACATTCAGAGGAATGCAAAAGATCCAGGTCTCTCTACGGTCACTAAAGAAAAGAAGCCAATTAGCTAATTGTTCAAGATTTGGTAGATGAACCTCAAATATTATCTCAGTACCAATTATTGTTTAAACTATTATTGGAGTAGCTTTTATGCTTTAAATTCTGGTAGTACCTTACAAAACACTCATCTGATAAGGTAAAAACTACTTCTATAGTTCTATGAAATCTTAGAAAAAGTATTCAGCATTTAATTTTTTGTATATATGCAAAAAAAAAAAGCAAGCTAATTTCTTTGAATAATATGTCAGTGTCATAAAAAAAACCCACTTGAAGCATTAGTTGATAGCTTTCCATTCAATTTTAAATTAATTTGAAAATTACACAAAAAATCTAGTAGTTTATTGAGCTGCAGAGTGTTCTGCACATTGCATCTCGGAGTGTTCTGGTTTATTCTGTATCATTCTGTTTGATCTCATCAAACTGCAGTGGGGTTCAAAGTTATCATGATGTATAGTAGAATTGCAGTAGTCTCTGAGGAAAAATCATAGAGATGAAAAATTGACTTTCCACTTGCCTACCGTAACCAATCAAATTTTAATTAAAATTGTTTTAAATTAATTGACTTCAGTGACATTTTTTAAAGCTCATGTATCTGTGTCATAGATATGTGAACTAAAGATGGTCTTGTAATGTAGTCACAAACAGTACTTACCAAATACAGTGCAAGCTCTGTTTTTACCATCTTCTTTTCTACTGCCATAGGTGGAAAGAAGCATTTCTGTGAAGAAGCTTATTAGTCTGAATGCAGTGAAAAAGATTCTGTGGGAAATTGTTTTTGAACAGTAGCACATCTATTGTCAGGAATCATACATTCACAATTTATCTTTGATAAATAAATATTTACTTCATTCAGATAAGTGGGTCTGTCAAACTGCAATTCTTAGGACTAGCACTTCTGAAAATTAGCTTATGCATACACAAGTTCACTGGAGACTTTGTTCTTTTTTTTCCCATTATATTATTGAAAATAGCAATGTTTGACATATTTGTGCACAGAGATTTTTATGTTACCTGGCACTATAAAGGAGCTGAAACATCTGTTGTTAGAATCTAGTCTCAGCTTTGCCCACATTGTGAAAGGGGAAGAATGAGTGGAAAAGCCATTTTAAAAATAATTAAGGTAAGAAAGACACTTTATATCACTACTACCCTGAAGAGACTGAGTATGCAAATAACACCAGAATATTTTTTTAGCTGAAATAAATGCATCCATATCACCTTTATAAAAAATAAACATATATATTTGCATGTTGAGGGAGTATACTACATGAGAGAAAAAATAAGAGAAGTATTCAAGGCAAGTATCCTGTTTGCCCAAGTGAAGCTTACTCAGAATAGGATTTTCAGTGTTTTGACCTACATCAAGTTTTATTTACATGAGACGAGACTGAAAGGTGGGTCAAAAAGTGAGAGGGCTTGCTCTGATGTTTTGATTTTTTTGCATACTCTGCTGAATTTTCATCTGCTGGAATGTGCTTTTAATGTATTTTTGACAAATGTTTTCTGGTTGGTAGGTTCTTTAGGGATGGATGTAAGATGTAGAGATATATATTTTCTTCTTCTCCACCAAAACTGCTTGAATCACAAAATGCTTATTTGTGTGTACTGGACTGCAGTGTTAACTGCCAATGTGAGGTATCATATACAGTTTAATGTAAATGTCCCATTTTTTACCTTCATGGTGAAACCAGGACATGCCTTATAGAAATATTTGTTATCACAGTATGCAAGCATCCTACATATATTTTTTATCTTTTCTAAATCAAAGAATTACAAAATTCACAGGCAAATAACTTCTTGCCTTTTTAAATATGTCTGGCTTTTTTAAAGATCAATATGAGTATGAGGGAGGGCTCAGACAATCCATGGCCATAGTATAGAAGAAATGTTGGTGTTTTTATTCCTTGATCCACACAGAGAAGCTTGGAGGGGGTCCCAAATGAGATGTAAAAAACAGCAGAGATTTTGTTTCAAATTGGAAAATGTCACTGGAAAGCACTGCACAACAGACTGACAAATGAACTGCAGCAGATTACCAGGACCACGTGCTAATCACCTAACATTCTTAAGCATTTAATTGAAAAGGTAGACCTGGACACTTTTGCTTGAAATGATCGTGGCAATTTCGAAGGTACTGCCACAAAAGTGGTAAATGTCGATTTTTAAAGGGAACTTCAAAAGAAATCCAGAAGGGAAAACAAAAAAAGCCTGATAAGTTTGTTAAGAAAGGTGTAGAAACTGTTTAGAAGAATGGGTTGACTAGCAGGCAGACTGACATTGAGATGCATTTAGAAAGAGCTGAAATGCCTTTTGTAAAATGAACCCATGATTTGCAATATCCATTAGAGTCCTCATGTTTTTTAAAAAAGTTTACAAGTCCCTACTGAAGACTTGTAAAAAGTTTAGGAATGAAGTTTTGAAAACAACAAAGAGACATAGGGAATAAATGATTAGTTGATCAAGATGGGGAGGTTGTTAGGGATCTGGCTGTAGATATCCCATGCTGTTCACCATATTAATAAAAGGTTTCAAGAAAAGCATGAGTATTGAACATATACTATACTATATACATAATACTATAGCAACAAAATAACAAAATATTTGATAACAAAAATAATGCTCATGGCTGACACATGCAAAATGTCCACACTGTACTCGATAACTGGTAATATTAGTCAGGAATTAGATCTTAAGATTTTTATAGGCAGCTTTCTGAAACTAGCAGTGCTCAGTAGAAATGAGGATGAAAGAAAATAAAATACTGACAATAATTATGAAATGAATGGAGTAAAACACAGAAAATGTCCTCAAGGATCTTGTGTAAACCCACTGGATGAGTGTAGTTAGGGAACTTCTCCCCATATTCCCATTTCAAATGTCTATACAAGATTCATAAAGGCAGCTAGACAATCAAAGCTATGGTGTGTCTTCTTCACATGCGATCAGTAAATACACTGCAATGAAATGTGTGGCTGATCTATAGTAAAACAATGCATTTCCCAGAGGGAAAACATGTCTTGATTGCCTTAAAGTTAATTTCTTTGTGCGTCTTTTTCAAATATCTTGTCACAGCTCTTTCGTAGTCTGCATTTATCCATGTTGCAAACATGCTATAAACAATAGGTTTAAAAACTCAAGTAATAGATAAAAATCTTACTAATATAGATAAGCAAGAATTAAACTAATTTTATATAATAAAGTAGTTCGTTTGTAAAAGATAATTTTCCTTAATTTTATAGCAAACTCTAAAGAGGTCTTGGTCTATCTCTTACAATTTGCACAAATAACACATAGTCCTAGGCTGTCAGTGCTTTGGTAGGCCAAATTTGCACTGATACCAGAGGAACTGATGGGCCACCTTTAACAGCTGAAGGAAAAAAAATATTGGTTTGTTGTGTTGAAATGTTTAGCTTGTTTGTTTCTTTATTTCTTTCATGATTTTCTGTCAGTTTCATGCTACAACAGAACAATCCTGGAGTATATGAGCCACAAGGATTTCAAGGCTATAACAGATCATCATTTTATTTCCAGAGAAGACTGAAACATTATCAGAAAATAATTGCGCCATATCTGTTAAACACCCAAAGAAAGCAACTAGCATTACTAACTAGATCAATGCCATGTGTCATGGGTATTTATGAACCATATCAGTTCTCGAATTGCTGCTTACAAGCACCTATCAGTTCTTTTCTGTCACTTTTCCTAATATGCTACATATTGCTAATAGCAACAGTTTGTGTTTCTAGCTTTTCAGTGGTTCAGCCTTTGTCATCATGAATGTAAAGTACAAATGGTATAGTGACCAAATGCAGCCTTTGCTTCACTCCTTTATTCTCATTCCACGTATTAAGGATATCAACACTTTTGTCAAAGGACTATCCCTCTGGAAAGAAAATGTGAAATAAAACCAACAGCAGTTAGAAAACTGATAAAATGGGTAACAATGTGAAAAAGACAAGAAATAGAATTTCAGGAATATCCATGTAACTTCATGAGTTGATGGACAGGAAACTCACCTTTGACAAGGTCAAGTTTCACCTCAGTCTCAAGGATATTAAAACCTGAAAGAATCTAAACAAAAATCTGCTTTCTGTTCTCATGGCTGGTTTAATACAGGAAATGTTTTTCAGGAGTTCAATACACATCTTTTTCACTCAGTCTACATCAATGAAAAAAGAGCACATTAAGATCATAGGACCTTACAACAAAGAGCCTGGACATTTCTAAATAAGGTTGTCTAATGATTTGCAACTCAGAGAGCTAAAAATGACATCAACACAAAATTCAAGGATAATCTCAACAAAGAGGTTCTGCTTTCTGAAGAGACTCTAGCTGATATCTGTGTTTGATAGGCAGAGAAATGGATTTGTAAGAAGAATATTGAAACTTGTATTTGTTTATTTCTGCATAGATGTATTTTAGAGAAAAATGTTATCCTTGGTATTGTCAAAACTGGAACTTTGCTGTAGTTCAGCTGATAATTAAAGCAGATAGAAACTGTCTTTCCACATCTCAAGTGCTGCGCTCAGTTTGCACCCCTAACTATAACACATTGAGGTGCTGGGGGGAATCCAGAGAAGGGCAACAAATCTGGTGGAAGGGCTACAACACAAGTCTTATGAGGAGCAAAGAAGGAACTGGTAATTTTTAGCCTAGAGGAAAGAAGCCCAAGGGGAGACTTCACAACCTGAAAAGAGGTTGTAGTGAGGCGGGTATCAATCTCTTTTCCCAAGTAAGAAGGGAAAAGATGAAAGAAAATGGCATTAGGTTCACCAGAAGTTTAGATTAGATATTAGAAAAATTTCTTTACGTTAAGTAGTCTAAACCATTGCAAGGGGCATGCCAGGAAAGCGGTCAAGTCACCACCCCTTGAAGTGTAAGTCACACCCCAACTTTGTGTTTCTTTCTTTGTGGCTTGAAAACTACTTTTTTACCTTATGATTCTGGGACTTGAGGTGGTATGTTTGTGAATAGAGAAGTTCCTACTTAAGGAAATCATATTAAAGTGTAATACTGATTTTTCTTCCATAGAAAAAAGGCAAGGTATTAGTTCAAAATCTGAGATTGGTTCTTGTACAAACAAGTATTGTAGAGGTGAAGAATAATCTCCAACTGGCCAAGTGTATCTCTGTACAAAGTTGTCTTTTACCTATGAGCTGACCATCTGAACACTCTTTACAGACAGTGAAAGAAATAGGTTCTATGGGGCATGATTCACATTCTAAAGCTCATATATCTAAGCTGACAGTAGATATATGAGAAGTATCTTAATCAAGCTTATTACAGGAAACTGCCTAGTACACTTTAATACTATAAGATAACTACAATTAAATTACTGTAATTGCTCAAGAATATGTCAAACTTCTTGCCAAGAGCTATTAGACTTCACGTGATCTTAAATTAAGCCGCAGTCCAGTTGTTTAAAGGGTTGAAAGAGCCATTCAGCCTGCTCAGTCTCTCCTAATTTTTTTTCTGAGGCAGTTTTTAGACCTTACTCTATGTCAGATTGTATTGGAAGGGCTCCTTCTGCATCCTTAATTATCAATTAACAAAAATTATTATCAAAACAAGTTTTCCATTTGTTTTGTGGTGTGCAACAGCAGCTGTTCAGCTAGGTGGAATAGGAAACAACTTTTGTTCCCCAGGAAAATTAGAATCCCAAATTGTTCGAAGTCAAGCCATAGAATCATAGAACATTGCAAGGTGGAAGGGACCCATGAGGGTAATTGTGTCCAACTCCCTTCTCCTTGACTAAGATCGTCATCCATGTGTTCCTTGAACTCTGACAGATTTTGTGCCATGACCACTTCCCTGAGAAGCCTGTTCAGGAGATCAATCACCCTCTCAATGAAAAACCTTTTCCTAATATCCAATTTGAACTTTCCCTGATGTAGCTTCACTCCATTTCCTTGTGTCCTCTTCCTGATCACCAGAGAGGAGCTCAGCACTTCCTGCTCTGCTGCCCTACTAACAGCAAGTCATAGGCTGCAATAAGTTCATCCTTCAGCCTTTTCTTCTCCAAGATGAACAAATGAGCTGATCCTCATAACTTTTAACCTAGAGACTTTTCACACTTTGTTTGCCCTCCACTGGACACACTTTGCTGCCCTTCTTTAACATCGTGTCACACAGAACTGCCCACAGAACTTGAGGTGAAGCCACACCAATACAGGACAGAGCGGGACAATCACCTCCCTCGGCTGGCTGGAGATGCCATGTGTGATGCACCCCAGGACACAACTAGCCCTTTGGCTTTCTTCCTCATTAATTGTTTAGCCATACAGACCAATGAGGATATTACTGGGGTTTTTTGAGGTGCCAAATGCAGCTTAGATTCAAGCCAGTGATCCTCTTATGAAGCATACATATCTTCACTTCTGCTGTAAATATGGATTGCTTACCTGCTTCCTCTGTCTAAAAGGGTAGGTAGTCAGGTATCTCTGTGACTATAATGTTACAAGCTATAAAACATTACAGAAAGTTTCTAAAGAGAGAAGAGGATAATTCAGTCCTTCTTTTGAACACAAATTTTCTTTTTCTCATACCAGTATGTCAAGCTCATGTTATCTGACTGTATTTTTTTCTTTCTTGTCTGGTCCTGAATACTTCTATCTGTCAGAATCCTGTATGAGTCTGTGCTGCTTATTATTTCCGGTGTTACAGGAATACACTGTGATTGTAAGTGGCTGTAAAAAAAATTAAGCACTGCAGAAGGAGCTAAGCAGTCATCACAGTATTTTTGTGACAAAGAAAAATATGAGCAAATAAATACGTAATCCTGATTTAATTAACTTGTATAGCAGAGAAAAAGGATTATTACATGTCAACCAATTGGAGTAGTAAACTGGAATTTAAAAATTATGCTTATCAATAACATGGATTTATGTTTTCATGTTTTCTGTCAGAGGCACTTAGTGATACTGTACTTTTATAGGTGGGTCTATTTTCTTAACTGATCCATTAGTAAACTTTTTTTTTTTTTAAATTCTAGATTCCTCCATTTCATAACATATTTGACTCTGAGAAGTTGTTCTTGCCTTGTTGTAAAATCTTTTTGGATTATCTGTATAAAAATGAGTCTCAGGATGACAACTGTCTGGGCAAGTACAGAAGTTTAAGTTTAGTGTGGTGTGTTTTTTAGAATACTTGAAAAAGAAAATTTAAGACCAGAAATTTTCTATNAGAAATTTTCTATTTTCCTTGGTGGTGGGGGGGGGGGGGGGGGGGAAATGTTGTTTTTCTATCTCTTTCCACCCTAATAAGCAGCTCCTATTTTTCGTGTACTGCTCAATCCTGTACTCCATGTACAATAAAATGTCTACAAACTGTACAAGACTTTTGTCTGAGAAAGGACCATAGTTCTGGTGCTCACAGAATTCACAAGCTGTTTGACATTGTCTTGTAATAATTAAATTACACTGTTGACTTTTTTAATAAACACAATCAATCTCTTTCAAAATGTAATGGGTATGGTGTGGGGGAGGGGTTACAAGGTGAATGTGCTTCCACTTCTTGATTAATTGGTGTCATTACTGGTTAACTTCCCTGATTAAATATCTATTTAAATACTTCATTTTAGAGCTGGAATATCTTGTATTTTTATACACCATTGTAATTCCTGTTTCACTTGATTTCTTCACAGTATTGTGGCTGACATTTGCACATTATTTTAAATTGACTATCTTTAGCACAAAAGTAATTTTTGGAGGCTACGTTAAAAATTAATCTGTATTATAAACATAGAGTATTTGTGCATGATGATCCCTAGAGTACTGACTCATTTTGTCTTGAGGCATTATTTGGAAACAATCTATGCATAGCTGTACATTGCTTGTACTTCTGAATCCTTTGGGAAGGTGTTTCTTTTAATAAAGAGTGCCTACCTCTCAGTAACCATAGTTCAGGTAACTTACCTCCTCAAACAGTTACATTAGCCATGAATCTCAAACTACAATGAATTAATCTGGATATGATACCTAATGAAATATAATCCTTATTCTGTGGAATTCAGTGCCAGTATGAAATATGTAAATGTTTTGACAGCTTTTCAAAGTATTCATACTTCTTCCAAAGCTGCCTGTTATATGAAAGGCTATCTATTCGTGACCATTGTATAGAGTTTGATCTCATCTTAATGCTGAATTTTTAATGATTTTTCTCTGGGCAGTGGCCAAATGCTGTGAGATTTTTTGACTCCTTTCCTCCAAAAAGTTGTAACATGATTTTAAGGACCAATATTGACTCTCTTTTGAAAAGTAATCACTGATGCAAATAACCTCTTCTACAGGGATTTGAATACTTGAGCAACACTTCTAAGTCAAAAGGCACATATTAAGGAACTCATAAAGGGTATTAGGAATCTCTGTGGGAAGAAAAACCTCCTCTATAATGCAAACTTTCTGGAAAATAGACAAGCATTGATAAGAAGGCCTTAGGTATTGGAAAGAGTAAGAATACAGATGGGATTTTGATGGGCATAGACTTACAAATATATGAGACGATTTGAAGAGCATTAGAATGTTCACATTAGTACACAATGAACCAGCAAAAGGAGAGAATGAGAAAGACTGAAATTCTGAGGAGGATACTGTCTTGTTCACAAAATATGTGACCATTTGTGTTACCATATATTGCAATTTATGCTGCCAGATTCTAACTGTTCATTACAGGAAATGTTTATGATTGTTCCAGTCAGAGAAAAACATGAAAAAGAAGAAATCCAAAATCTCAATTATTTGAATATTCAAACAACTGTTTATGTCAGCTAAAATGAAATAGTTTTTTATTCAGCTTTAAACATGAGATGACCTAAAGAATGTGCAAGCTTGTGTTTTTCTCCATAATACCCTCTGGCTATGTCAATATTTTCTTCATATTCTTTTAGTCATATAAATATAGAGATACATTCTACTGTGGAAAGAAACAGGCGTTGTCAAACCCTATCATCTGACTATCTTTTATTACAGAAACATTCTTGTAAATGCAGAAAGATGTTAACTTGATATAGATTGGTGTGCGTATATATGTAAACTTTATATATATTTTTTGTTTACATAAACAAATATAAAAATATTATATATGCTTTAAAAAT
>WBMY01015145.1:120736-228058 GCA_013397315.1 Donacobius atricapilla
AAATATTATATATGCTTTAAAAATATATATACAATATATATCTATAGAATATCTATATATAAATACAAACTTGGTATATATTGCTAGATGAAGCAATGCATATTTACATTTTCTAATCAACATCTTGAGAATGAGTTCCCAAATAAACCAACTACTTAACAGTAAGTATTATCCAAGCAACATGAAATATTTTTTCAACCAATTCCTTGCTGCATACATTCTGTGCTGAAGCTTAACACGAAGGACAGGGGACACTGCAAACACATCAAACAAAAATGGCAATGTTGTGCTGAAATGCTCTAAAGGATAGTTATGCATATAAATTGTTATCATTAATTCAGTTTCTGAAATCGATACAATTGCTCCCTCCTGAAACACCAGAGGTCAAGGGAATTGTATTTACTAAAATAAATTGAAGACATTTATTTTTTCCGATCGGGGAAAAACTTCTATTAGCCAAACACAAAGCCAAGGGGAGCAACAGCGTTCTTTGATAGGGAAATATCCTGATAGCTCATGTGAGAACTTTAGCTGTTATAAGCTTTCTTATCTGTATATTCTTTAGATTTTTATACAGGCTGGTAAAGTGTTATTGTAATTCCAAATAAAATCTGCAAATGTCTGAAATGTTTTAGAGTTGTCCTCTGCCTCATTTAGATACTCCACACTCAGCTGTTCTTCATCCATGTGCTTTTGACAACTTACTACTTCTGGAAAAAAACCTCAACATATATATTCTGGAAATACGCTGTGGCCTAAAAGACCACCAAACAGGAGCATTCAGGAGTTATTTGTATGATAGGGATGTCAAGGGGCCATTTTTGTTTGAAGTCCTCAGGATTATCCAAAGTGTATTTTACTTCTATTTTAGAATATCTCTTCTGATACCAGAAAGCATTTCATTGTTTTTTCCTTTTTTCTCACTTCCCAAGGAACAGATAAAATGTTATGTCATGATCCTACAAACTTTGTAGTTATTTTATTTTTCTATAACAATAAAATTATTTTCAGTGCAAACATGTTATGCTCCATGATTATTTCAAAAATGCTTTTATCTCGTAATAATTAATATACTTACATCCAAAGAACAGAAGATGAATTATTTATTTAAATGGATAATTACTTCACATCTTAAATACACATTTTATAAACCTTTCCAAGACCCTCAGTTTCTCTCATGCATCATATAGTATAACAACTACATATTTTCATATTAATTTACAACTCAAGATTTCTGATCCAAACTGGGACAGAGGCAATCCTTATTTAATCCCTATAAATTAAAATTCCATGGCTTTTGAAGGGGATTTGTGTTTGACTGTTTTGACTTTGTCCTAGTGGAATGCTTCCTGCTCTGGAAAACAAAAAACAGGAACCACTAACCTCACACTCACACCCCAAAGCATCTTCAAGTCAAGGTTCTTCAGTTATACTCTTCTGACGTTGCTTTGGCTGTTATTTATACAAGGTTTCAGTATTATTTCTTTGTACTATGCATCTTAACCTTATCTTTGTCTTTAAAAAGCATGCATATAACTTTATAGTAAGATAGTCTGATCCATGTGCAAGCGCCCATTGCTTGAAAGTATCTTTTTCTGGAGCCCAGACAAAATCAAAGATTTAAAATGAATGCATTACATCAGGCTAAAATGTACAAGAATAGGGATTTAGGTAGGAAACCCATGGTGAGGAGAGTAGAAGCAAAAGTACTAGGTGGGAAGAGAGCTCTTGAATAAATTATTCCAAATTACTAGATCTCAAATAAGTAAATCCCTCTGGCAATCAGACATAAAATTCAACTGCTGTTGAATTACTTTTTATTACTGATAACATGAGAGCCAAATGTGCGAGGAGATTATGCTCTAAAAATGATTTTGAAAGAACTTAACATATTTGTTTTAAAATTAAGAAACCTAAACCAATAGAGAGTAATTCCAGAATCTGATCCTGGATTTTCATGTGGGATTTTTGCACTCATGGCCCAGAGCCTGGCCACAGCAACGCAGAAGGAAAAGTACTAAAATGCCTGCTCTAGATGGCTGAGCAGTTGGAGATCAGCTCTGCAACCCAGCTCTGCAACCCTCCCAGGTTCTTGATGCCAGAACGCATTTTCCTAATGCCACAAGAATTAGCAGCTGATTTTCAGCCCTTGCTAAAATAGTGTTCTGCTTCAGTGCTGAGGGATAAGTTGGGCAAGAGATAATGCCTCAAGTAGGAGGTCCCATTTTTCATGTCTTTAAAAAAAAAAAAAAAAAGTTTATTTAATCTAATAAGACTTCTTCCTTTTCGATTATTTGTTCATGAATTTCAGCTGGACCAGATGACCTCTGGAGGCTCTTCCAACATCAAACATTCTGTGATTCTGTAGGGTTTAGTTTTGTTAGTGCAGGTATACAGTTCATATCTGTTTATTCAGGACATAAAAATGAAATCCAAACCTTGTAATTCAGGCTTGACACTGACACTAAAGGTTTGTTGTGGGCATGGCTCACACTTTAACCGCCTGATAATGTTTCATTTTTTTTCTTCCATCTTGTTATTTCTGCAACAAGTTGACATGAAAATGACTGAACAATATTATATCAAACAAAAAAATGATGCAATTTTGTATGAAGGCACTTCATTGGATATACATGACCAACAGTCTAAGGCTAGTTTTTTCTCCAGATTATAAATACCTATGCAATGCAGCCTAAACTATGAGCAAAACTAGAAGTTATTTGACTTATTCTGAAGAAAACATGTAGATTTTTTTCATCTCAACACCATTGAGACTGTATTCCTGAATAAATATCCAATTACCCTAAAGAAAGATTAGACAGCTAAAATGAAAACCTTGCACATATATACTGAAACACAGGAGGTGAAAATATGGGAGCAAATTACTCCTGTTGCTATATAGGCAATAAGAGGGTATATTTTAGAAAAAATCCATTTTATCCTGAACAAGGTACATGTTATGTGTCAGGAAAATGGAGCTCAAGAATGCAATTTGCATTCTCTATAGGGAACTAGCCCAGGTACAAACATCCTCTCTGAAAATCTACAAAAAGCTGAGTGGTTGTTATTTGATGATTGGACCATAATTAGTAAACTACAAGGAAGAGCATATTGTACAAAATAGCCTTCCTAATGCTTGAAGCACAATATTATTACCAGGCAAAGAAAATCAAGCAAGCAAACAAAACACCTGCAGTGTATGATAACCATTCAATTTCTGAAATAAAAACACCTTAGGGTAAATATTTAAAACACAAATAATTTCTCAAGCTATTGTTCAGGGGATGAAACATGTCAAACATTGTTCACAATTAAAGAAAGTAAAATCTGAAAGTAATTTGCATGCGTTATTTTTGATCAATGCTAACAACAGGGACATTGTCTTTTCTTTCAGAATAATTGATTTGATGCTTTTTCAGCTCCTTGCTTTTAAAGTGTCTTATCTAAAGTGAGTACTTACTACTATAAGGCTACTTGCTGTACCCAAGGTCAAATCTAGAAACAAGTCTTTGCAAGATTATTCTTAATGTCAGAAAATCTCTCCTCCTTGTGGAAGCCAAACAAATGTCTATGTTGGTCTTCATATCAGACAGTTTTCATGTTTCCTAAACGTGTATTTCTTTATTTATTCTTTCCTGCTGCTTTCTTCCTTCTGTCATGGCCTGACTTCAGGGTCAGATAGGTCAGATAGGTCAGTATCCTATGTGCTTCAAGCTTCTCCACTTCTCATTTATTCTATTTCCTTTTTGTCACGATTTGGGTGGCTTGCATCTGATATATGCTGTGTAATCTGGAAATCGGTGCCCATGTATTTCTACCTGAAATATGTCCCAGTTCTCCACCAAGGAGTTGATGTTAGATATGGAAACAAAGGCAATAAAGTTAAGCGGAATAAATGTATAGAAATGAAAATTACCGGTGCTAACACAGAAGTAAAATGAAAGAAGTGCATTGCAGTAAATTTAGTTTTCTCCAGGAAAGTGAATTGTATCTGACTGACTATTCTGACACAAGTGACATTTGAAATCAAAATAAGTTTGAATAGAATAATTTTAAAATCTGGAGTTTTATCATAGGTCTGAAGAATAGAAAATGCTTAAAAAGTCAAGAAAAGCAATCCAGGCAATCTCACTGGGCTATCCTCCATAAGATTTGGATTACATTAGGAAGAAAAGAGTAAAATACTGCGCTGATTTACAAATATAGGTAATGCCAGAATAATCTAATTATATATATATCATTATGTATTTCATATATATATAGCTATATCATATATGTACAACTTAATCTATCTCAACTGAGCCTCTAAAACAAGAAAATGCAGCAAATTTTATCATCTGGATGTCAGCAATATGATATACTGGTGCTACATGAGAGTTCATATCTCAAGGTGGAAAAATGGGGATTAATTAAAATATTATAAAATTGGTAACGAGCTGAAAATAATAGGTATAGCAACTGGTCCATCAGGAGAAATACAAAGCTGAATTGTTGACAGTGGCTTTAACAGTGGAGTTTTTAAGATTACTCTTGAGACTAAGCTTCCTCAATTTTTGCAATAACAATTTAAATACAATACACAGGAAAACTCTGAGGAAATTTCTGCCTAAGTTGGAAGCACCGTTTAGATATATGACAATAGGAAAATTACTTTTCTTGAAGACTGGAGCAGTGAAAATGTCATGAAACTTAATGATGTTGAACACAGGACTGAGACATATCTACAAGGAGCATTCTTTGCTATAAACTGAGACTTTTTCAGTTGGAAATTAGAAAAATCAGAAAAAGATTTGGTATGAAGATTAATCTGATGAATAGCAAAGTGCAATCTGAAAGATATTAGAGAAAATAATTGTATTAAAATCTTGTATTTCTGTTAAATACTGCATTACAAGACATTGTATTCATAAGATATAATCCATATTCCTGCTTATTCTTATTTTTAAAAGTTTAATTTTAAATGGAAGAGATGCAGAAATGGCTTTTAACAAAATCAGGAGAATGAAGACAATTTTATTTGGTAAGAGAAGAGTGAATGAATTTAATTTACCAATCTTACCAAAATGGACGTTAGGAGAAGAAATATAGTTACACTACTAAGACATAAGGGGAATAAGCACTGGGGAGAGAGGAAGACGTTAAGCTAAAGGGTTGTATTGAATGAGAATAAGCGTTTGTCACTGATCACAAATGAATTTAGTCTGGAATTTCAGGAGATGGTTTTTCAGTGATGTGAAAACAAAATGCCAGTATACCCATGTAGTAGAAGCAGAAGCAACTGGAAATCTAATTTATTTCCATGTTATGCCTGACAGATTTTTGATGGGTGTACCTGTAACACAAAGGAACTATGTTCAGCAATCTGTGAGATCATTTAAAAGCCTATGATCATGATAAACATATAGAAAAAATACCTCTTTCAATTAAATTTTGTATATTTTGTTAGATCTGTAGCATAATAAATATTGATGTTAAGAGTACCACAATGACTTCATCACAGTTCAGATTCTGGAAGATAAAACCTTTGCTGAATGTAATGTTAGGTTTTGAACCAAAAAATGACCATTTTAATCTTTTATAAAAGCTTCTCTGATTTCTTATTCTCAGAAGACAGTAAACCTTAATATTTATTTTATGGCATTCCAGTATGTCTGCAGTCCTTGCCTTGCCACCATTTAAATTGACATAGATTATTCTAAAATATTCTTAATACATGCTGTTTACAGGAATTAAGCTTTTTAATGAAAGGCTAATTTTAAAATGACTAAGATTACTGTCATGAGCTATGTATACTGATTTTCCTAGATAAACTGCCAAAGTTGCTCTTTGGAGGCTGCATTAAAAACCTATATTGTTAGCAAACTCTCAATGAAAAATAATTACATAGGTGCTATGCAGAGAAAAAATAATCTGGTATTTATTACTCTGTAGGCTGATGAAATTGAGGAGGATAAATGAATAGGTTGAATAAAATATCACTTAGCAGAAAAGTATTCAAAGCACATCTCTACTAAAATTAACCTGCTTAAAGACAAATTATTCAGGAAAGAAATAACTAAAATAACTAACTAGCTAACTAAAAATTTTCATTATGGAACTCAACATTTCTAAGTAGTTTTTGCTGCTTCTTTGCTTCCTTACTTAAAATGATAGCTTAGTTTCATATGAATAAATTTTAAAAGTACAGGGTCATTTACTTGCTTTTGTCAAACAAAAATTGCCTATTTCTGTTGATGAAGGGGTTACTAAAAGATACAAACTCAGCAGATCCCTACTGCTTGACATTAGTGAAACTTCATCCTACCTAAATTTTGACACTTAGGTTACAAGAGCCAGCCCTCTTTTTGACAGAAAGCTTGCTTAAGTTGGAATTACCTTACTCATTTTTTATTTTGACAATTAAGTGGCAAAAAATGAATGTGGAAAATTCAGACATTAGGTATTGATTCAGCAGAGTGCTAAAGTGCATCCCAAAATGCTTTACCAAGACACAAATGCCTTAAGTTATTTAGAACCCTAAGTGCCCTTGAAATCCCCGGGAATTGCACAGTCACCTTCCTTTATGGAGTTCTACCTTATGACAAAGAGATAAAATACTTTAACATAAGGTTGAATTGGCTTAGAGTTATGTGGCTCCCAAATGTAACAGATCTATAAAGCTCCTTAACATAAATGGCTTAAGAGAGCTGATGAATGAACATCTACATAAAAAATTAAGGCTGCAGGAACACCACGGCAGATGCTGTGTATTGCTTGATAGTATTTAGATAACTGAAAAATAAGTGTTAGAAAATGCAAAATTTAGAGCTGAAAGCATAGATTTTAAAATATTTGCCGTAAATTAAGTTGAGGGTTGTTTTGTTCAGGATTTCTTTTGTATTCAAGGCGAATATAATCTAAAAATGAATACAGGGTTTGGTAAACTTAACAAACTAATTTTGTCATTTACTTGGCAATGATATTCAGAAAGCATAACACAAGTACAAATGCAATTTGTAAAATCAGTTTAGATGTGAGCATGCATGGCACATATAGGATATATGGTGATAGCTGGAAACAGCTGGCTTTTATCAGACACTATATTATTTTTATGTGTATTTGAGAAGTAGTTAGTTTATTTACCAGTTTCTACGAACTGGAAAAAATTCAAAGTGATAAACATCATTAATTACACTTTATAGTTTATATATATAATTATTAATAATAACTTAACCAGACACCAAGTGTTTAAATTAGGCATAATTTTTTAAATATGCAGAAAGCCTAAAAATACAACACAAATTTTCTATAAAATGGCATCTTGAAAGTTGATCAAAAAGTAAATTAAGTATACCTGACTACTAATATAACATAACACTAGATGTATTACTTATAGTATATGTACACCAGCAATACCTTAGTAAAGAAAATATCCAACACCTGTCTGACCATTAAAAATTTTGGTCAAGCTTCTTCCGCCAAATAAATATTTTTCTGTTATTGGTTGGAAGGCAGCACTGTGGGCACATGTAGTAGACCAAAACCAAATCAGTTTTACAATATAAGGCGTCAAGGTGAAATACATGCCACAGCTTCTTGTAATGCCTGTGAACACTGGACATGTTTTTCATGGTCACAATTACATTTGGATTTGCCTTCAAGAGAGAAAAATATCCTCTTCATATTTTTACCTCTTGTTTCTCCCACTAGAGTATTTCAGTATCTGCACAGGCCCAGAATAAGGTAAAAAAAGGTGACTACTAATGGATAATTTCTGTTTGCTTTTCAGTTTTGAGAGTCCAATGCTCTGAATGCTGCAAATAAACTACTTAAGGGATTGTTGCAGACATTTATTTATTCCTGTGGCAATGTGCCAAAAATGCCAGACAGGACTGAATTTCCAGTTTGCATTCTAACATACATGGTCTCCTACCTTAGGCTGTGGGCAGGTTACTGTGATTTTGTTAAAACAATTTAATTGTATCTCCTGATCACTGATGTACCTGTTGCCAAGTGTGGGTTTCTTATTGGTCTATTGCTTTGCAAATAAAATGCCTTTATTTAAATGACCTTGGTAGTGCAGTATACTTTTAGATATGCTGTCTAAACTACAAATATAACTCCACTCCTGTTGCTAATATTCTAAAAATCATTTTCTATCAAGAGTTACTGAGAGGTTTGAGGGGGCTCCAGTCCAAATTTGAGGTATAAACCATATCTCCTTGGGTGACTTGCATCTTAATATGGTGAAGTGTCCCCACAATCTGAGCTGCCTTTCAGTATTGCCTGACAGATGGACCCAAGTAATGAATTACCAAATATTTCTTATTCTCACAGAAAAATAATGAAATTTAAACCTGGCGTTTCTCTCTAATGTCCTCTCTCTCTAAGGACATTCTTTAAAGGGTTTCTATTTTTCAGTTTTGTTGAAATAGATAATTATGAAATTATCTGCATTATATGATACCTGCAATTTGGAGGACAATCTGTTTTAAAGCTAACTTGTGATGTGCTATAATCTTTTGGACTGAATGAAAAGAATGTTCTTGGCATATAAACAGAAGAATTAACTAAACCATTGTGCACACTGTATAAAAATTTTGAAAAAAGTACCTTTGCTTTTTTTCTAAAATAAAGTGCTTTTCTGCAACCAAGCAGTACAGTTCAAGAAAAGGCATTTGTATTCAATACCAAGATACATATTATTCTGCAAAATAGCAGTGAAGTGGAAAAACATGAGGGTATTTCTTTTGGATGAGACATATCTATTTTTACAGATACAGAGTTAATCTGACCCAATTCAGGCCTCCTAAAGTATCAAAACTGTGGTCTTCAAAAATATTTTTTTTTCTCAACAGAAAGATACAGTCATTTCAAGAGTAAATTTCATTCCAAGGGAGATAAAATGAATAACTGACTGAAGATTCTTCTCCATCGACTGTAAAATTGGACATTATCAACTTATTCAAACTTAAACATCTTATTACTAGATATATAATAATATATAATTATTCATATATAATTATATATATAAGTATATNTCTCTTAAGTTATTTTCCTAAAAAAGACTTTGTTTTAACGGCCTCACAACATAGATCTTTGGATCAAATGCAATCACAAGATTATAGGTACAAAAGGCTTTGAGAATTAAGAGTACCTGTGGCTATATCAAATGTCCCATCAACTCAAATGCCCTCTTCTCTTTGTATTAGAAGTCATGTCATGATACACACACTCCAGATAGTCAGTTCTATTGGATTAATATCACACACCAATGCTAAAAATATTTTTACTTAACTTCCAAGGGAGATGAAAACATATGATATGGGTTTCCTTTATACCAAACAAAATATTGCTCCCTGTTTCAAGTTGTGGTAACTCCTGATGGGCTGTAAATGTGGTTACATAATTATCACTTCATGTTGTAGAGTGTTGCTTGAAATGACAACCATGAAGGGAGCCTGCAAGGAAACTTATAAGGTTAGTCTTACTAGGAAGGTGCTGGGCTGGGACTTTAAGTTTTTGGTTCAGTTCCAAGGTCTGATGTATTCTTAACTGTGTGGTCTCTGGCCACAACTGCAGAAACAGAGATGATACTTTTCAGTGACCATTGGATTTTGTAACAATAAATGGACTAATGTTTGGGAAACATGGAAATAATGCACTGATGGTGGGCATGCAAAGTAATAAACAGAATGTCAGTTTTTAAGAAAATGATTCATCTCTAATCAAAACAAATATCTACATGAAAACCAGGAAGCAAAAATTTCAAAATGTTTTGTGTGTGGTCTAAGGAATATAGACAGCATAGACAGACTTAATTTGGTTTTATATTGCTATCACAGATTATATAGTTATTGTAATCCTTTGTTCTGTCTACTACAGAAAAAAAGAGCTGCCTTTGTTTTGGATAACAGTGATGTTAACAATTAAGTTTCTTAACTGACCTAACTATTTCAGCACAGGAATAGAATCTTGATATCTCTTTAAAGAGCCAAAAGCAAAAAATCCTTAAGAAAATTAAAATGTTTCTTCACCTTATGCATATTTCATACATAAAACTGCAGGGGATACTTGTTTAAACTTGTTGCCACAAATGGAAGTGAACAGAGGGAAAGGACTGAACATTTAAGAAAGGGAAAATATTTTATGCAAAAAGTGTAAAACTGAGCCACGCTTTAGCAAAGATATACTTCTAACATAATGATGCTTCCTATACATTTCAATTAAAGTTGTCCCTTTCACATGACAAAGGCATGAACAACAAGGAGAGAAATTACCTCAAGTTTTTGTAAAAGCAAAAATACCGAATTTCTCCCAAAGAAAATACAGGCAATTTTCTTGTCCATGAGCATCAGAAACGATGAAGCTTATTTCCTACAATTCTGCATCTTGATGGGCTTGATGGTTGATGGACTTCCATTGTTGGCTGAAGTATTTTTAATGTGTCTCTGGCTGTGTCTAGATGACATCTGATCCAGAAGCCAAGAGGGACTCAAAGACTGTAGGCCTGGGTTCATCATTAGCCTCTGTCAGGGTTATGTGCTTTCGTCACACTGTCATCCACACAGATGAAATCTTCTTATGCATCCCAAAGAGCTCCCATGACCAGGGAATCAAAATTCCAGGGTTATGTGCTAGTGTGCATCAGAGATCAACTGAGATGTATCTAAAGTATGAACCTTCATGTAGATTGTATTTGTGCATGCCTCAGTTTTTCTATCAGAGAGGTTCTTCCTCCTTTCTCCATTTCGTAAATTTACAAAACACAGAAACAATATCTTTTTTAAAACCTTTTCAACACTTTTTGTTGATGATGGGATTGGAATTAAAAAATTTACTGAGGACAGCACAAGGGTTTTACGTACAGACCATAACTACATATACCTAATTTCTGTATGACACCAGTCTTCAAAAATGGGTGAAAAAACCAGAATGCATATCATTGTGATCAAATACTTGCCTTCCTTTTTATACTGTTCCTGATTTTTTCAGGTAAAAAGCTTCATATATAGGTCTAACCAAAAACTCCACATTGCTCCATCCAGAAAATTGGTCATACAACTGAGCAATACCAAGAAATGGAGTACAATGGACCATACCAGTTCTGATATCTTACTGATTGAGAAAACTAACTACATAAAATGTAGCTATCTGTGACAGAGAAACTTCCTGCAGGAAGTATCGAGTCTAGAGACAGATTTTACTTAAGCTTATTTTAAAAAATAAATTCAAAAAGTCATCTACTGTGAAATTGTCCAGATGAAATTCTTCACTGTCACATTGATGGATAAAATTGAATTTAGGCTTTCTATCACAAAGACAACAAAAGAAACACTTGATTATGTTTAAATTAGAGATGCTTATGATATCGACTGGAGTGGTGGAGTGCATATTGTGGATATTTACTCAGTTTCACCATTTGTTACTTAGATGCAGATTTGTCAATTTACAAGAACAGCTGTGATTTCTAAATCAAATACTCAGTTAAATAGTACTGAACACTTCTGGGAAAGACAAGTGCTAAAGTGATCCAATTCCATGAAAAGGTGGATAGAGTGTTTCCAAGCACTTGTTAAAGTTGAAACTTTAGAAGTCTCAAATGTTTGCCATAGAGACCTACCAATGCATCAACAATTTCCTGCTGGTTCATAATTTCTTAGAAGGAGTACTCTTTGTGTTATTTATTTATTTATTTGTTTGTTTATTTATGTATCAAGAATTCTCAAGAAGGCAAGCAAATGAAATTATATCAAATAAAATATTAGCTTTTCTATCCATTGTATTCTAACTGTAAAAATTATTATTGATAAAAGCTTGTAAATGCTTGTAGACAAAAGGAGATAAAGAGTAAGCCCTCTGAGAAGCTGCACATCTGGAATAACAAATAAGAATTCTGCTGGTTTGGCTCTAGTCCTGATATTTAAATCCTCTCTGATAAATGCAGTTAGGTTTTATTATTGTCAAAGGAAGGTTTTGAAGTGCTTGAGTCTACAACCAGAATTTGGTCCACATAATCTAAAGCAGAATATAAAGTGGAGAAATAACAGCAGAGTTTGAAAGTGAGATGTGAAAAGTGTTTTTTCATTCACCTAATCTAACACACATTGCCAAATTTTTATTAATTTTAGTAGAAAGTGAGTCAGTGAAACACCTAACACATTAAACATTGGGCTAAACACTATTGGTTTTACACTATTTTCAGTTTTAATGTTGTTCTTTCTGCTAGGGGACCAAGAGTTAAAGACTAAAGCAGGAAAGCTATTTTATTTCTGCTCAGAAAACCATTATGGCCGTTTCCCCACAAAGGAAGAAAGTGAAAATCAAAATTTGTTATTTCCCATGAAAATAAAGACTGGTCAATCTATTGTCAAATCCCAGTTCTCACCAGATTTTAGAGGAGTTAGCCCTAGATAAAGACACGGAATGTGTTTGCAAAGGTCATGATGGATTAATTTGTCTCTAAGGTCAGTGGAAAAGCTGAGTTAGGGAAAGTATGATAAATTGAAACCTAACTGATTTGCTAGAAAGCCCCTATGATGATACAGTTGGTTGCCAAGATTAAGAAGAATGTGCTGAGGCCATATATTTTAAGGGAAGTTCTCCACCTAGAATTACAATGTATGACTGTCCAGCTTCTTTTGGATTGTTTCCCTAACGAATTCACACATCATGTGTGGTACTAAGACCAGTTTAATACACAGACCAAATTAAATAGAAAGACCAGAAAATGTAACTCAATACAGAATCTGTATTATATGTAAAGTTTAAGGTACAAGAATCTAAGATTAGACTCAGTGCAAGCTTGTATGGATGTTATCTAAATTTGAAAATAACACCAGTCTTTTCTATGCTTCTGAATGCCAGATTAAGATGCCCAGATTTAGGTGTACACATGCAAACCAGGTGTCAAAATCAATGAAAGTCTACAATTTAATGAAGTAGCCTCGGACGTGGTATCTTATTGCCTCTGAGATACCCTGAGTTAGCCTATCAGACCTTAGGGTGACCTTAAGTGACCTGCAGTCTTCACCTCAAGAAAGTCAAAGAATGGCCCATGCATCCTCAACAAAACCTGGTAGCCTTAAGTGAAAACTCATAGATATCTCGGATGTTGCTATATTAAACATCAGCCTTTCACATAGAAAGGAATATGTCGAGAAATAAGTTTAGGGTCTGAATCATCAGGTTTTCTGTTCAAGCCTTACACGTTTCTTATGCTTAGGATGCCTAATGCAGATAGGCAGGATCAGGTTCCAGAAAATGTTGCAGTTCCTGCTTTTCTTGTTTCGTTAAGGTGGAAAGAGAAAAGGAAAGCTCTCTGCTTCAGCATGGTCTTCAGTATGTAGATAGTTGGGTCTCCTGATTCCTATCACTATGCCCTGACCTCCAACAGATAATGGTGCACTCTCCATCCATCCACTTTAGGGTATAATACACAATGAAACATTATGGTAGCCAAAGAGATTCAGTATTGCCATTAGGGAGCTCATCTGGCACTTATTCCATATATGGCACTTTATATTGCAAATTATGGCAAGGTAAAACACCTCTTCTACCTTTCCTTTTGAAAGAAAATGTCCACAGCTACAGGAATCTGTTGCTGATGTGTATCAGGCCCTCTGAAGAGACAGGGGAAGAATAACATCTAAGGTGATATGCATTGACCAAATTTATAGAGCATGTATCTGCATCAAAGTTGATGACCTGAAGTTATCTTTGCTGTCAGTAGGAAAAAATATATTGGTCTAAGGCATTGTTCATCACCTGATTATATATATACATATATATAAAGATGATAGCTAAGTCATTCCCAAAATAAGATCCAGTCCACATTAGAAATCTAAGTCAGGGGAATAAATCCTCCCTCTGGAGGCATTAAAGGGAAGCCATTTTACTGAGTGTGCAAGGTATGAATAAGTGTTTTCAATAGTCTTAGGCCCCTAAAATCAAGGAACTAGTTAGGCAATATTCCTCTCCCCATTGCTACATCTTAATGGAATCCATTTAGATGGGAAACAGTGATATTTTTAAATTGGGACAGCTCAGGGCATGCTTATAAGCATAACTCCAAGTTTCTTAGGAAATTCAATGAAATAGTAAATTGAGGGTTTTTCTTGTGAGAATTGTTTTGGATACAGTTTTGGACTCAGTTCTTACTAAGGCATTTATTTGCTGCACTCTCTCAATGCACTACAGCAGGAGCTTACTGACTACTGCAGGATTCTAGGTGACTGACTGCCTAAAATATGAGATCTTGATTTTAGGTATTGATGTCCTTGACTGGCTGTATTTCCAATATAAGGAAAGTGTTGTGAAAAGTCTCAGTCACCGAGGAAAAAAATATGAGACTATTACATACAAGTGAAAACAGGCGGCTCGCATAAAGCACAGTTTTAACTATAAATTTTATTATCGTATCAAGTAGGGTGTTTTGTCCTCTGAAAATATGAATAAGGGTATCAGCTTCTTCCTCTGGCAGTTACTCAAGAGTTTGATGATAGAACACTGACTTTTTATATACAAGGTCCTTTTGGATGGTTTCTTCAAAGGCTCAGTTCCTTGTTAGGGTACCAAGACTTGCAATAAATTCCAGTTGCCATGCCAGTCTGTTTGTATGATGGTGTGCCTTTTATGTGTACACTTGCACAATAAGCCGAACCACACAAATTTTCTCTGGTTATTGTATTTTAATAACCCTTATGAACTGGAGCTGCAATGTAGCTTTGAGGCTGTTTGTGGCCCCAGGTTGGCTATTCCTGTAGGACAATATGAACAACTGATGATCAATTAATATTTATTTGGCTGTGTATTTTTCCACCTCCAACCTACTTGCAGAATGCTAATGCATGTCTTGGCTTCCATAACTGTATTCTGCAAGTAGTGCATTTTTTTTTCCAAAATGCCAAGCACTATCTTTCAAAAAAGTGAGGAAAGAGTCCTTTCCCCAACTCACAAGTGTATTAAAAAAATAGATTGAACTCCCTTTGTTTTTGTTTGATGTTTTCAAAATTTTTCTCCAAATAATTCTGCAGTGAGGAGGCTCTTTGTAGTAGATAATATCTTCTATAAAGGGGCCTAGATATTACATTCACCCATTTTTCTCTTAATTCTCAGTGTGGAGCTCTGACCTGATAAATTAATTTTTCCTAGATGTTGACTGGCAATTCCTTGTGTACCCTTGAGGATATAGCTGTTGTGGTGACACAAATGAAAATCTCAAGCTTCCAGAACAGCCAGACCTAAACATCTGTCCAAGTAATACAGGAAATTATCCATCTCCTCTTGTTTCTAGTAGTTCTGGGTAAATTCCTGAGCAGAATTTTAATTCTAACACCTGGAGTGCATTTGTAACATTAGATATGGCTCTGTTCCAACAGTAAAAATACATCGTCTTAGAGAAGTTCACACAGCTAAATGTAACTGCTCCTGATAATAGAAATGTATCCACATTTTTATTGGAACCATTTGTGTATACAACATTCAATTCTGTTGATGTTGAGATTAATTATACTGTTATTTAGTGCCTTGGAAATGTTTTATTTCACACTGTGTAGTAACCTTTTAGTTGATTTGGCCCCAATGGAAGATTTAGCCCTAAGTGTGTACTTGAAAAAAAATAACATCTGTTCCTATAAAAATAAATTTGAGAAAAAGCAAATAAATAACAGAACATTTGTGACTCTGTTAACTCCATGAGGAATTCCTGATAGGATCAGGACCTTTGTGACATAACATTATGGTGATATATATAGTCTTCAACCAGGAATTTCATAAAAGACTTAGAGTATGAGTCTCAATAAAGAGGAAACATTTCAAAGTAACTTTCATCCAAACAATTATAATGTTTAGTTAGATAAGGAAGAATTGAAATATCATAGCAGGAAGAAAGATCATTATTCATCTTCACAGAAATGATGATTTACAAAGAATATCAGATCCTCCTGACAAATGAACTTAGGAGTGGGTGTCTGACTTGCTAAGGAACTGAGTTGTACCTTTTAGAAATATGTAAAACTTTGAAAATATTTTAGCTTCTAAGCTTATTTAATATAATAGAAGCACCTATGAAACTAAAATTCATATCAAGAAACAGAAATAGCTGATCATTTTTGTCTCATATGGAATTTGCACTTGCATTCGATGGTAAGAGGAGATAAATTTTAGTATATCATGAAAAAGTCTAACTGTTGAGCATGGAATTTATATAAAATGTTGCTTTTCAGAGCAATAATTCAATCTACTAGATTATTTGTCCTAATCTAGATTTTAGCAAAACAGATTCTGAAACAGTCGTGCTTATTGAGATATTAATTTTGCAACATATTACACACATGATTAGCTTCAAGCATATTACTACTCATGCTGCGTGTAAACACATCAAGGTGTTTAGGTCAGATAAAAACTTGAATGAGTACAGTGCGACAAGTTCTTAGTTAAGATTTGGCACAATACGTTTGCATATAACTTATATTGTAGGTATATTTATGTTCATAAATACATGTCCTGAGCTAAAATTTTTCCCAGGTACTTGAAAAAAAAGCATGTTATAGAATCACAACTAACAGGCATCTCTTTCTCCTGTTTGCAATTTAATTCCTTCCTATTTATGAGGAATAGAAGACATAGATGGGTCTAAAAAGTTGAAATTTCTAAAATGAAGTTTAGATTTATGCTCTTCAAGAAAGTGTTCAAATCATGGGGTAGGAGATGAGATTTAGCTATCTAAGTGTAGGTCACTAGTACCACTTTTAGCATCTTGGTGTATGGGCATGACTTCTGTAGGTCTTAACATATTTTGTGCGACCTGTGAATATCTCTGACAAAATATATCACTTCAAAGTGCTAGACACCAGTGATAAACTGGCTGAAATAAGCTCACTATTACACAGGTGCCTACAGTGTGGACGTGTAAATTAAAGCAAGACAAATTGTACAAAACATTATAGAAAACTTAGAAGACCAACAATGAGGAACAAGCACCTCAAATTGGTGGTGGGTGATCTCAAGCAAGATCTGTGTTGCATATGCTTACCCTACTTGGATGTTTATATGATGTATTTTATTAATGTCCAGATGACACAGCTCTTTTTCCTCCTCTCTCTTTCCTTGCACCTGTGTCCTTCCACTTTCTCTTTTGCTTTTGCAGTTTCACCTTTTCCTCCATGCCAAGTACCTGCAGCCTCTGCCAGGGTTTGCTCAAAATTATAAATTCAGCTGAAAAAAAAAAATATCCAGTTTTGATTTTCCACTTTAGTTTTCAAGTGATTTAGAGAGCTAGGAACATGCACAGAAGAGTCCAAAGCAGGTCAGATACAGTGGCTGAAGAGGAAAAGGAAAAGGAAAAGGAAAAGGAAAAGGAAAAGGAGAAGGAAAAGGGAAAAAGAAAGGGAGTAGAATGGGAGAAAGAGAGGGACAAAGACTAGAAAAGAGGAAGGAGCTGGGTTCAGGAAGAAGGAACAGTACTTCCTCTTTTGTTGTCAATAACTCATGTACCTAGACCTTACGCACATCAAATCAGAATCTTTTTTCAACCTATTTTGTGAAACTTAGTATTCATTGGCATAGTAGAAGGAGAAAAGAGATTTTTTTTTTTTTACAACTCATTGATTTAACATTAATTAGTCATTAAATTACAGGAGATGTTATCTAATCTAACGAAAAGATATCCCTAAGCAAGTAAAACAATGCTTACTTTAATTACGAAGAATAAGCAAACTGTCTCTTAAATAAGGTGGAAATAAAAGTTTCAGGTAGAAAGATTAAATTTGTCTGGACCCTTGGAGGATTTCAGAAGTGAGATTGGTTACCACAATTCAGCAAGAAAATCTAATCTATAGTTAATTCAGAAAGTGTTAGTGCGGAAAGAGGGAATGCCTCCAAGCCATGAATACCTGCAGGAAGTCAAATGGATAAAGGTGAAACAGAGTGCCTTTCATATATGTCTGTAACATTCTGATGTGTTTTAAAAGTTGTGGATAATATCTTTATTTACTTCTAATATTTAGTTTTAATTAGGAATAATTTTACTGCAATTACATAGCAGCATTTCCGATTCGAGGATCTGAAAACTCTACCAATGATGTTTTTTAGGCATTTTACCAAGTAATTGAAGTAAAGGTTTCTTAAACAAATAACTTGAAAGTAACTTTATCTAGTAGAGCTTCCACACAACTCAAAGAGTTCTCAAGGAGAATTCCTCTATTTCTCTTGCATTGGCTGCCTGGATAGCAGCTATCTGGAGGGTCAGAAAACCATCAATATCTAAGAAAATAAAGTGGCATCAAGATGCTGGGCTTAACATTTGAAAGCAAAGGGGCTTCTAGTAGTTTGCTTCAGACTTTATTTTTTGGTCTCAAATTCAGAGAAGGCATGGATCATGGGATTTGGAAATATTGGGATGAAGATTACCATGCAGGAACAAATTGACATTCAGCTTAGTGCTCAATATTTATTAAAATGCAGTGTAGGCGCTGACTTGAACCCTGAAGAGAGGTCTTCCAATTCTCATGCAACTGACATTTTGATTTTGCTCTGAAAGCCTATGATTTGTACCGAATTCCCAGGAACAGCACTGCACCCATTGCAAAGGAAGCAAACAACCTTAAGATCATTATTCTCTTTCATTAACTGCAGCAAGAAATTTCTGCCAAGGACTTCATTACAAAGATTTGTGTACCTTACATGAATTTCAGGATATCTAGCACATCTTTTACTTATTGAAACCATTTTCTGTTGCAAATATTGAATGATATTCAAGATTTGTTCAATGGACCAAGCCAATGATATCTAAGAATTCCAGGCTGTAAACCAAGGCTCATGTTTGCACAATTCTGACCCTCAGAAACCTTTCAAAAAAGAAAATAATTTCTTCTGGGTATAAAATTTCCAGGCATTCTGGTACTAAATCATGGTGGAGCTACAGATCATCACAAGTTCCGTTACTTTTTCCTGTAAATGAAGGTCAGCTGCAGCTCAGCAGAACTTCTCCAGTGTAAAAGTGTATTTTTCTTGCTAGTTTGGAATAGACACGAAACTGGTAACAATCAAAACAAGCAGCATGTGTGTTCTCCTTAAAGAGAGGATGAGAGAACACACCTGTGAATAACACATTTGTGACAGGCGGTAGTACCATCACTTAGAATACTATTGAACACAGTGATGCAAAGAAAAAGAATTATTAAGTAGGAATATATACAGTGTAGAAAAGGTTTTATTATTATTGCTCAATAAATATTTTTTTCAAATCAATGGCCACATGCCTAAAGATTAGGATAATGCTGATTAATGGACTTAGATGAAAGTTAGTTTAATATTCTGACAATTTCTTTCAAGTACTATACACAGTCTAAATAAATACTTGCAATACTTTCTGGTAATTCTGTATCTAACCATTACTTATAAAATTTATATAACATATATAAAAAAATTAAAATAGTTTCAGGATTTGGTTTTTGTTTTGTTTTGTTTTGTTTTGTTGTGTTTTGTTTGTTTTTTAGGAGAATCTAACATCCATTATTAGGGTTATAATTTAATTTTACTCAGTGAAGGACATCAAACTGAAAACATTTCCATTTGTTAGGGCAGTAGTGATATGTTTATTCATATTCCTTTTTATTCTTTAATATTTTTATTTTATTCATTTTCTGATGTAATTTTCCACCAATTGCAGTTTCTATACTATGACAAGGGCTAATATTTTTCCAAGTCATAGGTCAGCCCAATATATTAAAAGGACATATAAGTTGTTCTGTTACATCATAGAACTAATTGCTTAACTCTTGGTTCTAAAACCTTGTATCAATGGATACCTCCATTTCTCAGGACTCTATTCAGAAGCTAAAAGGATGAGTTCACACACTTTTGTAGTTTCACAACCCAGTTAATTAGATTTCAAATCAGCTAATGATTTTTATAATTTTGCTACATGACTGGTTGTGTGTTTGAATTTTTTCCTCCATATTGTCACTCCAAATAAATTTCTGATGTATTTTAACTTTTTTGGGTATTAAAACATGAAAGTATATAGTGCTTCTCAAAGGGCTGAAACTAAAAAGAACCACTCTGTGCTCTTGGCTTGATCTTTGGACTGTTTATCCTTTTCATTCTAAACAGTCAGTTGATAGAAAGCAGAAATAACTGAAAGCATGAAGAATTTAGCTCAACGCTGTGGGTTTTTTCCATATGTATCATTTAAATAATATGTTATTTAAATGTGTTTCCACAGCAGCCTAAACTGATGTAAACACTGAGTGTTGCAGTCCCATCCTCTGCTGCATCTCTCATTTATGCGTTCCACCTCCCTTCTTGACCTGGCTTTGGGGTTTTCTGGGGCCTTGTGTTCAGTGACACAAAAAACTACAATTTGGGTCTCAGAAGGAGCCAATGATAACTGAATTGAGTCCCAGAAAAGATGTATCAGCTCATACTTGAGATTCTGGTTAGTGCTAAATTACCACGGCTGCAGCTATAGGCTCAATCTGCATCTGGCTCTTCCTGGTTGCTCTTCTCTTTACTCTTTTCTCCTCTTGAATTTTTAACTCTATGGTTATCTAAAGTCAGTTTAAAAGGACTCTGTCATTACAGAGGCTTATCTGAATCTCCCAAATCGTGGTAAGAATTCCGCCTAAGAAATTAAATAGTGATTGGTATAGCAGGATATAAAATGTAGTGTTGATGAGCAGACTAGTTCATTTCATTCAAAGCTTGCTGTATCATTGATATTTATTTTGCCTTTTTTTTTTTGTGACACACCGTAACAACTATCAAAGCTCACTGAGCTGCTCATGTTATTGAAAAGGCAAAAGAAGTGCATATATGCAGTTATTTAAAACCATACACATATAAATAGCTATAGACACATATAGATATACATTAGTACAGTTATTGTCTCCATACTCATTGCATCTGAACTGTGCCTGAACCGTGTCTGCAGTTCTTAGTGTTTGAGGACAAAGAAAGTAACTTCTCACAGTGTATTGGGTTTGCCTTTGAAATAAAAGCACAGAACTATTGACAAAAGGCTCACCTAACAGCAGAGCTGAGATTAGGTGCTGAGGGTTATTGTCTTCCTCTAGTCTCAAAGCTATGTGAAATGTCAGTTAATTGAAAATGGTAATTGTTCCACACAACAACATCAACTGTTTCATTCCAGGAAATGTGCTGCTCTTAAATTAATAGCCATCGATCCAGAGGTATTTCATGATCCTTCTCCATCGTTTTCTCAAATTATCCAGCTATCAGTCCTTGGGAGAAAACCTATTTCACCATTTTTATTGACCATTTTTTACTGAGTGACCTGGCTTCCTGTTCAGATAGACTAAAATAGGTCTATCCATCTAAATGTTTGTCAGGCACACTGAGACACCTAACTTTCAAAACACCTACTACTTTTTACTATAAATACTCAGAATGAAAACTGTTAAGTAGTAGTACAAAGCAGTTACATGGTTATTTCTGATTAATACTATGAAGTACGCTCTCATGCTGGGAAATTGCATTTGTGATAGTAAAAATAGTTCCTTTCAATAGTGCATTTCAGTAAAATTTAAATTCCAGTTTGATTTCTTATGAAGGAATGCAGGTTATTTGGATTCTTTGTTTGCTGAGGAAAGATATGTTTTTTTACAATCTCTTTGAATAACAAAAAAATGCATGGCTTTGTTTTTGCGCAGAGAACAATTACAAAGGCTGTTGCATAACTTAGCTGTTCCTTTGAAAGTTTAATAGAGAAATTAAGTGGTGCAAAGTTATTCCATTGAAGAGTCAGTTTACCTTCCTCATGTAGTCATCAAAAAAAATACCATTCAGATAAACAGTTGAAAACATTTATTGAGATATAACTCATAATGCTTTCTGTGTTTGCAGTACAGTAAATTATCATCTAGTAAATTTAAAATTTAATTTCAAAATAAACTGTAAATGCTATCCATGAATAACTTTTGGAAGACAAGAGTCATATTTTTTTCAAAGCTTTCATTTCCATTTTAACTTGAAACAGCTTTACCTTCACTAATATATTAATCAACTGTCATCTATTTATTCATAACATTTAGATTCCAAAGCGAAATTTACATATAAAGAATAATGGCAAGAGTGTACAGCAATATAAAGTTTTAAAATAAATGTATATTAATATCAGTTGTGCAGTGGCCTAGAAAATGTCTCCTTTAATCTCAGAAGAAAATACACTACTTTTCTCTCTTCAAGGGCTTTTTCTTACAAGGGGATGCAATTTCATGTGAACTGAAACAGTTGTCAGCAGGAAATAAAAAGATGTCTTGTGTAATATGAGATACAAAAATAATAGGCTGGTTGCAAAGAGTTTCTCTGTGTGATCTGAAGTTGCTGTATTTTTGTCTTCTTTTATTTATTAATAGACAGTTTTATATAAGAAGTGGAAAGGGGAAATCTGATTAAAGTTTCTAGGATGGCTACAGTATAAAATCAGTTGAAATTACGTTTTCACATAACATACGTAACGAATTCCGGTGTTATATACCAATTTTAATGCTCAATCTGGTTTATAGTTAATAGAATCAAAAGGTATGTGAGCCAGGGAATATTTTAAGAAAAAAAATTCAGCAGCTCAGAGGGAGTGGAAAAGATCCTTAGGCATATGGGGCTAAGTAAATAAAAGTGAAAACAATTTTTGTGAAGAAACACAAAGGAGTCAAAAGAATTAACTATAGAAGGTAAGCACGATTTTGTATCATTTATACTTGTGACAGTGAACACATGCACAGTTTACATCCTATTTCTTGCCATTTTGTATATACTTTCTCTTTCAGTGAATTTAATCTGCATAGCTGGAAAGAAAGTGCGAATTGGAAATAAGTGAACAAATTATTTGGTGGTTATGCAAAGAAGTGTAGTTTTGGTCATAGAGGCAAAAGTTCCTCTTCAAAGTTTGTTTGTTTTTTTTTTTTTTCAGATCCTGTGTCAGTGATTTGTCTCCCTCCTCTACTTTATTCTGTTTCAAAATCTAAGCTTGACCATTGTTTCATTCTTTTCTTTTCTTTTTTTTTATTTTGGTTAAAAAACACCCAAGAAACAAGGGTCATTTGAAATTACCAAATCTTCAACAACATCCCTCATGTGCCATTCTAAGTCAAGGTTATTCCAAAAAGTTACCTGTTTTTTGAAAAGTTTTGGAAATTTGAACCACTTGGGCAAATTTGGAGTGCATTGATACTCAATTTGAAATATTTGAAAATATTTGAATATTAAAGCATAGCTGTAAGTTTGTTGCTGTCATTAATAAACCTTGAAGATCACAGGCATTTCCAGCCTTTGGAGCTTTATCTCTTTAAAGCTTATGTTAGCAGCTAAAGGCTGTCTTTCTCAAAGTGATTTCACATTAAAATATCATAAAAATAACATTAATTATAGAGATGAGGATTACAGATGTAGATAACAGCTGAACATTGAAAGTGCTAAGCAGATCTGCAAGATAGCTGAAATGACTTAATTAAAACAAAATGCATCTGTATCTGAGCACAGCAGTAAAGGAAAAAGAGGCAATCCACAGTAACAAAAACATGAGCAATTCAGCTGAAGTATGTAAGAGTAGTGTGTAATAGATTGGCTCAAGTAAGTCTAATTTATGCCAACCTTAAACATTAGCATTCTAATGGCTGCCAGAAATTGAGAATATGTTATCTTTTGAGTGCCAGGTAGTTTAGAGGGTAACTACCAATTATCCACAAACTGAGCCATATCAGAAATGACTTAATGTTTTATTTCCTCCCATGGCCAAGCTGGCTCCGATACCTTTAAACAGACTTTGTTAATTCTGCTTCCATATCTAAAGGGAAACTGCCCTTTCCTGCTTATCAAATGCACTGAAATGACCTCACCAGGGAATAGAGTTGGTGCCAAGAAGCAGAGTAACATCAAGGCCTGTTCGCACCAGGTGATATTCTATCTGGTGCATATGGCCCACACTTGGCCCACATAAAGCTTATCTCCAGTCCAGACTTGGTTTTAAGAAACCCTTATATGCTGTATTCTGCATATTCTGAAAATTCAATTATTTGTAGTCTATATGCAATAATATTAGTGTTTTAAAAATACAATAAATTCCTGTGACAAAACTTAAAGGGAGCCATATTTTCTCTCCCTGGTGTGAAGGAGACAAAAAAAGATTCCCCTGGTGTTAACTTTTTCTACATAGTCTTTAGATGGAAAAGGCCACAGAAAAATTCTCACTGGAGATAAAAACAGCAGTACTTGCAGTTGTTATAATAAACATAACTACCATTGTTACCACTCTGCTTCTGTCAGAAGCTGTGAGACCTGATTCAAGAAAGTGCCTAATACAAACCCATCCTTTTTTTTTTTTTTTTTTAATTGGAGAGCAATTGCTTTCTTTTAACCATGCAATATCTTCCTCTTAATGACAAAGAGAAGGAGCAAAAATCTGACTGAATCATGGCAGCAGAAGGCTTTGGCTGCATGAGCCCACTTTGTATGCTGTCTGTAAGCAGATTAATTATCTATTTTATGTCTCATATTGATGTAGGTCAAGTAGAATTGATATACTGTAGAAACATCCAAAATGACTGATTCTGCATGGATATGTACTGTTGTCATGCAAACAATAAAATAATCACATAAAATCATAGAAATTAAGATTAAGTGAAATTCACATCCCTTCGATGGGACTACAGATGTTTTAATGATAAGAAACTAGAAAAGGGAACTTAAACTTGCATGTAGTGTACATGTTCCTTTTCTTCATGAATTAGTAGACTTATATTGAATATTATTATTATTATAGAAATCTGTACTGACTAAGGGCTTTTTTTAAAGTGAAAAGACTACAAACTTTATCCAACTCATAAATTTTCACTATAATGATTCTACTACTTTTCTTTTCCTGAAATATTTTTATTCACTGGAGAAAAAAAAAAATCCTTTGCTTATATATGTATCTGCCTATTCAGGATCTCATATTATATCCTGAAACTATTAAAAATTATTTTAATGTGGGAAATATTTAATTGTCTATGTATATGATAATGCAATTTCCTTCCCCTGCTATAAAAAACCTCACTATTTTATTTGAAAGGCTCTCTGAAAAATGTCAGTTTAGAATTACAGAAAATGTTTTCCTGTAAATAAGAAGTTATTTTATCTAACAAAATAAAAAATAAAAAATTAACTTTAGTTCATTAATTTTCATAAAGTTTGATCTTGTAGTCATTATCTAGACTCATACACAGTCACTTTTAAGTTCAGAGAAAAGCTCTGTATGACTAGGTGAATATAAAGGAAGTTTAGATCACTAGCTAATGGAAAAAGTGCAGATGCTGCCTAGACAGCTAGGTCTGCATTTAGATAAATAAAAGAGCAAGTTTTAAATAAAATATGAAACTGAAAATATTATTTTGTCTGCTGTCTGTAGATGAATGAGAAGGAAACCAGATGTGTTGAACATGTGCCAAAAATAATGAGAATCAATTGTAACACGCATGAATTCTGAGAGAGACTGAATATGCAAAATATGCAGCATTTCCACTGTCAATGAGAGCTCCCTCTCTGGAAGACACCTACCCTTAAGTAAACTTAATTTTCCATCAGTCTTTCTTCTTCAGCACAATTACTTTGCTAGGGTAGCTGAAGTACATGGACTTTTTCATACTAAGTAGAAAGGTCCAATTTTCCTACTTTTTTATATTGAGACAGGCATTTTATTGAGAGAATGAGGGTTTTGGTGCAGTATACTCTGATGGAATATCAATTAAGTCCCATTCAATGGCTACTTCACAGCTACTTCATTTTCAAATATCACTGAGGCATGAGTTAATTAAATTACATAAATTTAAGTCAGTGATGGAAGAAGTAATATTTGATACAAATAGCTGTAATTTTTTTGCTGAAATCCCTATTAGGAAAAAAAAGTATGATGATCTATCACCAATATAATTAATAGTCTTTTTATGAGTCATGAGGGAAGACATATCAAAAGTAAGTTAGCTGTTCCTGGGCAGGTAAGCAGGATCATTGTTGTTTCTTTTTTCTGTGCCTGTAGGGCAGAACCCAGTCAGACAGTAAAATTTAATGATGTACAGTCTGATATTAATTGTGCATATACTCATGGGTCATGGTAAAGGGTTTGTCAGAGGTGGCAGCTTGCCTCGGGTGTTTAATGTCACATGATTCATAGTAAATGACTTGAAGCTCCCAAGTATCTACAACTAAAAATAATTCTGCTCTCTGCAAGTGCCCTCCAGAGCAAAATGGCTATCTGTCAGCACAAGATACTGGGTAGCAATTGACTCCAGTTAGCATCATCTATGAGCCATTTCTCAAGGATAAAAAAAAGAGATAATGGCCAACTTTGTCATTAGAAACCATGTTCTTACCACTGGCTTAATTTTTAATGTTTTCCCTTATCAGCAATATAAAAAACTTGCTTCTATCTTTATCACATGTAACGTAAAATTGCAAAAGCCCCCATATGCCAGACTTGAAACAAAGCAGCAATTTTTTTAAGCTTCTTTGGATGTGTTTTCAAAGATAGAAGTTCTTTTCTTTTTGCCATTTATTGCCTTAATTGGAACTGCAAGGTTTTCCTTGGGCTTCCATGCACATCATACCCTAAGCAAAATGATGGGGTGGGGGACACTGGAGATTTTGCATGATTTACAGTGATAAGTACGTTTAAAAATTCAATCTTCTGAAATTTTACAGTTGACCTAAAGCCTTCATGACAACTGTCATTCTTCTTAAATTTCTATTGCAACTTCTTGCTTCCAGTTCTACTTATAATTCAGAAAAGCAGTATAACAAAACTGAAAAAAAAATCATAGAAAGAGTTCCAATACTTTGAAAAATATCAAGCATTATTTATTTTTTTAACAGGAACCACAAAACATAGTCCTATCTCACATTATCTATCTTGCTCAGCCCAGTGCAGAAGCCAGAATAATTTACTGTATAAGATCCCATTTTCTAATTTATTATTTTAAATTTAAAAGAAACTTACAAGCATACAATAATTTTGAAACCATAAATTTCTATTCAGAAACAACACTACTAAGTTTAGAAACATGTCAAATTCTGGGTGGGTTTTCAGTGTGGAAACTTCTAAAACATTAATAGTTAACCAGATTTCATCAATGTGTCTCTCTAAGACAGACAAGGACACCTTGTTGTGCAAACCAGCGCTCACTTCTGTCATCCCAACACTGGCAAGGGGAAATACAGTCGATATGCAGCATCTTTGGCACTCAGTATGTGCAAAAGCATCACAAATAGGTCAAGGGACGTGATTGTCCTGCTTTACTCCGTGCTGCTGCGCCCTCATGTAGCGTCCCATGTGCAGTTTTGGGCACCACAATAGAAGAAAGATGTAAAATCTATTAGCATCCAAAGGAGGCAAACAAAGATATGTGAAGGGCCTAGAGGGCACCGTATCAGGAGCAGCTGAGGTCCCTTGGTCTGTTCAGCCTGGAAAATAGGAGACTGAAGGAATACCTCATCACAGTCTACAACCTCCTTATGAGGGAAGAGGAGGGGCAGACACTGATCTCCTCTCTGTGGTGACCAGCGACAAGACTGAGGGAATGGCCTGAAGTTGTGTCAGGGGAGGTTTAGGTTGGACATCAGGAAAAATGTTCTTCACCCAGAGGTAGGTTGTCTGGGCACTGGTCACAACAGGGCAGTGGTCACAGCACCAGCCTCACAGAGTCCAAAAAGTATTTGAAAAATGCTCTCAGGCACATGGTGTGACTCTTGGAACTGTCCTGTACAGGGACAGGAGTTGGATTTTGGTGGTTCTTGTTTGTCCCTTCCAGCTCAGGATATACTGTGGTGCTATGACAATACAAGAAAACTCTATAGCAAAATTGTCACATTTGCAGTGAGTTAACATGTCAGTGTCTCTGAATAGCGTAAAAATCCTTCTCTATCTCTGCACCATGTCCTTTCATTAGAGGTTATCTGGAACCTGATTGCCTTGGAATCCTAGACACCGGACATCCTCTGGCAGATCTCTTCCCAAAGATAAATGTGTAAAACTGACATTTTTTTAAGGCAGAGAATATACTGAGTGACTAAATTGAGACTCTCAAATTTAAGTGTCAGAAGTTGAGTGCCTCCTTATGTGCTCAGTCACATGATTTGCAAGTGTAGGCTCCAGTCAATGAAAAAGGAAAAAAAGCACCACCAGAAGATGTTTTGGAAGTCCAGATTAATTGTCCTGAATTGTTCTGACTCTCCTGAGCAATCTTTTAGCAGTTAGTGTAAGAATATAAAGAAAGATTATTGACAACAGGAAGCTTCCTACCTCCATCTGGCAAAGAAAAACTTAAGGTGACTATTGTACCACAAAGCTTTTTCAAGCAGAGCAAAGAGACTCATGTTTTCCTTTTAATGTGAAGGCATGAACTGGTGCTACTCACTGCACAGTGCATGTAATTTAGGGAAGTTTTTTTTTTCAGCTGCCTCAATAGCTAATTGGAACTGATAAACCACTCCAGAGATTTTAGGTCTACTAAGTTATTCCCTTGAGGGGTGACTGGCTAGGGAGGAAAACCTTGGTAATTAAGACTGTGAATTAGACACTTCAGTTAAGAAGAACACAAGCAAAGGAGATTTAAAGAAAAAAAAAAAGTATAAAGCATAACAGCTAAGAGAAGGTATTCATACAGTATATGAAAATGTACACATGAGCTGGATCCTTTTTCACCCTAATGGGAAAAAAATTCCTAATACAAGCATAATGCATATATTTTAGAGATCCTTTGGGCTGCCAAAACTTTTGAAATGTTATTTGTATATGTACCTAATTCTTCATCTGATTTGTAAAATTTGTGTTACTGGATATTCCAGTAATTCTTTACTGTGACTGGGAATAAGGTCACACAGACCATGAAATCAGTTGCAAAAGGTTTTTGGTCTGAGTAACAGAGGAAAGGTAAATAAGTACTGCTTGGTCTATGCTAGTGAAGTAGATGACATAAAACATGTAACTTACAGATACTGACAATTTTTTAATATGTGAATATATATATTTATATATACACACACACATATATAAATTTATGAAGGGGTCTTTTTCAATTTGAAACCAAATGTGACCTTTTAAAAAAAGAGGGGAGGTGGGAGAAATGATTAATGATCTTAATTAATATGTAGAAGAGGCAAGCTGGAAAGGTTACAAGTTAAATCATTTTTCTGCCTGTAAATGCAAATAGTTCTTCACACAGTTATGCAACACTAAGGCAGGAATATTTGCAAATATTTTCACAGATCCTATTCAAAAGCCACAAAATGCCAACACATACTCTTGGTCAGTTAACAGACTGGAAGACACAGAGGGCAGTGTGCAATTATAAGTCAAGGAAAGGGTCAGAAGGCTTCTGTTAGGAGTAAGAGGAGGCAGAACAGAGCCAAGGAACTGCTGAAAAATTATATATTAACATATTAGAGATCTGTGGATAAAAATCTTGACAAAGTCTTCTTTCACAGTTCCTGCATGCTAAATTTCTACTGCTAGTCTGTTGCCATTGGTAAACTCTTGGAAGTTGTATGAAAGTAAAAACCTTCTTTATTCAATGAACCACTTTAAGTACTTTTTGATAAGAACAATTAAGTGAAATGAACAAATATATTTTGACTGTATCTTCTTTTGTTCTAACACTGGTGTTTATAGACAGGCTTTGCAGATGTGCTTGTAATCTAATATCAAAACAGAAGCAAAAAGTTGTATAGACCAGCTGTTCCATAGAAATGCATATAAAAGTAGTAGTTGCTACATCAGAATCTGGAGAATTGTATGACAAGTTCAGAAATATTCTGAAGAAGGGAAGGAGTAAATAATCTTTTAAGGCACATTGTAGATTCTATGATCTCATAGGCTTCTTGAAACACACAATAAGGCAAAAGTTTAAAGACAATTTTGTAGAATGTCCTTAAGAATGCATGCATCTGAATAATGAAATTTGGAAGATACTGAGTATGCAACTTTCTCCACTCTAAATGATCTAGATCTTCCATTAATGTACTGATTCTTTTAATAATGAGTTCACTCTGCTTGTATAGTTCTAGTTATAATTGTAGTTCAGTGTACCTGAATTTGGAAGTGGAGTGAGAATCAAATCTTTCCAGAAGATAAAACACAGTCTGAGTGCTGTGTTTAACCTGACCATGAATTTCCTCAGAAGTCTTTCAGGCAGCTTTTTCTCTGGAAATGAGGTTCTACAGTGAAATACTCTATTATTTACAAAGAGTTGGAAAAACAAATGTAAGACTTCTCTGAGTGCAGCAAAATCAGTTGGCAAAGAGATACTAACTGGGAACAGGTGTCAACTAGTAGGAAAAGTAAAGACAGAAAACAGAAGGCACTGTAATCTAAATGTCTAATTACAGATGTTTGTAATCAACAGATCTGTTCATGACTGATCAAATGTGATACATCCTTACCCAGCACACCCCTTTGAGTGGTCAGACTACTATTTCTTTTTCGTATGTTTGCCTAAAACAACCTGGCGAGTCTATGACAATGCAGAGCAACACAGAGTCCCCGGGCAGGTGAAAAGGAGAGCTGCTTTAGTGCAAAAACCAGGCCTTTTTAAGCAGTTAGCTGGTTATTAGTTTACATAGTTTTAAGGCAGTACAAGCCCACACCAACCACCACACATCATGATGTGGACATGCAGCAGTCACGCAGCGCGTCTCTCCTATCTCTCAGGGCTCTCATGTCTCTCTACCCCTCTTCCAGCTGAGTCAGTCTCCCAGTTCCCTTCTACTTAGCCTAAGTAGCAGACCCAAGCCATGGTTTTACAAGGGTTTCAAGGCCCTTATTTTAAAACTTTACCTGTATGCAACACTAGTCTGACTAATAAAGCTAATAAAATTTGAGTAGAAAACTTACATGTTCAGTTTATTTCCCAGGTTTTCTAAAGTTTGTGTTGCATTTCACTAGTGGTGAATTTTTTCTAGATGACCAAAGTAATGCGAATTCTTCACTGGATCAAGCTTTCCCTGCATGTAAAGGGACAAATAAATATTCAAAGGAAATTTATGATGTTGTGAAACTCTTCTCTCTTCTGCGCATCAAAATGAGAGAACAGTATTTTTGATACTCCTACCTGGTAACAGTTTTAACTTCACAGTTACTGGCCAGTTTGAGAACCAAGTTTCAAACTCTCCATTTCTAGAGATACATGAGAGCTGCTTCATGGAATAACATACACACGGACAGAATAGTTTAGTCTTTGGATGTCCTGACAAGGAAGTTGCATTGCTATGACGATGGAACAAGTTCACCTCATAACCATTTGAAGAAGAAATAGACAGTTGAAACATTATACTTGTACTACCTTCTTACGCTTTAATAATTGTTGTAATAAGTGTTCTTAAGTTACCCTGCAGCTAGACCATACAGAGTTCATAATAATTATATGGAGGAGATATAGAAATCACAGTTATTTGATATAAGAATTGAATGAGGAATAAAATTTTCTATTATTATTTCTCTTTATATAAGCAAATAGTGAAGACTCAAATGTCATTCATGGCAACCACTGTAGAGAGAAAAAGTAATTTCTGTAGTTGAAATCAAATCAAAGTTACAGTAAGATTTTTTTTTCTCTTAGATACTTTATATATCATGGCTTAACACAACAGTTTACTGATGGTTGCATAATATCTTGGAAATGATAATTTAATAAAAAACATTTTTCAGTCTGTAAGCAAAGCTTGCAACTTAATTCTGAGAGCTTAGAAAACTATCCATTATAATTAATTTAATCAATTTCCTATTTAGCTAACAGAAGTGGAACAGATTTGAGTTGATGTGAGATATTTATTTAATAGAATAAACACTGTTTTAAAATTTTTTTAGCCATTGCAGATGTTGTGACTCGCTCTAAGAGGTTCATCCCGCCCTTAAGCATCCAGAGGCCTGGTTGCAATGTATATACAAAGGCTTCCAGAAGAAAAGAAATCTATGATGTTCCTCTGTTATGATAAGTAGAAATAATATTCTTCTCACTAAAGTAAGCTTATACATGCTTTTACAGTTTGTGAAGGATTTATTAGGCTAGGTTGAACTTACATGGATAACATAGGAATCAGTCTGAATTTTATCTGAAACCTGAACTGAATTTTCTCCCTTCCTTTCTTAGATTGACTCAGAGTAGGTTATCTACTCTGTATATATTGTTAAAGTCTATAACATATGATTCTATAGTTGTTATGAATCTTTAATATTGTTTTGGTTTATACTAATTTTGGAATCTATGCCTTTGTGTTTCCTATCATTATGTGTTTTAAAAGGATAATCAGCAGATTTGCTAGGTGAGATTTGGTGGTTCAAGTTTGCTGGTATCATGGTTAAAAGAAATATCATACAAGCCCTCATAGGGTGCTAATAGGATATGCCAGAATATATGTCTTTTGACTCTGGGTCTGTATGTCAGTCTATGTCCTGGGGCTCAAGCAACTGAAAATCCCTTGAATGTTGACTGATTTCACCTGTGTTTTGCATTTTGCTAAACAGATGGGGAGCAAACTCTGGGTACTTCCTTCCTGAAAGAGGCACAGAGGAAGAGTCTAATAATAATCATATAAATGAATGGCATTTCTGCCTGAAACATTTCCGAGGGAGCACTATACACAAGCAATAAACCAGTATAACTGACTACAGATGGTAATTTTAAAAATGAATACATTATTAAGTAGACTTGTCTTCCCTTCTAAAATTGAATAAGGAGGTCACTGAATTAGTTTTCTTTAATGAAGTCTCTGACAGGTATTTCCAACAGAGAGCTAGTAATATCATCAAAACCAAATATTAATATTTAAGACTTTAGCTTAAATCACAGTCTGGTTTTTGTCCTTTTTTTTTAAAGTAGGGATCTGTTTCTTGTATGCTATTTTTAAGCAATTGGCAGAAAGATTAGTCTCTGAAGCTATAGGACCCAATACCATTTACACCTTTTTTTTCAAAAGGGAAACTTTAAGGTGGGCATTTCACAATTCAGTGAATCATGTATGTCTTTCATTTGGTTTTTTTCAGCCTCTAACAGAGTTCTTGTTTCCCCCACCATTCCCAGAAAGTCAAGTTCAGGGGCCTCCTGGAAACACATCTCCACTACTGCCCTGATTGATTAGGAATGAAACAACATCATCACTGTAAGAAATTCTTTACTAGGAGGACATTCTTTACTGTGAAGGTGGGGAGGTACTGGAACAGATTGCTCAAAGAGGTTGTGGGTGCCCCATACTATGAAATTTTCAAGACTGGATTGAATGGGTCTTTGAAAAACCTGGTCTAGTGGATGGTGCCCCTGCTTATGGCAGGGGCTGGGAATCACTGCCCAGGGAGGTGGTGTAATCACCATCCTTGAAGGTGTTTAAGGAAAGATTGCATGTGGCACTCAGTGTCATGGTGTAGTTGACAAGGTTGTGTTCAGTCATAGGTTTGACTCGACAATCTCAAGGGTCTTTTCCCGCCTAACTCTGTGGTTCTGTGAACTAGGTGGTCTGTGAGGTCCTTTCCAACACAAGCCATTCTAGGATTCTGTGACCATTAAGATCTTGGATCAAGATACTACCCTGGAAGAAAAGACAAGTACTGTGCCCACTATGGCCGTCCAGAATCCCTCAAGAATCCCTCATAAATTCCACATGCCTTTCACAAAGTGATTTTGAACACTGTGCTTGTGCTTTATATCACTTTTAATGTAAATAGAATATGCTCTGAATTTCTACTCTGCCAATTGCAGCCTGCACACCGTGCCAGTTTTGTTGTTCACCTTGTGTCAAGGCTTAGCTGATGGGTCAGAAACATCACCCAATTTTTCTTTCAGTTGATCATCCAGAGTGGTATTTGAGTAGATTGATTTTTAGGCAAATAATATTTTTAATTAATTTTCAGCTTATTTTCTATGTCTTCATTAGAACATGTGCTTACTTCAGAGATCTTTTTTGTGCCTTTAAATCTCACACCGGAAATAAGCAGCCCCTTTTAGAATCCTGGACAACATAGGGGCTTGTTTCAGGGCTAAGCTCATGGATGAATAGATTAATGCTGAGCAAGTAGAGATAAGCATTTAAATACTTTTTGTCAATTGGAACTTCATTACCTTTTTTGAATATGCAAGACTTGCTTCAGAATTTTGATTTATTTGCTATTTTTCTTCCTAATTGAACATATCCCTCACCTATATTCACCTTTATGTGCGTGTGATCCTACTGACTGAGAGTTCCATATCTGAGACATACTCTCTCACATTAAAGCCTATATGAAATTGTAATAAAAGAGTAAATGTGTCTGATGTATATATCATCCATTACATACTTCTATATAGACTTATCTGTTTTGTTTCTCATGACTAGGAGGCATAGAGCTTCGTGATGAGTTCTGTAACAAACAGAACTCACTGGATATTTTCTGTGACAACTTTCAGCAGAAAATCTATTTGTTGAGCCCAAAATGTTTTCATTCCTGCATCTCATTATCATATTTACTTTCATGGATTTTATAATATTCCTCTGAAGTAATTATTTGCTATATTCTTGCCTAGCTACCCTGAATTAGAAATTCAATATCTTTTTTTTAGGCTTGGGTGATGTCTGGTTACTACAAGTTTCTGGTCTGTTCAATCCCAAAATTTTGGATCTGTGACCAGATCTAGGCAGACCAGCTAGAAAAATAATTTTGGGTAAGTATGCCAGATGAACCGCTTATAAGATGTCAGAAGTAAATATGTCTAATACAGCCAGGAATATCTGAGTATTTTTTTTCATGGAGATGGGAATTTGAAGTACTTGACAGACTTAACCTTGGCTCTGTGTTTTGTCAGAGAGCTTGGACATTAAGAAATTTCTCTCATTTTCATCACATTATAGAAGGTGTTTTGAATGGTCGCTGTAAGAGTATGTATTTACACAATAAGGAAACTGGACATGAATTATATGGAAAATGTCTTAGTCAAATAAAGTCTAATGCCCCAATCAAACAGTGTTAGGCTTGAGTATAACCATGTAGGTATGAATATGACCAGAAATCACTGAAAAGGTAGAAGGAAAGTATCAAGACCTTTGTTTTGTTCTAGAAATTCTGTATATAATGTAATTCTTGCAGTGAAGAGGCAGAATGCCTTCACTAAATTGAGACAGATTAGAGGATGGACAGCTCTCTGTAAAATCAGATTAGCAGGGCAGTAGCAAACATCTTCAAGTTACCAGGATTGCCTTGACAATGGAAAAGAACAAATCGCACTCGGTGAATCTGAAATTGCTTTCTTAATGTTCCTTTTCAAAGCTACCTGTTTATCTCTAGACTGTAGGAATTAACATCACACTACCTAATAGCAAAGGCTGACCTGTTGATTTATTTGGGGGATTAAGGCCAGTGTTATTGTGACTTTTGCCATAAAAGGAGTAGCTGGAAGGGTAGAAGAAAGACCTGCTAGCCTCAAAGTAAAAACAAAATATCCTTAAAGGTACTATAGTCATTGCCATAATAGTTTTTGTGGTTCAAGTTTAAAGGACAGAAATTGTCTTTCCAGGATTGGCAGTTCATTTAGAATTTATTACTTGTTCACTTCTCTAATTTTGACTGATACATTTTCTAGTTTGTTTTCTCTAAGATGGTTTATTTAGAGAAACTTTCAATGTATGAAGAAGTGAAAACTTGGTCTTGTACGTGTGGCCTCAACAAAAAATTCCAAATTATGTCTGATCAGGAAAAATATTTTTGATTATATAATAAGAAAATGAAGCCCAGGGGTTTATGTATAACAAAATACTGTACCAACATATAATATTTAGGAACCTGGAGTGGGATCCATGAAACCAGATACATTTCTCAAGATACTTGCCCAGGAAAATTCATTGTAATTAGGTAACTCTGGCACCTCTTGACATATTGGCACAGAGAAGCATATGCATGACCCATGGTCTCCACCCACACTATGAGGAGACTGGACATAAGGTACATCCAGTCCAAAACCAAGTATATACATTACATCAAGCCTATGCCTGCATGTATATCCATCAGACTGGCTTTAACAAGTCACTATTATGGCTATCACCTGAAAGAATGCAGCTGCAAGCCATTTGCAGACTGAAAATGTCTTGTCTTCTATCAGTTTGGGCAGGTGTCATGTTAAGTCAGCTTGACTCACACCAACATACTTAAGATAATCCTTTTAGATACTGACAGATGGTTCTCTACATTCACTGTGTGGCCACAGAAGAAGGATCAAAAGGTTGAATCCCATGCCTTCTTTGACCCAAATCTGCAAATCCTACCTCTCCACCCAGAATACAGACTGGGATGGATGTACACTTTGGATTGAACCTGGGCCATATTGCACAACCAATAAAAACACAAAAGTCTGGACCAGGAAAGGAAAAAAAAAAAAAAAAAAAAGCGTAAAAATTTCACTGGAGACAGGCCTTGTGGGCATACAAGAAAAGGTCCAGTGTTGTGACTGTTTCTTTTAATCCATTTATGAATTTTGTCTTGTGACTCTTTTGTGCAAACAATGTAAATAATTGGACACAGTAGGAATTGAAGCACCTGCAAGAACTCAAAGAAAATATAATTGAAGGCACCTGGACCACATTTTTAGTGTTAAATTTTGCATAAGTTGCACTTCATGGTCATAACACAATATCGAATATAGCCCTAAAATTCTTCTGAATAATATTGGGCTCAGAAATTATTTTAAAGTTGTTTATGACTTCTGAGTACTATTCCATTTTGCTTTCCTCCCTACACCACATATGCTTCTTAATTAGGGCTCTTCTTTCTAGAAATTACAAACTCAATTTTGTTTGGCCTAGGATTTAGATTTTTAAGGGAAAAGGTAATGGCCAAGGTTATTACTCAGTAATACATACAAAAGTGGTAATTTGATGCTAATGACTTTTTTTGGATAAAAATACGTGTCATTGCTTGAAAGTTACTATACTACTTTTGATACATATAATTTAAAGGCCTCTAGTCTCCAAAGATTTATTGTCATGATTAACTTTAACCGTCTGCTTAAGTCATTGGTTTTTATGAGGTTACTTGTGCTCAAAGTTAAGCATGTGAATATTAGATGTAAGAACAAGGCTGTGACTTGCTACAACCTAACAGGGTTAGATAAGTAAAAAAGAATTAATAACCTCAAAATAGAACAGTTGTAGGAACTACATTACAAAAGCCCCAGAAAAATATGTCGCTGCAATACTTGAAATACTTTAAAATAATATTACTTTTTAGAAGTGCAAAAACCATATTTTCACAATCTAAAAAATCAAATGAGGAATTAAAATGGAAGTATAAACATGCTAAGATAATGCATACAAAGAAATGGAGTTAGTATAGGAACTCAAGAATTTCTCCAACATCCTTTTGGTCAAAATAGGGTTTGTTGTTTTATATATAAATGTAAATGCACCCATACATATGCCTGTCATAAAAGTAAAGATTTTGTTACTTTTTTGTTGTTTTTTTATTATTAGACTTATCTTGGGTTAAGCGCCCATAGTCAGCTAAGCCCTGCACAGGCACTCACTCACTGCCCCACAGTGGGATGCAGGAGAGAATCAGAAGGGTAAAAGTGCGAGGGCTCAAAGATTGAGGTAAAGACTGTTTTATAGGTCAAGCAAAAGTTGCCCACCAGAAAGCTCAGAAGAGGGCAGGTTGTGGGAAATAGTAAGATAAGAAGACTTTCAGAAGCTGTGAAAGCAGGCCTCAGAAACAGAAAAAGCAGAGAACTTAAGTGAGCTGCAGCTTCAAAGTCTGAAAGCCGAGAAGATACAATGATACAGCAAGCAAGGACTTGAAGCAACAGTTTGAGTTTTTAGGTTTGGCTAAGATAGACCTTAAGACTGCAGAAAAATATGCTTAGCAAGATAGTAGAAGGTTTTAAGCTTAATAATGGAGTATTGTGTATTGTTTACAGAAAACATACAAGCAAGCATTTTTTAAAGCAGGTGTACGTGTGCTTTTAGTTATTGGCTAGAACAATTGTTTGTAAGCTTTAGCAATATGCTATCGGCTGGAAAACTTTTAAAATGCCCTGTAACAAAGAGATCTTTGGCTGCTGTTGGCAAGATGTGAGCTGTTGCCATCTTTCAATTGTCTCACCCTGTAATGAGGCTGATGTATTAAAAGCTCAAGGAATGTACTCCAGCGGTCCTGTCCTGTTTGTGCAAAATGCCAACACAACAAGTTAAATTTCAGTAAGAAATTTTTTCCTGAAAGGGTGGTGAGGTCCTGGAACAGTCTGCCCAGAGAGGCTGTGGAATTTCCCTCACTGGAGATATTTAAAGCCCACATGGGCGCAGATCTGTGCCATGTACTCCAGGATGACCCTGCTTGAGGCACAAGATGTTGGACCAAATTACCCCACTGTGGTCCCTTCCAGCGATATCCATTCTGTGATTCTGCCAAATGAACAATTCCATATCTGCTGGAAAGGATTCTACTGACTCTTTAGAAATGTCTTAGGCACAAGCAGAGGGACACATCTGAGAGAGTTTCTGTGATTGCCAGCAGTGTCTCCAGGGTATTTATCAATGCATCTATCCATACAAACAGAGCCTAGCAATTGGTCTAGGTCCAGAAAGAGCTTCCTAGAGTAAAGCTATGACAGTAGGGCTGTCTGAAATTCCCATCTGAAGAGGTTCTGTGATAATTTGTTGAATATATTCTTCGAAACCAGAAAGCAGCTCAGTCAGCTACCTTGTCTCACATCAGTCCCTTGTCTCATTGTTGCTCACAATCGATGTGACGTTCTGGGCCGCTCCGGGAACAGACGATTGAATGTGCTGGTTATGTGCACAGGCACAGTCCTGACATACTGGCAGTCCACAAGCGTAACTGAATGTTCTTGTTATACCGCAGTTATTACTTTCATCCCATAAATTTGCTAGGGCATCCACCTGTTTACAAATAGCAGTTTCTTTTCAAAGAGTCTTGGGTTTTTTAATGCACACAAGATCAAAAGGCTATCCCCATGTAAATAGATTCATTCTTTTTTGTGAAAGCTGAATTAAAGTGTTTAAGCAGTAATGTCTTTCAAGCCTTTCTTAACAACATTTTTCCCTGTTTCTTAATAGGCATATGAAATCTACTCCCAGATGAAATTATGAGCTTCAACTGGAGTTACAGCTGTTACAGGGATATCCCTCCACTTTATTGAGTTAATCTTTATCAACTCCAGGAAGGTCATTCCTGACAGATTTTGTCAGATCTGTTCTTAAGGGCTGCCAATCTTGAGTCTCTACAATTTAGTTCAGTAACCTGTTTGGTTCTTAGAAGTCCTTCTGATAGAAAATCTTTCTCAAAGTCTAGCCTAAGGTTTTCCTACTTTATTTTAAGTCTGATACTTTTTGACTGTTTTTACTATGGACATTGAGAACTGAAGATTTTACATAAATTAAGGCGGTTATCATGTCTTCAGTTTTTTCTTCAGACTACAATAACACCTCTTATGAAATTCTCCTACTAAGCCATGGGAGTTAGAGCTCTGTCATTGTTATGGTTTTTTTTCTGGATTTTCTCAAAATATACCGTATCTTTTGGTTCTGCAAATATCATGAACAATTTATCTTTACAATAGAGGATATGTATTTTGAGAAGAAAAAGCAGATTTCTAAAAGGTTAAATTGCTAAATGAAAATTGACTGAAAAAAATTTATAGATTTTCACATGGGAAATCATCATAAAACATGAATAGGCATAGTTTTAATTTTGTGGGTTCTGACAAATCCAGTTTTGATTTTTTTCATTAAGGCCGAAATTCAGAGAACATCATCCTGTAGTCATGGATTCAGGAAAATTACATAATCATGTGCATCAAAGGTAATGTAGGAAAGTTTATATTGCATTAGGCAAGTGGACTGAGGAACTGGTTTATAAAAAAAAATAGACCAAGAGCTCCTGGGTACAATATATTAATGGATCCCATGCCCATTGGTTTCTTTTCTTATCTTGGCACTCTTGCCAGTGCAAAACTTGCACATCACTTCTGATCATTCTCCTGCAGCTTTGGTTGTGCTTTGTGATTTAGAATTGGAGTATAGAAGAAGGATGGAAAGCTAGGGAAAAAGATTTCCATTCACTCCTTTTCCTGCTCATTTTCTCCCCATTGTATGACACAAAAGCAGTAGCCCCTTGCACAACAATGATATCAGGCATATAGTTTGTTGCATGAAACCGTTACTGAATACTTGTTCTTCAGCTAGGGACACTTCAATTTATAGTTGCCCTCTGTCACATATTTTTTAATCTACATATCTGCAACTAACCAAAGGATGATTTTTGCTCTGATCCAATATCGTGGTTCTTTATTGTTATGTTATATATATATTTGTTTTAATGATGATTAATTTTGTACCATTGATTTTTCCATAGCAAAAATCAGAATCTATGCCTATTGCATTTCTTAACATCTTAATGGTTTCCCCTCTGTCACTAAATCCCTTTCATCATTCTTTGTTATTTTTGTCTTTTTTCTACCAACTGATCATATTTTGCAGTTTCCCTCTCTCCCATTACCAGTTCTCTGTTTTGTTTCACAGATAGAGGAAAATAAAGACAAAGACACAGAAAAGTATTTCCACTTTTTACTTGGGGTGTTGTGTTTATGCAAGTCTCCTGCTGTCCTTTTTCTTCATCTGTCTATCTTTCTCATGTGTTTTTAGGACTGTGACTGTACTTTCTTTGCTGATGTTGTTAATGTTTATAGCAACATTCCCGAAGTTTTACTTCTGTTATTGCCATGCTGTATTAGAAAAAAACACACTAATAAGAATCCCACATTTGTACTGCCCTGTCCATCTGCTATGCTACAGAGATTTCACTCAGATGGCACTTAAAAAAGGCAATGTCACAACGCATAAAATTCAGCAGGAACCAGCAATAATTAGGTCAATATTGTTTATTCCTCTGATTACAGTATTTTTCTTGTCAGGCTGTCAGTGTTGGGATAACTTCTTGTTCATCTTTTCAGACTCTCTGCTAATATGACATTGAGCAACTGAAAGCATATTTCATAATTATATAAAATTAGCAGGCAAGATGTGCTCTTTATGGCTTTTGATAATTAGCCACAGCCACAATAATGTCCTTCATTTTACCTAAAAGTTTGTCCTTGAACAAATTCTAGGCCTCTTCTGTTCTCATTGTGCTTTGTGATGATCTTTGCCTTTTCATTGATTCAGCACTTACCTTTGAGCCTTACTTTTCAAATATGTTGAATTTGCCTTTTATCAGCTTAAAAATGTGAATCTCATGCATATTTACATCGCAAGCTGTGACAGCTCTGGAAGAGGTCATGTGTGTCAACTGCTCTATACGTCCACAAGAAACTCTATTATCTTTTGAACAGACACAGCTTTACAAAGTTTAAAACTAAGCTTTTTTTTTTTGATAATACTACCTTCTTGTTTTTAAACTCATGGTTTGGGGGTCTAGGTTTAAAGTTTTAAATAAGAATCGTCTTAAATTAATACCGTAAAAGAAGAAAAGTTTGAATGAAAAAAATATTTTTCCATTGTAGTTTTGTGACTGTCACAAGGAGCAGTGTTAGCTTTAAAATTATAGCTGCAACTTCCTTTTAATTTTAATATCAATTTTTCTAACTATGGGATAATCTGGGGAAAGAATCTTAACAGAAAAAAAAACCAACCAAACAAACAACAAAAATGTTTGTTGAATGAGATACTTCATAGCCCATAACCTGATTCAAAAATCTTCTCTGCAGTACAAGAACACAAAATATTTGCATTTTATGGCTTTTATTTCCTCTTTTTTTGTATCTGGACTTGGTCTGTTAACTCATTTTTAAAACATACATCTCTTTATGATGATCAACACTGGGGTAAATTATTGGTGAAATTGAGTTTCATCTAGAATTAAATTTAAAACTCATAGGAAGAATCAGGACAAAGGAAAAATTACATAAGTGCAGTAGGTGAACTCAACCCTGACCTTCAACATTTCAGAGTAGGAGTTGCATGAGAGATGAAAGATGAGGCTAGGACAGCTGTAACCTAGGAAAACAAGAATCAAGGGAAGGATTTACAAAAATACATAATAAAACTAACCTCTATTGAGAACTGTTTTGTTTTAGAGAGATTCTAAGCTATTTATACATATGTTTTTAGTTGAAATTGCAAAGCACTGCCTGCACGGTTTCCTTTGCTGTCATTTTCAGGTTCCTATGATCATTCTGAGTGATACTGGTCACTTACTCTGATATAAAACCTTTTATCTCTTTTACAGTTCCAAGATACCCTTTTTACAGTGTCAAGGTATTTATTATGTCACAAAAGAAGTTATACAACAACATTTTTGGAGCCTTATGTTGCTCTGATAATGACAGGCTGAATTTATCCAGAAGGAGACTCTAACATCAATGAAAAAAGGAAACCCCGCTCTTACCAATGCTGAAAAAAGTATTTAGAAAGTAGAACTAATGGTAATTTATCATTTATGACAGCACTGGCAAATATTTTAAACCCTGTTTATAGCTTTAAATCCTACGCATAACTTAACAATGAAAAACTGAAGGTACTATCTTCAGAAATAATTAAGATATTTCAATGCAAAAATACAGAAAAGGAAAGAAGGCAGCACATGACATTTTTACATTGAGTTAGAGCAGACTTGTGACAACTTTGTGAAATATTTTGATAGAAGGGAGAACACTTCCATCAAAATATTTCATTTCTTGAGTTCTTATTAATACATGCATCAGTCTCTTGTTAGACTATGGAACATACTCTTCTGTAGCCTAGTACAGCAGAATTCAAACAGGATTTCTGTGAAGTGTCGCGTGTAATGTCAATTATTTTATATAAGATTCACGTTTGGGGAATTGACCTTCATTTAAATATTAGAAAATAGTCACTACTATAGGAAAGAAATTATCATTCTTCTTCAAAAGGAGATGTTTGAAAGGACAGCATAGGAACATCAGCAGATATTGTTTCTTGTGTCACAGAATATACATGTTTCCAGTGGTATGTCTTCCATTTCTTCAGCCAAGAAAAAAATAGAGGAAAAAGGGGCTTTTAACCAAGTTTTAGACTAAAAAGTTACTGTGTTTTGAAATGCATTTTTTCAGATTTCCTTTGGGACCTTTTTATTGCAGGAGATGCTAGGAAATAAATTAACTAGAGCTGAATGTAAGCTCTCTAACCAGGGCTCTTCAGAGCCCTGGGCCACCTCTTCTGCCTCCATTCATATTCTCAGAATTTTATCAGAGATTCTTATAGCAACCGGGAAAGCATTCAAACTGATTTAAAAAAGCCAGCTAGAAATACATCAGCATACTGTTCTTCTTACATATCTACCCAAGACATCATCCTTTCACGTTCTGATCTTTTTGGCTTGCTTTAATTAACAAAAGATAACCAGACCTGTTTTTTGTTTCATTGCTATTAAACCATAGGGTGTAAGGCTCAGTATGCATAGGAAGAAAACAGATGCACTTGAAACAAACCAAGAAAACGTGTTGCTCCAAATATCCTTCATAATTGTGTATATTTTAGGAAAAAAGTATTTGCACACTTTTACAGGCTCATTGGAGCAACTTTTAACACTTCTCCGTACTGAGTTGCATTGCCCTTGGTAAACAGTGTTAGTGAAAAATCACTGAAGTAAAGATGCCTTTCATTATCAGTAAGTATGAAAATGTGGTCCTTACACATCTGTCATTTATTCTTAAACTACTTGGTATCCTTAATTAGCACAAAAAAATTAAAGATTAAACTTTAACCTTGTTTTGTAGACTTTTCATTTTTACGGAAGTAATTCTAAATGGTCAGAAAGCAGGCTGTTGCCAATCATACGCACACTGTACCATAAAAAAACAGAAACATGAGCCAGCTACAGATCAAGAAAGGCAGCTACTTGAAAGTCACTAATTTACTTCTTTAGTCTTTATACACACTTCCACTAAACTACATGTTTTAGGGGAAAAAAGAAAAAGGTTTTTGGTCTTTTTCCCTGTGTTAGGAAGTGGAAATGGCATTGAAAACTCTGTAGATATCCAGTAATGGCTCCATGGGGCCTCTGCATCTTTTCTCTCTGTTTCTTTCCATATTTTTCATTTGTATTTTTTAATTTTCAGCACACTTTGAACAGAATAATTCACTGTGAATTATTCCTCCGTTGGAGTTTCCGCACTAAGGCTGCAGTGAATGTTGCTCTTTGTAGCCCAGGCTCTATCACAAGGCAGAGGAGTTTTATTTCTTTGTGTGTGTCAATTGAAACAATTTATTTGAAGACTTTGAGAGTGAAAGAAAAAGCTAAAAAGAGGCTTACAAAAGTCAATATCTTCCCTTTGAGTGTCAATCAATTTGTGTGAAACAGATTCCCCGCTTGTTCAATAAGAAAATTACTTTGTGTCACAAATGACGTGAAGAATTCTTGGGTATCCTCATTATCAAGAAATACCTGGTGGTTTGGTCTAGCATTACCTATTTATTTGGCAATGGCTTGTTTGCATTATCTGTTTCAGACAATTTAGAAGAAAATATGATTCTAATTAAATTATGTCAAACTAAAAGTAGCAGTCCACAAGACAAAAAGTGCTATGGTAAATTTGGAATTATTTGGCATTAAAGCAGCTTGGTAAGCTGATAGTGTGTAGTGGATGTTTAATCAATTTGGCAAAGACACAGTTTTGAAATTTTGGTAATAATTCTGTAATACTTTTTGTAATACTCCTATTCAAAGAGGGGTTCCTTTATATGCTTAATCTCTATTATCTGGCTCATATTTTATTGGTAACTGTAGTAGTAAAAAATAAATAGGAAAATGTAAATTTACTTAAAAGGTCTTTTTCATGTAAGTGGTAAAAACATTCAGCTTGTACAATGAATGTAACTTTCTTGACAATATTCACTAAGTCATGGTGAGACCTTAAAACAGTAAACAGAAATGTTATTTTTAAAATAAATGTATGATTTTTATAATAAATTACTCTAATGAATAATTTGTGTTTAGGTAACTAATTTTCATCTAGGTAACTAAAAAAAATATTTTTGTATGTAACATAGGGTTATTATGTACTTAGCACATCAAGCTACAGTGGGCTTCAGCTGGGAAATGCTAAGGACTAGTTTGTCTAAACTTTCATAACAGGCTTCTTTTATCTGGCTTCTAATTTAATTTTTGGTGTTGTTATTGTTGTTGTTGTTCTAATTTCCAGTATTTAGGCTTGTTTTTTCACTCTTTACTTTACTGATCAATAAAAACACACAATCTCTATGCTAAACAGTGTTAGAAATAGTTCCTCTGAGGCATCTAATGAGATTTTTGCTTGTTTTCAAGGCTATTTAGAATGCTTCTTAGTCCTTGTTCACACCAATCTTCTTGAGGGAGACATGTTAAACACCCACACATTCTTTTCTATCCCTACCATAAACGTTGTACAATACACACATTACAATACACAGCTTGGCTGTAATTTGGTCCCTAGCTGATTGAAGGCTCCAAAGATCTTGTTTCTGCCTATAATCTTTTGAAAAATTATCCTCTTCCACCATAGACAACTTCTTTAATTTGCTAAATACTGTCTTATTAATACTGGGGTGGGGATAGAGAGCAAATATCTGGCAAAAGTTCCTTATAGAAAGTTGATATAGGATAGCATGTCTGCTTTCAGGAATTAATGAATTTTATATATGGACAATTGCATATAAGATCTGAATTGTCAAAAATACTTGTGCCTGTTGGTGAAGTACTAAAAATATATTCTTAGATGACTTACCATTTTATCTTCCCCTCTTGTGGGGCTGCGTGAAGGATGTTTTATTCTGGTCTATGTAATTACTACTATCCTTCTGCTGTGTTTTGCCTACACATTAAAGACAGGGTAAGACAACTCATCTACACAAACTTTTTTCTTACAAGCCAAAAGTAGGTCCAATATCTCCAGCTTCAAAGCATAGCTGAAAAGCATGGCATTCTTTACCCACAAGGCTCCAGCGACTCTTCTAATGGCCACACATATAAAGAGTAGAAGTGGATTAATTAGAAATTCCTATTTTCTCAATCATTCCCCATTGAAGGAAAATTCCAAGGCGATGCTTCTAATGAATTTTTCTCTCAACCATTCACAACGGCTCAAAAAGCACTCTATCCTTTCATTATCTTCTTCACTGAGAAATATGGATGCAGTTTGCCACACAGATAAGTTTTAATTTATATGCTTCTCCATAGCTGATAACTGAGGATGGGTGTTGGTACCTCCATAAGTTAAATGAATATTCCAGAAGTTCCATTTTCTGATTCAGCTGAAATATCCTACAGTGAGTTCAAGATCTGTAGAAAATGTGTCCAACCACTCATTAATTCATTTAGTGCGTCTTGTTATAACATTACTCATGATGAGTTCATTTCCTATTGCTGCAATTGTTTTAAATGCTTTGGTAAGATTTTGAGAGTAATTCAGTATTAATTCCACAGTTAATTAAGTGGATCCATGTTGCTGAGAATCCCCTGGTACACTGAGCATTTCAGTACGTTGGAAAACTTTGATGTCCTCATCAGAGTGAACAAATGCCTTATCATTCAGGAAAATAACCATGGAAAAGGAAATAAAGAAGTCAGTGCAGAGTAACTGACTTGCTCTTTTCCCTGTTCTATTTCAGATTCTCAGTTCTTAGGAGTAGGCATTATGTTCCTTACGTGTGGTGACAATAAGGTGGCCTTCCTGGCTGAGTTAATGAAGGATAATGTAGTTCAGTACTGTTGCCATAAGGTGTGCAAGCAGCACCGCTAGGGCTTACTGAAATACAAGGGACCTTACAGTGAAAATGGGAATGGCAGGATTGGCTCTTTTATTGAGTAAATTTTACAAATGACTATTTTTTTTTGCTATATTTAGACGCAAAACGGAGGAAATATATTTTTGTTTTCACGTTGTTGATTATATGATAATGCACCCCATGCTCTTCACAACCAGGACAGAAATTTACTGTCAGTCTAGAAAAAAACAAAAAAGACAGAATTAAACTGGAAATAATTCAATTCTTGTTTGCAAAATGGTGACCTGAGACTGAGTAGATACCTAAGAAGAGGGAGGGGTAGGGAAGGAATACTTTTGCACTGTTATTGTGTGTTATATAAATATTTCAAGGAGATATTAATATGCAAAACAAGAACTCTTTATTCTAGTTTTCTTTAGGGACAAGAAACAAAACCAAACCAATCAAACAAAACACTGCCACTCTGTGCAGAGCTGTAAAGAAGAGAGAAAGTGCCTTTGCAATATGCTGTACCTACACTTCCAAAGAATTGAGATGTGCTTGAAAAGAAAAATCACTTTAAGAAGTTTTTTGTGGCTGCTGCACTAGCATGTCTCAAACATTTTTCCAAAGCAAGCCCCTAAGTATGGCACAAATTTCCATTTTAGTGTTTATTATTGGATTTTTCAACTACTTTCCTTCAGTACTTTAACTTTTGTAACAAGGGAATAATAACGTTGCGTGTTTATATTGACCCCATCTCACAACATAAAATGATGAGAAATTGAATATATAAAATTAAGTGACTCAGTTAGCATTTTAGAAATTGAAGGGTGACTCTGAAACCTGCCATAAAAAAAATAAGATACTTTTGTTCATTCCTTTTGTTAAGACACTTGACATGCCTTTTAAAAGGATGAACTGCAGGATAATATTTACACCCTCTCTAGCTGAAACTTGAGAATAAAATGAGGATTATATTTTCAAAATATCTGAGTGTATTATTACTCTCTGCTTAAAGAAAATAAACAAAGTACTTGACAAAGGAAAGATGGTATCATACAAAATTATAGGTCAGAAGACATGGAAATTCCAGGAACTAGAAATTAAGAAATTGATGGGAAGTCAAGGCAAGGTTCCAAGAGGAAAATCACAGCTCTCTGAAGGTATCTGAGATGCATGGGAGTAATGATGAAAATTTGAAAGCGACTTCAGTGCTGATAAATGCAGGTGGATAGCAATAGACCCTTATCAAGCTGATAACAGAGAGGGAAGAGAAAATGGAGGATGAGGGAAAGATTCTAGGGCAAATAAATCAGAAAAATACAGAATGATTTCTAATCATAAAGTGCATTATCTAACACTGAAGAGAGTAGGAGATGGCAAATGGACTCAGAAACTGAAAGTTCACATAGCAATACTAAGTAAAAAGAGCAAGAATTTGAAAGCTTTTGTAGAGATTGCATGCTAAACAGCTGTTTAAGTTTGGCTTGGGTGGGTTTTTCGGTTGGTGGGTTGGTTGGGTTTCTTTCTTAAAGGGACATTTCTACAATTGCAAAATTGCAAAATAGTAAACAATGTTGGCAAGAATTTGCTTGCTGCAACTTATTCTTTAACTAGGGAGTCTAAAAAAGACTTAGAGTGAACGTTCTTCATTTAATTGAGTTTTAAGCCTCCCTTTTGCAACTATCATACTGTATTTCTCTTCTATATATCCTTTAGAAGCCACTGCATGACCCTGGGTGGAATATAAAAATGTTATAAATCATGGAGGTGAATAAGGACTATATCATACAATATTAGAATGTGGAAGGATCTTCTCAGGTAACAGGTTTAAAATAAACAACTGTAATAGTTTTCCCACTCAAAGACTTTCTAAAACATCCAAAATGGTTTCAACAAGCTCATGGAGAAATTGTTTGTCTGATGACGATCAGACATCACATTTCAAAGAAATGTTCCAGCTGTAAAAGGCATAAGATGTAGTTTTCTGGATGAGGAAAGAACAGGGCAAGCCCTGCGCACATCCTGTCTCATGTTCTTTCACATGTACAAGTCATGGCCTGCTATTAGTGGTGCTGTACTTTACTCTTCCTGCACCTATAGTGATATAAATAAGATGGTATATATATTCCACCTGGTAATTTTAGGTAGCTCAGAATATGAGAAATTTAGTTTGGGAATACCCAATCTGTGATTTCCATATAATGTTTTTCTGGCACAACTCTTTTTTTTTTTTTTTTCCTACTATAGGAGGTTTTTCTCATTAATTTCTGATTTAATTCCGTCAAATTTTTTTTCTAATTTAAATGAGCTCTGTTTTAACAGTTAGTGATCTCATGTTTAAATGCTTTTTATTTTTGTTTGTTTGTTTGTTTGCTTGTCTGGAATGTCTCTGAATCTATGAGTTTAGGAAGGAAAAGCCTAATGTCTTTCACAAGTAATAACTGAACTCTCTAATAGAAGAGCTAAATCGGGTCAAGCTATAAAACACAGGCAGAAGCCGGTTTCATTAGGTAATATTAATAGTTCTAGTATTAGGGGAATTTGTAGCATATAGTTCCTCTCCTAGAAAGATTTAAATGTATATTTACAAATATTCCAAGGACTGTTAAATAGTTGACAACAAATTAGACAACAGACATTTGACATCCTGTCACATGAGTTACCATTTAGTAATATAAATTTATGAAGTGTCTCTGAAGGAATAATGTTAAGGATAGCAATGAGTTTTTATTCAGATTGCCTGCATAAATTCAGACGAATGGCTTTCTTAAAATAACAGCAACAACAACAAAGCAAAACTACCCCCATATTTTCTGGGTTTGGCCTTTATGTAGTTTCCCTCAGCATCAAAGAACAAATTTACATACTCTGAACTTGCTTGGACTCCAAAGTCCAAAAAGTAAATGAAAAAATTATATCAGGTTCAGCAAAAAGTTTCTCACAAAAAAACTCATGGCCGTGCAAAGCTGAAGTGAACAGAGTGAAAAAGCAATCTAACTGAGAATTTAATTTTAAAATTTTATTGCTAAAATGGTAAAAAGACAGAATATTTTCTTTCTACAATATTACCTCATTGGTTTAGCTCATCCTTTCATTATCTCATTAAAAGATCAGCTTCAACATAAATCTTAGCAGGTAGATAAGGAACTTGACTGTACATGTTCAAATTACTATAAAAGAACTAGATGTTACCAAGGAACATCAATTTCCCTAACTTTTTACATTAAACATTCATCTTTCATTATGCCAAAAAGATGAATGGTTATCTTAATAATATTTCAAGCACCAAAACAAATATACAATCTTATTCTATGAAAGATGAAGCAAAATGATAACAGATATGATTTGGAATGTTATTGTAATGTATGCAGGTATAAATGTATGAATTTTTGTATGATGAATTTTGCTTCTTTTCCTAAATTGCCCTTGAGAGCTAAAAGCCAGCTTTGTGGTTTTGTTTTTTTTGGTGGTTTTTTTTTGGGTTTTTTTTTACATTATGTTTGCAAATGTCTTGGGAGATAACGTATTTCAAGGTTTTTTTCTGAATTCAAAAGAGCTTTAAATATCTGAACAGAGAAAAAAGTATTTAGGCAGGGAAGAGACATAAAACTTGCATTAACTTTCTTTTCAAAATCACACGATGAGGAATATTACAAAATTCTGGCTGAATGATATTCATTCTGCTTTCCCCTCATAACAATATCCAACAGGATACAAAACCCCTAGTAGGAGTATTGAATAGAGAGACTCTCTCTGGTATTTTAAGTTGGGGATTTGAATCATAGAGAGTTTAGGAATGTTTTTAGGTCCTGGTGCATTATGCCATTGAGATATATGGGGTAGAATTCTATCTGTAGGTATCTTGCAGTATTCCAGTCCTTCCTTCTCAGGAAAAGGCACATGCATGTATATTTCCACTGTTCAAACAAATAGTGCTGGCAACACCACGAATGTCAGTGCTTGACTTCCTTGCAGCACTGCCTGTCCATATGTAAGGCAGGATCTGGAATGTGTATTCTGAGAAACAGAGCTCTGAGAAGTCAATAGACCTTGAAACACTTGGGTATCCTTTTAAAGCATTGGACTTCACAAGGTGACTTCTGTGGCCTGTAGAGGGTAATCTTAAAGACAACAAAACTGGTTTAAAGAGAGCTTTAAAACAGATCCGTGGTCAGAAGTTTGGAATGGTTACTCTATGTTGTACAGCTTTGTATTGGGTGTGGGTGGCAAGGTTTCAGCAGCAGGTGGGCTACAGAATAATCTCTGTGAGACCAGAAGCTACCCTATGGCAGACACAATTGTTTCCAGCTGGCTCCGCAAAACACCCACTGCAGGACACAGATGAGCCCATCAGTGGTGCGGTGCCTCTGAAAACACATTTAAGAAAGGGAAAAAAAGCCAGACAAAGAGCAGTGTGGTGGGGGTAAAAACGGGAGAAACAACAGTGAAAATGTCAAGGTCAGAGAAGGAGCTGAGGAAGGGGTGCTCTAGACACCAGAGAGAGATTCCCCCACAGACAGTGGGGAAGAACACAGTGAGGAATGTTGTCCTACATCAACCCATGGAGAACTGTGTTGGAACAGATACCCACTGTGTGACTAGTGGACAGCCTTATGCCAGAACAACATGGATATCTCCTGAAGCCCCTGGAAATACCACTAATAAATGGGTGAGAGCCTGTGTGAGAAAGAAGGATGGGCAGAGAGGTGCTGCTGACTGATCATGATACCCCATTCCTCATTTCTCTGTGCCACATGAAGCAGGGGTAGGTATAGGAGCTGGGATTGAACAAGTGCAATTGAATCTGGGAAATAGATGGGGGGAAAGTATTTTAAAATTTGCCTTTACTTCTCACTATCTTAATCTATTTAATTGCTGACAAATTTCATTCATTTCGAAAATAAGAGAATTCACCTTTGGTAATATAGCCAATTCCACTCAACAGGCCTGTTGGAGACTGTAATATGACATCTTGTAGCACTGCGCTCCATCTTTTTCCAGAGAGTTGGCACAAAGCAAGTGTGCCTAGATCATGGAATGGTGTGGGTTGGAAAGGACCTTTAAAAAATATGTAGTCTGACTCATCTGCCATGGGCAGGGAGAACTTATACTAGTTCAGGTTAGTCAAATCCTCATCCTACCTGATTGTGAACACATCCAATGATAGTGCTGCCACCTGTTCCAATGTTCTACCACTTTAATTGCAAAAAATGTCTTCCTTGTATCTAATCTAAGTTTACCCTCTTTTAATTTCAAATCACTGGGACTTGTCCTGTCACTACAGGCCCTGGTACAAAATCTCTCTTTGTGTTTATCATAAGCCCCCTTTTAAGTGCTGGAAGGCTGCTATAAGATCACCATGGCACCTTCTCTTCTCCAGCCTAAACAACCCCAACTCTCTCAGTTTTCCTTCAAAGCAGAAGTGCTCCAGCCTTCTGATAATTTTCAAGGACTCTTCCCCAAGTGAAGTCTATTCTGCTCATGGGTAAGTGATATTCATTTCTTTATCTTATATACTATTTTGTCCTCCTGTCTTGCTGAGGAATGGGAGTGAGAGAGCATTTGGGGTAGTATCTGATGTGTTTCTATGTACCAGGATATTAGAGCTAGCAAACTTCCAATGCTTTGTTCTCCCACACATTTCCATTTATTACATTTAGATTGTATTGTTTATAAGTACTGATGAACCATTTTAGTAACTTCATTTCCAGTCCCAAATGCAAGAGGAAATCATAAGAAAAAAAAAACAAAACAAAAAACAAACCAAAGCAAACAAACAAAAAAGGAAGGTAAAACCAACAACAATAAGAATATTGAAGTTCCTATTGTAAGGTAAATTGTAAATATTGTTCCCTCTGGATGAGATCTATATAATTCTGAGAAAGGTCTTTCCAGATCCTTTTACCACTACTCCTGCCATTAATACAGACTAGCATCCTAGTTACATCAGTAAAGGATCATCTTGATATAGCAGCATGTTTTATTCAAAAGCATTTGATATCTGTCTTGGTTGTCCATTTCCACCTATTGGACATAGGTGTATTCATTGACATGCTATTTGAATTGTTCTTCCTAGGCAGCATCTATCATTATGAAGAAAAACCTGATCAGAGGTGTGATTTTCTAGTTGCTGTGTGAAAAGCAACCACTTAAAAGCAGATGGCTATTTTTGGCTACAGCTCAGTCTTTGCTATTTCATGTTTTCCTTAAAGTGTGGTTAAACTACTACTTTTGGAATCTACAGTAATGGGAAAAAGTGTTGTGATATGCAGATTTTTTTACATTATTAATCTCATCTAGCAGCTCTGTAACACATTAATCTTTGAATAACCTTCAATTTATTCTATAACATGGACGTTAATGGTAGAAATAAGAGCTGAAAATAGCTATTTGGTTTTCTATTTCATGTAGTCACCAGATTGTTCCCTAAAGAATATTTTCCAGTGCTTTGTCTCATCTAGACTTAAGTGTACTGAGCAATAAAGCTTCTACTACTTTCCTTTGGAGACCGTGTCACCATGTAATAGATTTCACTACTGGGATTCTTTACCCTATTCAATCGCAGTAAAATATTTTACCTTCTCGGAAACAGGAAGGAGGAAAAACATAGAAAAAGCAAAAATATTTATTGGCTAGAAGCTAGCAATATGGTTCTCTAAAAACTAGGAGTGTTACGTCTCTAAAAATCTCACTCCTTCTATGATACTATTTTGGTTTTCTGTGATATGAAACCTGCTGTTGCATTTTAAATCACATTTTCCTAAGGTAAAAGCAAATCTTACCTGTTCCTTTGGCTGTATCAGTTAGCTCTCATTTTGCACTTCTTATTTGTAGTTGCAAGATTGTCTTGCCTTTGAAAATGAAGTGCTGAAATAGCCACATAATCACCAAATTTCTTTAAGTCAGATTTAGTAAAAAACAGTGAAATGGAATTTAAGACAAATAAGTGTTTCAAGATGTCATCACCTTTGAGGCATTATCTTCCTATCCCTCAAGGAGGGAACAAATTTCCATAAGGAAGAGAACAAGCTGTTACTTTTCAAATACATGGAGCAGGGGCATGGATTGGGATAGTAGTTACACACATTACTAGGCCACTGGCTAGAAAATACCAAAATGACTGACAGATATACATACAGTCACCCATTCCTAATGTGTTCCTGGCACACAGCATGCAGGATATTTTGGTAAGTGCTTGGATTCAAGAGAATATGTATTCTGGGTTGTAAAATAGTCTAGGCACTGTCAAACAATATTATATGAGGCTATATGAAGAGAACCAAGTAAAGTAAAGAGCAGCTGACGAAACAATAGAACTGTTTATGTGTAATAAGGCTTATCTAGCAAGTTAGAGTGTTACAGGGAAAAAATGCATTGGAATTGCAAGGAAAGACAGACACACCCACACATGAATGCACATGCACACCCTCCCACACACAGTCCTGTACAACTGCAGGTCAAAGGAATGAAGGGCTTCTGCAACAGGCAGAGAGAGTGAGAGCTGCTGCTCTTGGAGCAGGCAGCAAAAGAATGCAGCTCATTACTCCAGTGATCTCACCAATTCTGCTGAAACAATTCCTGTCATAAATACTTTTTCCTCCATACCCCCATTCCAAATCCTGTCATTTTACACTATGTTTGTGCTTCTTGGCAGTTTCAGCCTTTAGCCTCTACCGACATGATTGCAGTGTGCCCTGAGGGTGTTACTCTCACAGGCAGGTGCCTTTTCCTGCTGCTCAGCTGAGTTTTTTTGCTTACCTGCTTCTTTTCTTTAGTATGCTGAAAGGAGCCTTTCCCATTATCAGTGTTGTACATCTTCAGTGACCAGTAATTAATTGACCATCTGGGGATTGTTTGCAGGTCCAGGTCCTCTGTTTTCCAACACATTTTCAAGGCACTTGCTATTATTCCATGCTTAAACTTGACATCATAACAAAAGACACCTGGTACCAAGCTCAAGTTCTCATAGCTACTTCTTATAATAAGTTGGTAACATGCTTCAAAGGTCAGGACACTGTCTTTGTGCAGTTGGCAAAACCATTTGTTTGCATTTTTACTGGGCCACTATACAGCGTCCCTGTTCTGTAAAATAGAAGGGGTTTTTTTGTTGGCTATGTAAGAAGTGTGAAGGAGACAGAAAAATAAGAAATCAACTCACCTTCACTGCTAGTGAGTGCATCCCTTGCAAATTTAAATAGAAAAATTTAAGTGGCTTTTCAATCTGTTTAATCAAGTTGAAATCTTTAGCTCTGCTCTCAGAGAAGGCAGTTTCTTCAGGCCAAAGTTTTCTATTTCACATGAGTTGTGTACCTTGTTTAAGAAATTAGGAAAGAGAAACTGGTGTTTCACAAATACATACAGCTTTCATTTTCAGCTTTCAAAGGATTGAGACTTTTGTTTTAGGATAATTTTACAATTAAGTGCAGATCAGACCATGGAATAGAAGCCTTCTGTGTCTTATGTATTTTCTTAAAGATAATTTTTTTTTTCTTGTTTGATCGTTAAGTAGAAAAACTTACAGAATCCCAAATAATTGTGTTCTAGTCATGATATTTTGTAGCTATCAATCAGAATTCCTTGACATAATGCTACATATGTCAATGAAGTTTCAGCTAAGGTAAATGTGCATGTTTTATTTTCTACTTAATTATGTGGTCATGAGTAAGTGCAAAATATATATCTATGGAATCTAATTCCAAATTCATAACTTCTTTTACAATATATTTAATAAAAGTTTCCTCTAGAAGTCTGATTACAGGTAGTTCTAGTAACATTGGCTCCTTCAGTGTGCTGCTAAAAGCAGTAGGGATAATTCTGGCATAATGAAATTGCTTTCTTGTGGATATTTATGTAATTTAAATAATATTTTTAAATGTCGCATCTGTTGGAGAAATCGTTGTTACCTTCACATTTACATTCCCAATGTACTTGGGTTTTTGTGACCCCTCAATTCACAGAATGGCTTTTTTAAACCAGTGTCCTGGTTTAGGGCAAANTTCAAAATAACTTAAGTGCTAATATAAAATATAGGGAGTTTTTGTTGTTTTGTTTGACTTTTTTTTTTGGTCTGGATATATTTGTCTCAGCTTTCAGAGGACTTCTTACAAAAATTTAGCCTGCTGTAAAAGGAAACAAGGACTTGTCAATGATGCAGGATACGACTTATCTCTTTTATCTGAAGAAGGGAGTTATAGTCCATAAACTACTAAACAGTTGTGGATAGTGACAGTTTAGTTTTGGCCTTGAATGCCTAATACTGCTCTCAAATCGAAAGAGAATTATTTAGTATGTTAACCTTGTAGTCATGCAGGATTGCTGTAAGATATAGTCTGAGCACAACAGGCATACCAGATTTTAATAGTACATGTTTAATTTACATGTGTTTAGAACATGGTTCTGTGGGAATGAGATTGGCCATGCTTTTTAGCAGAGAGAAATTATGTGCTATGCCTGCAGAGACACAATCTCTAGGATTTATGATTAACATAAAATGCCTTTATGACTGTTCAATTCTAGACTGTTCTGGTAAAATTGAATGTGTTGCATAACTAGGTCCCTAGAAAAATCTTTGGCATAGAACTGCTAATTTTCTCACAGATTCAAAGCACCAAAAGAGCTTGAGGATATTTTGTTCCTGAGAATCTCGTAGAGCAAGAAGGATTGAGATACCACTGACTGATGTCTTCTGGCTTTCAAAAAATACCTCTAAGCCTGCAAAATAGGTAGTATGTCCTCATGCCATATCTCCAGTGTTTCCTTCATATCCACTGTTTCATACAGTAAAACCTAGCTTCATCCCTGTGTTCCCAGAGAAACACAACACTTGGAGAGATACACAGAAATATTATTATTGTATTTGAAGCCTGCCAAAGAGAAGTGCTGGGTGACAGAGAGGTACCTAGTGCTGAGTAGGATGCTAAGAGGCTTTCTGCAAGGTTAATGTTGTGTACTATCTACTACTTGTAGCATAGAAGTGGTGCAGAAGTTGTAACAATTCAGAGTGCTCTAGTGAGTGGCTCTGCACACTGTGATCCTACTCAGCCTTGCTTCTTCAGCCTCTAAAGAAGGTCTTAAGAGCAGCAGCTCTCTAGAACTCAAAGTATATGTTTCATAATGGAGCAGGGAATCAGGAAGTCTTGAACCATTACTTATTAAAACTCCCATCCAATTTTCTTATTAGTGTGAAAACAAACCCAAAAGCAACAGACCAAAACACAATGTGAATACTAAATGGCTCTGGATACCAAAATAATTTAATCATAGATATATGCAACTTTAGGAATTAAACAATGCCCATGTTCCACTGGAGAGGCAATGCAGCTGTGAAGTCATGCAGGTTAGTGTAGCAATCAAAGCCATGGGATGTGCATTTCTGGGGCTGGGCCACAAGGTCTGAGGTGCAGGAGTCATGGTCCCAAATCATGCTTCAGGGTCATGCACTCCCATCAGAGTTTCACTAGATCTCCTTTTTCTGTGTCCCAGCTGGATTCTCTTCCTCTCTCTTCTCTGATTATTCTTGAGTATCCTCATTTGTAGGGTTGGGTAGAAAAAATCTCATTGATGATTAGTCTGATCAAATTGCATTCTTTTCCCAGTTTGCTGTCACTGTTGTCCACTTGTTCTGGACACTCCAGGACATGATGATCAACAGGTTGCTTTTACAGTTTGGCTACCTAATTGAACTCACAAAGTAAATATTCCATTTTTTGGAACAGATGGATTGCTATATTTTGCTTACTCCTACTACATAAAAGAGTTGGTACACAGCTTTATGCTACCAGTTAGGCTAACTAGACTAAATTCATGAAACCTATCTTAATGGAAGGGGAGAAGAGAGATTGTTTCTGTATGAAAAATTTTGAAGACCTTTTCTTTTTCTGACACAAATATATGTATGTCTTCCTGTGAGTTGTGTTTCCAACCCTGTCTTCAGCCCCTTTATTTCTCTCAATAAATACTAAGATTTGCTGTAAAACGTATTTGTCCATTTAAAAGTCACTAGATGTGAAGATTTCTGACATTCAGAGGACTTTCTATTTTGAAATTTATTACTGAAAATACCACTGCATATTGCAGTGAGACATGTTCCCAGTTATATAACAGTACAGCTATTAAAGTACTTTATGATCAAATGTCAATAAAATTTGAAATTGAACAACTTTTCTTTTAATGTTTAAAACGTTAAACTTTATAACCCATGCTTCTTCACTAGTTCCTCAACACTTGAAATGTACTTCTTACCAGAAACTTTAATTAGGCAAGACATTGCTTTGGACATTTTTCCACTTACCTGTATAGCACATCTAGCATGAAGGACTCATAGCTTAGTGTCAGAATGTTGGTATATACTAACATTAAAAAAAAGATAACATTTTATGAAATGGTATAAGAAAGCATATCTTTCTCAATGACTCAAATAATTGTCAAAATTAAGAAGAGTGTGCTGATATAAACTCATACATATTAGTTTTGAAATATAAAATTGCTCACAGAGCTAGTGTTGGTAATTTGCCAGTTCTAAACAACATCTAATACACTTTCTTTTAATCACAAGAAATTGAATTTAGTTATGCAAGGAACCCCAATTCTTTTAATATAAATGGTTTTTGCACAACTGTTCAATCTGCAATAAAAAATATAAAACATTAGTTAAATTAATAAGGTAAATGTCTCACAATTCTTATTTGCACTCTCTGATGCCTCTTTATGATATAAACTGTGACACTTCAGTGGGAAAGGTTCTTATTGTGCCATTATAATAAACCCAATATCATTTTCATCATACTATAAACAGGCCTTCAGACTGTTAGTTCAGAATTTTGATGGTATTTCTTTTTGGTTGTTTTATCTCACTTAAACACTTGATGCTGATGTCTTCTTTTTAGAGTTCAAGAGATGAAAATTTTATGGAAAAATATTTGAAGGATGGGGAAAAAACCATCTGTATGGTCTGTGTGTGATTTGAGGAAATAAGTAGTGCCTACCCATCCCAAACAGAAAAAAATTCCGCAAATAGACTTAATATTCGATTTTGCCCCAGTGGTATGAGGTATCCCATCTGGACTATTGGGAGTTCAGAAATCATAGCCATTAGCATGAAATAGATGGAACTAAACATCAGTCCAAGTAGAGTTAGGATTTAATCTTCCTGAAAGCTAGAAGATTTTTGTTCTTCATTTCTATACTTCTATGAAATTTGGCAGCTTTTCGTGTTAAATCAATGGGAATTGTAGTACCAGGGCAAAAGTGAAATAGTTGGACTGAGCAGTAAATATTTTATTCCCTCAGTTTTTGTGAAAGTTCAGCTACTGATTCTAAAAACAAAACAACAACAAAGCATTTTTGCTTCCCCAAGCACTAGTTCTAATATATTTCCATGTTATTTCTATTCACACACTGATTTTCAGAGACTAATTACCTAAGTTTTAATAAAAATACCAAATGAACTTTTATTTTCTGATGCATAAACCTAGATTTCTCTCATTTAGAATAGACTTCACCATTACTCTCTAAAAGAGTGAATCTACCAAACAGGTTTTGAATGCCTGAAGAGGAGCAGAAGGGAAAATTAAAGAATTTTCTATCTCTCTAAACTAAAATCAAAAAAAGAATAAAGGTAAAAGTTTATTCACAATAGTAGACATACATAAAATAAATGTCATCAAGGAGGACCTGGACTGACTTGAGAGGTGGGCCTGTTTAAACCTCAAGGGGTTCAATAAGGCCAAGTGCAAGGTCCTGCTCCTGGCTCAGAGATTCATGAACATTAATAAAGGCTGAGTGATGCTGGAATTGACAGCAAACTTGAAGAGAAAGTCTTGGGGGTATTGATGCATTAGAAACTGAATATGAGACAGAAATGTGTGCTCATAGTCCAAAAAGCAAATCACATCCTGGGCCACATCAAAGGAAAAATAGCCATCAGGTCAAGGGAGGGGATTCTCTCCTTTTACTCTGCTCTTGTGACAATCTACCTGGAGTACTGCATCCAGCTCCAGGGCCCTCAGGATGAGAAAGACAAGGACCTGCTCAACTGGGTCCAGAGGAGGATAAAAAGGGTGATCAGGAGTTGGAACATCTGCTCTATGAAGACAGACTGAAGGCTTTAGGTTTGCTCAGCCTAAAGAAGAGACCGTGCTGAGGAGACCTGATCATGACCTCCCAGTACATTAAGGGGGCCTATGGGTGAGAGGGGGAGGGACTCCGTGTCATGGAGCATAGTGATAGGAGAATGGGCAGTGGTTTTAAACTGAATGAGGGCATGTTTAAAATGGACAAAAAGAGGATATTATTTTACTATAAGAATGGTAGAACACTGGAAGAGGTGAATGTCCTATCACTGGAAGTGTTTGGGATCAGGTTGCACTTGATTAAGATGAACTAGTGGAAGATTTCCCTGCCTGTCACAGGAGGGTTGAAACTAAATGATCTTTAAGGTCCCTTCCAGCCCAAATCCTTCTATGAATTTGTGATCTTGACATACTTCCATTGCAAAATGGCCCACACCCTGGAAGCAGATGTAGCAAACAGAAATACCAGGCAGCACTGGCTAAGTACAAGAAATGAATTCTCAACTGTCATTTTTCAGAAGCTGTGGGGCTGATGTCTCTAATTGGTCAGATTTGGAAGCATGTCTGAACTTTAAATGAGTTTGAACCATTTCTGACATAAATACTATCAAGGATACCATTACCTGCGAAGTCCACTATTTTTCAGGTAAAATAAAGGAATAATATTAGATATTGAGCTCTTGGAGAACCCAGTGAAATATCTCTATAATTTCAGCATCGATCAATACTGATACCATATGTCCTTGCACAGGTAATGCTGCAAGTGGCAATCATGACTCAAGATAGGATGATCTGTGCTATATTGTACCTACCTTACCTTTTTTTCTTCTGTCATCTCTCCATCTACAAAAAGAGTAATATACTTCCAAATCAGAATCAGAAACAGATGATAATTTGTCACATCTGTACAAATTTACCATCATTTTGTTACAATATTTACTGGAAATTTAAAATACTCAGGAAGAATAAAGACTATATCGCAATACAGATGAAGATATATATTCTCTGTATTCATTCAAAGAGCAACAAATATTTTGTAACTCCGCATGTTTTATCATTTAGTTCCTCATAAAATAAGGAAAATGGGAGAATGATTATTTTAGCACAATCATGAGAAAATAAGTATCTTTTTCTAATGTTTTGGTTTGGGGAGTTGGGTTAATGTTCCAAAAATATTCAACATTTAAGCCCATAAAGTCATATTCCATGGTGTAATTCAGATGCTCATCTTTCTTGTCAGTAAATATTTTTTGTTCCTTTTTTGTGTTTCTAGGGTCTGACAATTTTGAAACTTCCATGAAAGGTTATACTGTGAAGAGTTCAGTAGCATTCATATTCCAAAACTGGAACTTGACACATTCTCAGTGTTTTCTCAGTATGTAATTTCATAGAATGTATCATTACTGTTACTATTCCGAAGTGATCATGCCCTGCTCTGTTGGCATCTAAAATTCCCTTTAAACTCAACAGGAAGAAATGTCCTCTGAGCATGTGGTCTCTATCGTTTATCTTAGCTAAACTTTTAGATTAAGACTTTAAGCAATTACAGTTTACTTCTTTTGGTAGTTTAAGACCCCTAGTGTCTTCTTGGCAATTTTTATGTGTGCTCTCTGAAGTTTCTTTCCCAGATCCTTCATTAGCTTCAGAAATCATAATGTGTGCTTTGGTTTAAATTGTATGGCATCTAATTTATTGTAGATGCAGTGACTATGGTATGTAAATGAGTAGATTTTATAACCTTGAAATAAAAGTGCATGTCATGCTGGGTGTTTCACTTGTCTTCTCTAGCAGTTTCTATCATTTGCATGCAATTTGGGGATTTTAGTATAAGCATTCAAATAACTTATAAACTTTGTGTTGATAATGACTACCTGATAGGGTCTAAATTTTATTAGTGTAATCCTTCTGCTGAGTTTAGGATTGACCTTAAATGTCATATTGTATTTATTTCGTACCCCTGTTGATTCCATAAATAGCATTAGAACCCCTGGAGCCACCAAGATGTGAGTTTTAGTTTTGTTAAAAATATGACAAATTTTACTTCTCATAGTGTAGAGAAATAACATTAAGGACTGTAGTGATTTCACATTCTCCAATTCCTGTTTTCCAAAATTAATGTAGTGGTTTAAGTGTCTGCTAGCATTATTTACTCCTTTTCTGCAGTGAGATAGGATTAGAAGAAAAGCAAAACAGGCTCAAAACTAAACTTTAACTAAAACCCAGGCTGTGTTAACCTATAACAGGACCAAATGCATTTTCATAATAGTAAGTGTGTATGTTCATGTACAAAAGTACACAATGAGGAGAAACTCATTGCATTTTAAAACTTTGCAGAAAATCAAGACTATAGAGCAATTTAAGACACAAATTCTCTTCAACTTTCATGTTCTTCCCTAGCATCTGTTAAAAAGAAATTCAATCCCATTGTGCTGCTGCTCACGCACTATTCGGGAGGCATATATTTTAAAAACACTTCTGTGTCTTCCTGGTGATTAAAATAGTTTGTCTGATTCTTGCAAAAAAGATATTACCTACTGGATTGTATAAATTTGTCTGCAGACATGTCAGACGCTGAATATTTATAATGGATTTCAACACAGTTCTCTGAGGAAAAATTGCATGGCAAAGCATCATGCATCAGTCCAAATATGCATGTAAGGTAGATTTTCTATTCCTTAAAAAGTCTACTCTGATAGATAAAATTCCCTGGCTGTGAAGGATATGTCACAGGTTTATCGACAGGGGAGCTTATTCTCTCATCTTTAGTCTTAGAATGCTCATTAGGTAATGCTAAGATTTCAGTATTACTTTAATTCACCAGGCAGCTAACTAAGGTCATCATCAATTTAGTTGAAATACATTGCATTTAGCCTTGTGCACCTTTTGAGAAAATGTTTGGCCAAACACTACTTTCCAGTATACTCAGGGACAGTCTAGGCTACCACAATGGGTTTTGGGGTTTTTTTCCCCATTAAGTTGCGAAAGTCTTTGTACAACTCTTTGAATGAATCACCAAGAGAATGGTGATCAGATATATAATTCTTGTCTGTGTTTAATTTGAACAGGGAATAAGCTGCAACTCAGCTGAGATGTATTTTGAAATAGTTCCCTAAATATAAAACACTTCTGAACCCAGCCAGAAATTTTCTGTGTGGATAAAGGACAAAGGAAAAAGGCCGGAGGGTAAGTAGGGGGATCTTGCCATGGATCCCTGATATACGAAGCCTAGACCAAAAAGTACACAAGAGGGCAGAAGTCACTGAGGCCTGTTAAAACCAATGAGCTGCTTTCCAGACTTCCTCCTTTGCCCTCACCTGTACTTTAAGCTATACCTCTCTAAAAGGGCATTTGTTCCTCTGGAAAAAGACTTTTTGGTTTTGAAGATGTCCCCATCACTGTCTTGTTTTTTGGAGGCTACAGAAATGATGTAATTTACAGGGCAATGGGTTTTGGGCAGACCTTTGGTCATAAAAACCTTTAATCACAAGGCTGCAGTATTTTGTGGCCAGGAAATATTTCCACATCTAACTCCTGTTTTCCTGGCACTAGAGCAGGAGAGTGATAAAGGGAGGTATTTTACGTCACCTTCTCTGCCTTGTTCATGAGGGAGAACAGCCTTCCTAAACCTGTCTGTTAACATCTTGATAGCTCCAAAAGCACTCTGGCCACATGGTTAAAAGTAATCATCCTAAGACTTGGTCCTGGGAGCTTCTGGTAGAACAAATACTCCATTTTGCTAATTGGCAAAATCCACAGTGATTAAATTTGTAGATGTCTTTGCCAATGAAAAGGTACTGTTTAGAGACTCATTGAATTCTTGGATGTATTAGGGGGTTTTTTTGAGTTTGAAATTATTTTTGCTCAGGTGAATCTCTTGAAAGACTACATACGCAGAATGAACTAAATTCATAGTGAGACTAAGAGCAACAATAGAACTCCCACATGGATATCTAAATTATTGAACACAAAGAAGAATGTTTTGCAACTTTGATTAGGGAATTGTTAATCAGGCCCATAATAGAATGTAGGTCAAAAACCAATTAAAAGAATCTGACTAGAATTTATGATTAGGCAACCATTAAATACACTGAGTATTAAAAAAATTAAAAGATGGAATAGATCCATAAATATGATTTTTTTTTTAAGTTCTTGATACAGTGTGACAGTTTCAGCATCAATAAAGCAGTTAAGTTAGCAATCAATTACTAACTTCAGGATCAGAGAAATTGTTTGGCTGATAAAAAGTATATTCAGACAAATACTTGGCTGTCACTATCATTTATTTGAAATACCACTGTTGCAACCCTAGCTCTGGCTTTTATTTTTTATATCTCCCAAACAAATAAACTGTGTACGGTTTTAGCCGGGCTTTGAAATTCAATCTGTTCTGGCAAGGAAGTGGTACTTCACAAATAGTAAAAATACTGTTCCTGCTGTTACTTGCCCTGCAGAACCATTCTCTTATCAAAAAGCCTTGCAAAACAAATGAGCAGTTGGATCTCTGGTAAAGTTTTGTAAAACCGCAACAGTGTGACAATAAAAGAACCATAGCAAGCAACTCCAGAACTTTAAAGTGCACAAAAATTCCAAAGAAGAAATAAGTATTTATCTGATTTTTGATCAACAAAAAAAAAGGTGATTGACATACCTCTTCATCCCATCTCCACTTATATCTCCAATAGTAATAATTTCATTCTATTAGGACCTTGTTTCAAATAATGTTTTGCCAGTCAAACCTGACTGTGTATGCATAAAGCACTTAAAATTCTGTCTTTGAAATTTAGCAAACACCATCCATTTCACTTAAAAAGAAAAAAAAAACCAACAAAAACCTTATTTTTTGTTTATTCAAGGTTTTTTGGGAAAATATCAAGGACAAAAGTAGTATTTGATATTAGCAGGAGAGTATTTAAGTGGGAACATTCTTCTAAATTACAAACTGAAATTAGGTTTCAGATTAATCCAGATTAAGAAATCTCAAATAGAAGTGAGACAATGAAGAGGTTGTCATGCGTGAACCGTACTCAGTTTAGGATAGCTGATATTTATATGCTCATGTTCTGAAGAGAAGATTTCAGATAAAAATAAAGAATAAAGTGAGTGTTGGAAGAATTTCAGGGCACAGTGTATGTCTCACCTCTTTCAGTGTAGTATGTTTATTCTTTCATAAAAATCCAAAAAGGAAGGTTTACAATGTTGTTCCCTCATAGATATATTTTGGCAGTAAATGTGTGAAATTTCAAGAAAGGTTCTGTGTTTTAAGGAAATTAATATGCTAATAGGAAAAGAGATATTATGAAGGCAAAAGGGAAAGAAGTGCATGTCTATCTTTTAAAAATAGTTTTGATGATAAGATATGGTATTTCTGCTACTAATTTTTAATAGATGCCTGTATACATTTATTCTCCAAATAGAACTGGAGATAATAGGAATATACATGTTTTTCAGTGAAATAGTTCAGGGGCAAAATCAAACCTTCTGGAGGAGGTAGCTTCTAATGAACTTTTTGGGAAGAACTGATACCAGTATTTTTGGACATGGCCCTACAAACACCTTCACACGGTCTGAAATCAGTGCAGCACAAGTGTTTTAATTTGCATTGTAAACAAGGAGAAAAAACATGATATGAATCATCTGCTTTATAAAGAATAGAATAGTCTGGAAGCTAAAGGAGGGGATTTAACAGCATTTGGGCATACTGCTGATGGATAAAGCCCATGAGCTTTTTTCTAGCCTTGAAGATGGAGGAAAAACATGTATTTGTGTTCTCCATTCATAGCATCTAGCCCTAGACTGCCTCTGACTCCAAAAATTACAATTATTTTTTGTGTGCACTGTTTTTAGAAAGGTAATATGAATACTCTCTTGTAGCTCACCACAATGAGATTTTTCACAACATGAAACTGAGGGCAGAATAGACATGTGAAGGATGTTCTGGGCATGGCATGAGACACTGGAACAGCTGAAGTTGCAAAGACTGCTCTAATAGTGTTGGAAGACCAGAAATGGTGTCAAGATGCCAGTTTTGACCAAAACTGCCCATAGATGGCCATGATTATTTCTGCCAAATAGTTTCCCTTGAACTGTGCCTTAGCATTGCCCAGAAGCATGATCAGAAGAACCAGGACTAAGCCAGGAACTTTGGCAGAGTCCCTGCTTGATGTTCTCCCTTCCTCTTTTCTATATTATATATGAGTACAGACACGACTAAAAGTGTTAGGGCTAATCTCAAGGGACTGATCTTTCAGGGTCCGCTGTTGATTAATGAAGAAAGACTTCATAACTTTTACAGTAGTTTTCCATTCTGAGTCTCTAGAATTGTCTTTCTTCATTTAGGAATAGTATTTGCATATATTTTTCCACCTCTCTGAAGTGTCCTCAAGATGTATGTAAATTATGAATGTAAAAATCATTGATATTGACAAACTTAATTTAATTTTTCATGAAAATCAGATGGGAATGAGTAGATTTTATAATACACCCTATTTTACCTTGAGGGAAGTAGCACCATATTTACATTTTGGCTAATTCAACTGTTACAACTAGCGGTCTAAATTTCAAGGAAGCTGCTTATTTTAATACCATGTTTCAAACCCCTTATCTGTATTTTCAATACACCTACGATGTCTAGGACAATTCTGACTAGAAGATGCCAAGTTAGTAGATATGGTCTTGAGTCTGGGCATGACAATTCTGGGAGCCTATGTAAATCAAAGTAGGACATGTGGAAAGAGAGTATACTCCACACAATATAAGAGATATCTGTGTGTATCTAAGAAGCTCCTGGTATTTGGTTTCCTTGTCATAAACATTAAATAAGGCTAAATAGGCTTGAAAATAGCCAGTTTCCATTTTAGTTTTCCCCCGTGGTGACTATGAATTTTCTTTCATATTCCTCCAGAGTCACAGCTGGAAGCCATATGGACACCCTAGAATCTGTAAAATTGCACTCAAAACCTATTCTTAGGCAACTGAACACACTATTGGATTAATATGATTTACAATTAGAATTTTATAGGAAATGCCAAACAGATCACAGCAAGCACCAGCTCAGAAAATGAGCTATTCATCTCCTTTGATCTTTCTTCACATACATGAGTTATCCAAGGGAAATGTTTTGGTTACAACTTCCTGGCCATATATGTAAATTTTCAAATGAGATTTTGGCTGCCTTTGCCCTTGTAATAAAATAAAAGCTGTCAAGTCACACAGAACTCTACTGGTTTTCATTTTAATATATTAACACAGAATCACATAATTGTTAGGATTGGAAGAGACCTCTGGAGATCATCCAGTCCAGAACCTCTGCCAAGACAGGAACTCCTAGAGCAGGAGATGCCAGAATGCATCCAGGTGCATTTTGAATATCTCCAGAAAGGGAGACTTGGTGACCCACAGAGGCTTGATGGCCTGTTTGAGCCCTCTTCCACCCTCAATCTAAAGAAAATTTTCCTAATTTCAGGTGAGACTTCTTGTGTTTTAGTTCTCCTGTCCCTGGGCACCGCTGAAAAGTCTGGCACCATCCTCTTATACACAACTTTGAGATAATCATGCTCATTGACGAGGTCTTCTCTAGACTAAACAGGCCCAGCTCCATCAGTCTCTCCTCATAAGAGAGATGCTCTGGATCCCTCATCATCTTTTTGGCCTCCAATGGACACTCTCCAGTACCTCCTTGTCTCTCTTGTACTGAGGAGCCCAGAATTGAACACAGCACTCCAGATGTGGCATCACTAAGGCTGAGTAGTGTGATAGGATCATCTCCCTGGACTTGCTGGCCACACTATTCCCAAAAACACCCCAGGATAGCACTGGCCTTCCTGGCTAGAAGACCACACTGCCAACCAGTTGCCAACTTGACATCCACCAAGAGTCCCAGATCCTTCTCGGCAGAGCTGCTCTCTAGGAGGTCAACCCCCAACCTGTACTGGCACTTGGGGCTATGCTTCCCCAGATGCAGGACCCTTGCCCAGTATTTATCCCTGGGCAATGCAAATTACTACAAGACTTCAACCAGATCCTACTCCACTGATCACAACTTTCTGAGCTCTGCCATTTAGCCAATTCTCAGTCCACCTCACTGTCCATCCATCTAACCCCCACCTCCTATGAGGAGCTTACCTATGAAGATGTTATGGGAGGCAGTATCAAAAGCCTTGCTAAAATAAAGGCAGACAACATCCACTATTCTGTCCTCATCGACCCATCTTGTCATGTCACCATAAAAGGCTATAAGATTGGTCAGCATGATTTCCCCTTGATGAATCCATGCTGGCTACTTCTGATGACCTTCTTTTCTTCTATATGCTTGGTGATGACCTCCAGAATGATCTGTTCAATCACTTTTTCAGGGATGAGTGTGACACTGAATGCTCAGTAGTTGCCTTAATCTCCCTTCTTGCCCTTTTTGGAGATGAGAGTAACATTGGGCACTTCTCCCGTTCTCCATGATTTTTCATATAATTCATATGATGGAGAGCTGCAGAGAAACAGCATCTGCCAGCTCCTGCAGCAGCCATGGGTGTATCCCATCAGGGCCCATGTATCTATGGATGTTTAGTCTGCCTAGCTAAGGCAGATGTGTTACTAACCTGTAACACAACCCCATACAACTAAGGGGAAATCTTCCTTTCTCCAGCTTTCTTCTCTTACCTCTGAGATCTGGGATTCCTGAGGGCTGAGCTCAGCAGTAGACTGAGGCAAAGAAGGTACTCAGTAATTCTGCCTTCTTGTAGCCTCCGTTACCAGGACACCCATATGATTTATCAGCGGCCACATATTTTCCTCAATGTTCCTTTTACTACTGGTGTTCTTGTAGAAGCCCTTCTTATTGACCTTGGTGTTCTCTGCAAGGCTCTATTCCAAGTGGGCCTTGGCCTTCCTCATCATATCCCTACATATTCTGACAGTGTTCCTATCGTCCTCCCACATGGTCTCTCCCTTTTCCTACATCCCATAAATTTCTTTCTTCTGTTTGAGATTTACTAGAAACTCCCTATTCATCCATGCAGGTCTCCTGACCCCTTTACTTAATTTCTTGATCATTGAGATACACTGGTTCTGAGCTTGGAGGAAATGGTGCCTAAATGATGACCAGTTCTCTTGGATCCCTTCATCTTCTAGAGCCCTAACACACGGGATTCTTCTAGGTAGGTCTTCGAAGAGACCAGTCAGATTTCTGTAAATTTAGCTTTCTAGTCCTGCTTATTGCTTTGCTTCCTCCAAGCAGGATCCTGAATTCCACAATCTCATAGTCACAACAGCCAAGACTGTCTCAACCTTCACATCTTCAATCAGTCCCTCCTGGCTTGTTAGTATAAGATACAGCAACACACCTCTCCCCATTGGCGCCTTCACCACTCAAATCAGAGACTTTCTTCAGTGACCTGCAGGAACTTCCTGTGTGTCAAGCCTTGTTCCTCCAACAGATATGAGAGTGGTTGAAGTCCCTCAGGAGAACCAGGGCCCCTGAACATGGAGCTATTTCCAGCTGTCCGCAGAAAGCCTCATCAACCTCCTCCTCCTGATCAGGTGGACTGCAGTGAAAACTCACAACAGTGTCATCTATATTAGCATGTCCCTTAATTCTTACCCATAAGCTGTTATCTCCTTTGTCTGTGCCTGGGTAGAGCTCAATACATCCCAGTTGTTCTCTCAGATAGAGACACTCCACCACCTCACCTCTCTGACATGTCCTTTTTAGAAAGTACATGGCCATCCATGACAGTATTCTGGCCACATGAGCTATCCCACCATGTCTCTGCAATTGCGATGAGACTATGGCCCTGCAACCTCACATAGATTTCTAGTTCTTGTTTACTCCTCATGCATTTGTGTACAGGCATTTCAGATAGGTAGTGAAGCATGAAGGTTCCCGAGAAAGGGTGTAAAAGGAACAGCAAAAATGTTTTGGCTCCCTGAATTCTTTACTGCGCCACTCTTCTGTGCCTTATTTACTCAGTTTATTCTTATTACTATTACCTCCTTCAGCTTTCCCAACAACTGCATTTTTGTTGTACAGTAGGTATTTGAGTACATCTCATTACCTGTAAGAATCCACAAATTACCTTTCTGTTTTTACTATTTTTAAAAGTCAGCTCAAAGTTTTGTTGCAAAAGTTCTGGAATATATGTATGGCTCTTTCAGAAATAGTTACACTCCCTTTTGGAGGTATTACTCCCTTTTTAGACAGCATGGTCTGAATAGGTAAATTGGTAGGGTGACCTCTAACTGTCACAGTGTGCAAAGGCTAAAGAGAAGGTTGCAAGGACTAGATCACCTGAGTCAGTGGGACTGAATTTTTTAATTCTCAGTAAAGATACATAGGTCTGTTGGTTCACTGAATTATTATGCAGTAAAAATACAAACCAAAGCACAAGTAATTCAACTTCATGTGCCTTTTTTCTTCAGTGAAGAAAGGAATGAGAAAATTTCTTATTCCTTACCACACACTTATTCTTAAAAAAAATCTCATACAATTAAAACATAATCTTGAAAAATCAATAAGTATCATTTCTTTTATATTAAAAAATAAGATATAATACCTACAACATTTCTGTTGCAATAAATTAGATGCAGAAAATGTTGATGTAAGATTTGCTTATCAATAGCTATTTCTGCTTTAATTTTCAGACATTGATGTTGCTATAGAGACATAACCACTTTTTTAAACCAATTTAATTTGCAGATCATACACATATCTCTTCTGAAGTCTGTCTGTAACAAGACTGCATGCTCAGCCAGCTCCATCAGATGGTGCACATTGAATCTGCCTTATCCTGCTCGCTTCCTCACCTACATACAGGGTAAGGAGAGGGGCCCTTTCACTTCTTAGGCTAGTATGCATGGTGGTGTCTAGATTTATTAATGTAGAAATGGGGGGAACTGAGCCAGAAATTTCTCTGGTGCCTACGAGTGAACCCAGAGAAATACTGCCTATTACTCTTGCCTCATGTGCATGCTTAGAAAAATTAATATTTTTGGATGTAACATATGCACATGAACAAACACAAAAGGTCAAGTATACATCTGGCAAATGGAAGTAATGTAAATTTAGCAGCTTGGATCCATCTAAATAATATGTAACTTGGGGATACTTTGTTTAAAAAATATCCTTTCTCCGCAGTGTTATGGAAACTCCCAAGTCACAGTGTGCTACTATTCTATGGACTCTTAAGCTTTGCATTTTCTGAGTTAGAAAAGCAGATAGACACCTGTAAGCCTTGAAATAATTGCAGAGGTATTAAATCAAAATTTCTTAGCAATGAAGCACACATAGGAACAAAAAACACTACCTGTCTGCTTTAATGTCTTTATTCATACCTATCCTGTTTGTCTTACTGTACTTAAAAGCAACATGCTGTAAGAATAATGATTCTGATTCTGGTTGATGTATGGTACGCTCTACGTGTGCTTTAATAATATACATGCTGTAGTAAGCTATAGTGCTACAAACATGCTGTGAACAGTTATGATCCTTGGCTGAAGTTGGTAGGGTCTGACAAATACCAGCTGTAGGCAGCCCATCTGGAACCAGGATTTTAACCATTTAAACAGGAGCAAGAATTGCTTCCTACTTGTAGCATTTCAGAGCTAATGCTAATATACAATTGCCAGTTACATGAGTGTGCTCACATCTTCATCAGTATTGAGTCACTCCCCTTCTGAGTTCTTTTTTCCTGGAATTGAAGTGCACATCCTTGAAGCATTGTTATGCTACCCCCACCTGAACATACACATATTTATACTTTTTTTTCCCCCGTGAAAATCTAAATAGCTGTACATTACATCATACACACCAACATGTGCCTATGAGCCATGGCACATGCATTTACAAGGCAGAAATGGGAAAGCTATTAAGAATCCACATAGTCTTAGAAAAATTGTTGTGTAAGACTGGAGATAAAAAAAGGGTAAGCTGTTTTGTAGATGTAATTTTTCACATCATCCCACTGATTTCTTAACTAATAATTTTTACTTTTTAGTATATATTAAAAATCTGATAGTTATTGTAAAAAAAAACCAGTAATGCTTAGAATAAATAGCTTAAAGCTGAAGTGCTGAAGATGTGATAATGTTATTCTAGTACTCTGATTCTTGTTTCCTTTGGTCTTTTTTTTAAAATTCTTTTGACAAGGAGGTTGCCACTACTTGCATATAATAGCCATAGAATTTTATTTCAGTCTCCTGTACATTGTTTAAATTCTTTCATTTTTTTAAAGGGAGTAGAGTGTGCCCCTGTAACAAAACCAGCTTTGGGCAGATATTTTGGGTACCATGGGATTACCTGCCTATGTTTAGGTGCATGAATCTCACCTGTGTCATCAAAAATCTTGTCCTGTTGAGCCAGAAACCAAAAAAAACCAGCCTGTGTCCAAAGAATCTCATAGGATTCACCTGTAGAGTCTACCAATTTGCCAATTTGAACAAAAGCACAGTTTTTCTTTGAAAGGAATTGATCTTATGACCCTGAGCTAGCAGGCATATTTTATTTATTTTAAGTGTCCTTCAATGACATATCATTGATTTGGAACGTTTTGTCTGGCAAATTAGTCTTTTTCTTTTTCTGAAAAATTCTCTTATATAGTTTTGTAGCTTTCATGGAAAAAAAAGAGGAAAAATATTTCAAGTCATCTTTACGTATATTAAACTGACACCTTTGCTTTAAATGCTAGATCAAAGTTGTTCAATGTTCAACCCTTATGTAGCCACATCTCATCTGACTATGCTTTCAAGGGACCTACTGATAGTAAGATGAGAATCACACACTGATGTTCTTCAGAAGCTGAGGAAGGATAGCATATTGTTGAGAAAAATAAAATATTGTTGAGTGCAGAAGAGTTCACACAATCTGCTGATGCACAATCCCTGCAGAGGTAGCGCTCTGAGGACTCCAGGCCCTATGACAGCAAAATGCCATCCTGAGAGAGTGCTCCTGGACATCCAGCCTTCAGCCACTCCTTCCTTTTGCTGCAAATTTAAGTTTGAATGACCATATCTTAAGAGATCATGATCTTTTTTTTTTTTTTTTTAATTTGATTTTCAATGGAGGCAAAAATCTTGTCATTTTATCTGGTATGACAGAAGAGCAGTCCACTTACTTGCTTAAAAATCACAGAAACAGAATCACAGAATGGTTGAGGTTGGAATGGACCTCTGGAGATCATCTGGACCAACCCTCCTGCTCAAGCAGGGACATTCAGAGATGCTTGCCCAGGACCCTGTACAGACAGATTCTGAATATCTCCACAATGTGTCTGGGAAGCCTATGCCAGTTCTCAGTCACCCTCACGCCTCAAAAGCATCTTCTGATGTTCAGAGGAAACCACCAGTCTTTCCATTTGGGCCCATTGTCTCTGATCCCATCACTGGCACCACTGAAAACATTAATCAGATCCACCCACAGGCCTTCTATTCTCCAGTCTATACAGACTCAGCTCTCTCAGCCTTTATTCACAGATAAATACTCCAGCCCCTTTGTCATCATCTTCATGGCCCTTTGCTGGACTGCCTTTTTTTCTGTCCATGTCTCTCTTGTAGTGGGAGCCCCAGAACTGAAAACAGGACTTCAGGCATGGAAGTGCACAGTACTGAGTGTAAGGGCAGGATCACCTTCCTTAAGCTGCTGGCATCACTATCCTAAGGTAGCCCAGGATACCACTGGCCTTTTTTGACACAAGGACACATTTCTGGCTCATGTTTAGCCTAATGGGCAGAAGGACAGCTAGGTCCTTTTCTGCCGAGCTGCTTTCTGGCTGTTCCAGTGTGTACCAGTGCCTGGAGTTGTTCCTCCAAAGGCACAGCACTTTGTGCTTCCCCTCGTTGAACTCTATGAGGTTCCCTTTGTCCCATTTCTCCATCCTGTCAAATTCTCTCTGGCTGGCAGCATGTCTCTCTGACAAATTAGCCCCTTCTCCCAGTCTGATGTCATTAGCAAACTTGCTGAGCACACACTCCTACCCATCTTCTGGATCACTAAGGATGTCAAACAGGACTGTACCCAGTATTGTCCTCTGGTGAACACCCCTATAACTGGTGTCCAACTGGACTTTGTACTGCCAATCCCCACTGTTTAGACACAGTCACGAGGTCAGTTATCAGTCCATCTCACAGTCTGCTTCTCTAGCCAGGCCATGAAGAGCCTCTTTATGTGCATCTGGGGGTAGCCAGTGTCAAAGATCTAACTGAAGGCCAAGTACTATCCACCACCCTCCCCTTATCTACCAGGCCAGTCACTTCATCATACAAGTTTATTAAGTCTGTCAAACATGACTAAAACTTGGCAAATCCATGATGACTACTCCTGATTATTTTCCTTTTGTTAATGTGCCTGGAAATTGTTTCCAGAAATAACTACTCCATCATCTTCCCTAGGAAGAAGGTGAGGCTTACCAGTCTGAGTTCCTTGAGTCCTCCTTCTGCCCTTGAAGACAAGGGGTGATATTTACTTTCCTCCAATCTTTAGGTAAAATACATATTTGGATCTGGACCTAAATAAATGTACTCTGTATGGTCTTAATAGAATAGAATAATGAGTGCTATATACTCAGACACTAAAATAACACAAAGGTTAATATTTTGTAGGCATCATTTTATCATAAGTGAATTTTTTGTTTGGCGTGCTAATTCGCATTTCAATACTTCCCTTATTACTATGTTTCCAAATTATCTGCAGGTGGTTATGTGTGTCACTTAATGCATTATAAGAAATCCTGAAAATAAATACATTTAGAGAGTGATGTAGTGTTATCTTTGAAAACCACTTTTTTCTTTTTTTCTTTTTTTTTTTTTTTTTTGTAATGAAAACTGTATAAAGAACAAAACTAATATATAGTCCTTGCATGGGACATGCCAAGACTTATTCTTGCAAATGTCTACATATGTGTTTAGCAATACTTGCATGAGAATAAATATTCATCAAGTACTCTGGATTATATTTAAGGATAAATTAAAATTTGTCTTTCTGAAAAAGTAGATTCTGAAACAGTCTTCTCATAAAATTAGCAGAAACAACAAAGGCAGTTGGTTTAAAAAGAGTCTAAATGCTTTTCAGATTGACTAATGTAATTGTAGGCCTACAAAGTACAGAACTCAACCACTAAGGACATGTCCTTTGCTCTTATTTGTTAGACTTGTGCATATATATGGTTAATAGATTTATCTTCATTTGTCAGTGTTTGTGGGATCAGAGATTTAATACTTTTTGGAGAGTTCATTTTTAGGAAGCCTGCTGTCTTAACTTAAAAACTAAATTTAAAAATTTGTCCTTCCTTATGTAGGTAGATACATCCTGTAAAACAATACATCCTCTTTACATCCTGTAAAACAAAATTCGAATGACTTCCAAAAAGAAAGTATATAAAAGGTTAACACAATACTTATTTTTAGCTTCACATTCCTATGAAAAAATGGCAATTTGACTGTATTCATTGTGATTCGAAACCAGATAAATAATGAATAGCTCAAGTGATAATTACCTTATTTCAATATTTACAGAAAACTGGCACTTCATCATCATCAAAGCACATTGAGAATTGTCTTATTATCTACATAAGTGCCTGGTTTCCCTAAATATTGAAATTTGGTAATTATCTCTAGCTCTATTTCTTCCTTATCTACTTTTCAGAATTGAGCAAATAGAAATATCATTTAGTTATTAACATTTGCCAAATACAGATCTGGTTTCTTTTTAATGAGAGTGCATTTGTAAAGAAAGCTAATTGCAAAATAAGGTCAATGAAATGGAATGGAACATCTTGGTAACAGAAGCATCCAAAAGAATGAGTTAAGACCATGATATTCAAATAGATAGATTTAGCCTGAGTCCATTTCAAAAAGGCAAGACCTCTTTACTAAGAGACCTAACTGACAAAAAGGAAAAACTGACATATATGCATCATGAAATTAAACTCTTTTTTTTTCTCTCTACACATATTGAGCCAGGCTGTGCAGAGCCATTCAGTCTGCTTTGCTGAGTCAAGCAAAATAAGATGACATTTCCCCAGGTCAGAGTCCCTTGCAAGTCCCTTTGGGACAGGGCAGACAGGACCTGACTGAACCTATCTATATGTTGCAATTGGGTTTTTCCCCATGCTGGTTTATGATCAAACTGATCTGTACCTCAGATTACCAAGAATTATTAACCTGTAATAGGAATCTGTTAAAATCTCATCCTTCACAACAAAAACTCAAGTAATGGAATGTTATGAAAGAATTTTTGTATGCTCTTAAGGGAACCATTCATAACCTGAAAATGGGGCACAGATTGCTCCACATCAGCATTAGGTGTGGTTTGTTACAGATTTTTTCAGTGTCTTAACTTAAAAATCTCTTTTTTTGTCAATGTATTTGGGCACACTCTGGAGTCTAGCTCTAGTCTGGAGGGATCTTTAGACACATTTGTACTGTATACAAATCAGGGCCTGCGAACAAGCTCAAATGCTGTCCAGCGATTGTCTGTTTAACTTAGTTATTTGCCTGCTTCTTATCAGGTTTGGCTCAGGTTTGCACACTCCAACACATTCTGGGGCAAAACACACAGAGAATGCTCCTCAGAGTAATTTAGATTATTTGTTTATTTACAGCTTTATGTACTTATTATCCATACTCATTTTTATTCCTCTTAAACCAGATCCAGTGACCACTAAAATTTTTAACGAGACTGATTGGATGGGACTCACACTATGTAGCCTGAGATGTCAAGTGACTTTATTATCTTAGCATAACTGAACTGTATCCAGGAGTCCTTTTTTTAAAGAATATAGGTGGAATCAAAACAATTAATTCATATGTAGATGTCAATGACATATAATGTATATTTTGAGGGTGGATAAAATTAATCCCACCCTTCCCTGGTTTTTTAGCTTCTTTTTTTAGACCTTTAGTCTCATTATGATATATACAGTTCACATCCTTCAAAAAATTCTTGATCATCTGCATTGTAGAGCAGTTCAGCTAATCTGTACTTCTCAAATTCTTCCACCCCCAAAACCCAAAAACTTGGAAGAAAAAGAAGTATCTGCTCTTTTTTACCACCTTCCACCACATAGATACCATAAAAAGAACTTGTAATGTTGTCACAGTGGTGCTGATGTTATGGCAGTTCAGTGTGAAATTATGCCAAAAGTAAGACCACACAAAATAACAGTAATTCCCTTCCTTCTTTAAGATTCAAGTACCTACAGACCTAGATAAGACAAACGTTCATTTTTGGCATTTGTTATATCTTTCCGTTGGAAAGAGCAAAGTAGATAAAAACCCCATTATTCATAACTTGGAGATAGATAGCCAGTCCAAGCTGTCTAAAGAAATAAAAAATTGTGGAATTATTTTCCAAAATTGCTGTCATAGTGAAAATAAATTCTAAGTCCTTATGCAAATATTGTACTGGTGAAACTGGTAACAAAATTGTTTGGGTATCCCTTTGCCATCATTTAATTTTAAGTCTTCACTAAGGGAAGGCTGAGAGGAAAGTTACTTTCCTGATTACTCAATATATTACAGAAGATAAATACTAATGTCAGTTCCTGTGCACTTTTCAGTAACAGGAAAGTTATGAAGTCCCTGCATTTTCTTCAGTGGACTTTGAGGCAGGAAGAATGAAATCAGGAAGACATAATTTTGACTTAATATATAATGAGCAAAATCAGAGGTTCAATTTATAAAAGGAAACTAGAAGTGAAGAGCACAAAGGGTGCTCTTTCTATAAGCAATTCCTGCTATTAAAAATTACTTAGATATGTAAAACCAGTAATAGGTCAGGTCTACGACAGTTTAACAAGTAATAGAGCTGAAAATATCAGCTCTATGAAAAAAGAATACATATTACATATTTGCAATACCTCTTTTTTATAAATATATCTGTGATTTTTATTCTTTACAACAGCAACACCTTTCTCAAATTATATGTAAAGCAATGAAGCCTTCCTTTTCTTCTTTGCCTTATTGTGCCTTTTATCCTGCAGTACCAGAGACATGCTTAAAACAGACTTTAGACAGGACGTAGAAGACGGAAAATAACATGAAAATCCAACTCAGTTAGTGTTATGTCTTGTATACAACATAGTAGCTTATAGTACAGCATTTTCCCCTCTCTGTACTCCTACAAGTTCCTCGCTCTTAATTGTGAGATGCTCTTGTCAAGCAGTGGCAAAAGCTGCCCTGTCAGGCATGCATCTCTGCAGAGCCTTGTAAGTGGTGCTTCACAAACTGCATCTCAACACTTCAAGGGCTTGGGCAGATCAAAGATTTATCCATCTACCATGGCAGGCAATCCTATCACAGAAATATAGTCCCGATGCATTTTCACAGCATCCAGTTCCTGAAATTCTGCATCCACCTTAATCCACAAAAGACTTTACCAGTCCTGCTGATACACAATAACTATAGCAAACTGTAAAGGCCATAAATTATAATGTGCCATAAAAAGAGACAGAAACTTGTGGGTATATTCAGCAAAGTCACCTAATAAAAAGTGACATATTCCAGATTTCTATATAATTCTCCAAGGTTCTCAAGGCAGCCTTATAAATGTTGAGGTTTTATTACTTTGGTATGTGAAGACTGTATGTTCAAAAAGAGAATATTGCAAACATTATGTGTTTTTATAAGGAATCAGAAGGAAGCATGCCAGAGCATCTTGATATCAGAATCTCAAAATTTAACAACATTATATGTATCCTTCAGAAATGGAAAACTGGACTCATACCATGAAAATAATGAAAAAAAAAATTTGATTTCAAAGTACAATTGCACTATCTTTCTTGTTATAAACAATTAAAAATGTTTTCTGTTTCATATTTAATATTTTTAAAATGAGTATCAATTTCAAATGATTTTGCATTTTAAAACATTATACAAGAAACAATCTTAATTTAACTGCAGAAGATAAAAGGCTTAAATCAGAAATAGATATTTCAAAGTATATTAAAGGCTTGTCTGTCAATGACTTAGGAAAAGTTAATACATTTATAAGCACGCATAACTTACAACAGGTTTAGAGAAAGGAATCGTTTTAACATATTAACTACTGCTAATGCATTCTCTTTATTAAAAATGCCTATTTCATTATAAATGGCCTCATGAGTTATGAGGTGGCTTTTATATCTCTTTATTTCATTTTGACTGTGTTAAGGTTTATTCTAGCCTGCCAGCATCTACCACTACTATCCTTACTTCACTTTCAGAAAGTGCTATTTTCATTACACATTCCTTCTAAGTATACATAAAGTATTTACAATGAATTTTGAAATATGAAAGTACATTTTATGTTATCACGGTGGGATTTTGTGTCAACCATAGGTGAACTGTAGATGTTTAGAATTAGAGTTTTTATGGCTTTGTCTATTTTTATATCCATTTGCAAATGTATACACATTACTAACACTGTAATTGATGTGTGAGGCCTGGCTGAAGGGCAGAGTCCAAAGGGTTGTAGTGAGCGGAGCTACATCTGGCTGGTGACCAGTCTCCAGTGGCATCCCTCAGAGTTCAGTCCTGGGGTCAGTCCTCCTCAGTCAACAATCTGAATGCAGGACAGGAACATGACATTAGGAAGTTTTCTGACAATACCAAACTGGGAGCTGCTGTTGGCACTCTCGAGGGACAAAAGGTCCTGCAGAGTGATCTGCATACATTGGAGCGCTGGGCTATGATTATTGGGATGAAATTTAACACGTCCATATGCTGGATCCTGTACCTAGGACAGAGTAAAGCCAGGCACAAGTTAAAACTGGGAGAACAGAGGCTTGAGAGCAACCCTGTAGAAAGGTGTCTGGGGGCGCTGGTCAGCAGCAGGATCAGTGTGAGTCAGCTGAGTGTCCTGACAGCCAGGAGGGCAAATCCCATCCTGGGGCGCATCAAAACAGAGCCTCACCAGCCTGACAAAAGAGAGGATTGTCCCTCTGTATTCAGCATTGGTGCAGCCTCACCCAGGGTGCTGTGTGCAGTGCTGGGTCCACAATTTAAGATGGATGTTGAAGTCCTTCAATGCATTGAGAGGAGGGTAACAGTTCTGCTGAAAGGACTGGAATTCTTGTCCTGGGAGTGGCTGAGTACTCTGGGCTTCTCTAGTTTGGAGAAAAGGAAGGTAAGGGGTCACCTCTTTGCTCTCTGCAGCTTCTTGGGGAGGTGCAGTAGAGAGGAAGGAGCAGATGTCTCCTCCCTGGGATGTGATGATAGGATGTCTGGGAATAGTCAAACCCTGGAACAGACATCCTAGACAGATGGGCAAAGTCCCAGTGTTTAAGAGCCATTTGGCCAATGCCCTTAATAGCATTCTTTAACTTTTTCAGCCCTGAAATGGTCAGGATTGAACAAAAGGGTTGCTGTAGCTTCCTTTCAAATTGAAACTATTCCATTTATTCTACTATGTGCATTGCTATTCTAAATGAATGAAAATATAGTTGATACAGCTGATGAAGTGTAGAGACTGACCACATCATCATCAGGGAAATACACAGGATGTGTTTAAGTTGCTTAAACACTTGAGATGCATTCACACATGCTGCCAAGCCTGCAGCTGTGAGTCCAGAAGAATACAGTTCTGTTGTAGGTCTAGCATAATATCTGTCATATCTGAGAAAATGCTTTTGGGTACTTAAAATGGAGTGGCATACTCCAGCTTATGTATTTGAATATCCCACTCATAGAATCATTCCCTTAGTCCTTGTGGAGGTATTCCTTGAGTCTCTGTTGATTGTAGAGGTAATTTAGACATGTATAGCTCATGTGTTAACATCTGCACTCTAAATAGTAGGTCAGGTTGAGCCCCATGCCCACTACTTACCACTGAGTCATTTTCCTATGATTGTACTCTTTCATGTCACCTAGAGTTGAAGTCAGAAGATGTTTGATTTCTTTGTCCATGAATACAAGGTTATCATTTATTTCTCAAGTGCCTACAATACAATGTATTTGACTGAAAAATTGGCTGGGTAAGAGTGATTACCTATATTAGACAACAGAATTTTATCCCTAAAGCAATCCTGTGGATATACAGTGATTTGAAGATAACTCTAGGTTAAACAGTTCACTCAAGACAGTTCAAAAGGGAGTGATGAGTTTTATTCTTTTGTTTACAATAAATGCCTCCATTTTCTTCATTCTTTTTTTTGTAGCTGTCTTGTTAGGTTTTGTAGATTTCAGCATAACAGTGGCAATTTAAATTAATACATCAAAAAAGATTAACCAAAGATTAAGTTGGCACAAGAGTTTTTTGGTATAAGACATGTACTTAAAGTAAATGCCCAGAGAAAAAAATCCAGTAGCATATGGTAATACTTCTTCAAGCCCACAAGATTTCCTGAGGCAGAAAAGGTTTGTATGGATTTTTCTGACATGAATTTGTCTAGTCTTCCTACAAGTCCATTTACATTTATATCATCCACAATACTCTATGTCAAGGTGATACACACTCTATCTGTAACCATGTTTTGAACCTGACAGCTGACAGCTTCATTTGATACCTTCTAGTGCCTTTGCTGTCAAGGGGCAGAGAACAATAGATCAGCTCTCTACATGCTCTATCATTTCCCCCTCAGTCATTTCTTCTTCAAGCAGAAGAGTCTGATATTACTTATTTATTCCTTGTAAAGAGACTGTTTCATACTTCTCATATTCTTTCTTGTCCTTCTCTTAACCTTATCCAGTTCCTCTCTATCATTTTGTTTTCTGAGTACTTAGAGTACAGATAGTAAGCAAAATGCTTTATGCAGCTTTATAACACTGTCCATTTTATTTTATGCTTCATTTCTAAAGACTCAGGAGTTATTGTTACTAAGATTCACTGAATATCTTAACAGTTTTCTCTAGTATAACTTCAAGATCATTTCTTTGATTGATAGAAATTGACTAAAAATTCAAAAGAGAAAGTGATTCTTTGCCATCAACATCACCTTATATTTATTTACACTGGCTGCATTTTGCTAGCTATTTTTTTCCCTAATCCCCTAAGATACTTTGTTGGATCCTTCATAGTTGACCCTGGTCTTTGCTATCCCAAATGGCTTAGTAACATCAGCAATATTTTCACTTCACTTTTCAACTCTTTTTTAGGTCATTTATGAATATCTTAAATGATATGGGACCCAACACAAAGTCTTATTGAATATCATTGATGTTCTCCACTCACAGTGGAAACTGGCCATTTATTGCCAGTTTATCCTTCTCTTTTAGTACCATCCCTAAATATTTACCAAGACCTGTTAGTCTATAATTTACCGAATAAACTTTTGTGATACATATAGTGAGCCAGGTCTTCTTCATCACTTGTTTGTTATAACCCCAGAGAGTTAGTTGTGACAACATAGGGGTAAAACATCTGTGTATATCCACCTCTAAGAAGTGAGACTAGGTGATAAAATATCTTCCTTGGCCCACAGCTCTGTGAAACTCTGAAGACAGCTGCCATCTGAGAATGAATAAGAATGTGAAGAGCATGAACATAGGGGATTCTGTGACTGTGGCTAGATTGTATTTATAAACTAACGAGCTCATAAAACTATTACAACTAGTACATTTTAATATTAAAGTGCAATAAAATCATACTGAATCTTCACATTTTCCCCACATGTTCCCAGAAGGCTTTCTACAGAATGAATACAGGAACAGCTATGAATCAAGTATAATTCTGGCTGCAATATATAAGATCAACAAGCAGCCCTAAGGGTGGCTCCAGCACAGTAGTTTACCATCTTTTTTTATTAGTTATATGAACAGCCTCAAGATATTCTGTCATGTGATATCCCCCTGGCATCCTTAAAAAACCCAAAACCTTTTAATCTGCCTGTAAAAGCTTGTAATGTGTAGCTCATTCTTGCAGCCCTGTGCCTTATCTCCATGTACAGCAAAGGCTAATTTGTCCCCTTTAAGCCTTTCACTGCAACTTGATGCTCTCTTTATCACCCCCTGAAACTCTGCTCTGTTTATCCTCTTTTACAGAGACAGGTGCAAAGGATTTTATTAATGCAATACCTTCTTAAGTGGTTTAGTTTATCCCTTACTATTGATCCAATAGTTTAAATCCATTAAGAGGGTGAGAATGGACACTTATTCTTTGCTTAATAGAATCCATTCTAGAAAAAATAGGACAGAGTATTCTGTCCTTTTCTACACCTTTTTTTTTTTTTAATGTAAAACCTAAGACCAAAAGCAGATTACAGAACATCTAGCTGCTATATATTTTGGTTGACATTTGTTTTTCTGTCTGTTAATCTCCAAGTAATTTATTCAGATTTTAAAAATTCATATATAACATTTTTATAATGATGTTAATATTCTAAATATGACTACATACTAAAAACCTGCTGAACTTTTCATGCAGACTATATGTTACACAAGACATGGACATACTGGAGAGACTGCAGTGAAGGGCTGCAAAGGTGATTAAAGGTCATGAGCATCATTTGTGAGGAAAGTCAGAGACAGTTAGACTGGTCACCCTGGAGAAAAGAAGGCTTAGGGAATATGTCATAAATGTATACAAAAACCTGAAGGGAGGGTGTGAAAAGAATAGAGACAGGCTTTCATCAGTGATTCCCAGTGACAGGACCAGAGTCAATGGGCAGAAACAGAAACACAGGAGATTTCCTTTGAACATCAGGAAAAAAATTTGATCATGAGGGTGGTTGATCGATCACTTGCCCAGCTTGCCTACATAGGTTGAGCATTCTCCATTCTCAGAGATCTTCAAAAGCCTCCTGGGTATGGTCCTAGACAACCATCTCTTAGCGGCCCAGCTTGAGAAAAGGATTGGTCCAGATGACCTGTAGAGATCCCCTCCAACCTTAATCTTTTTAATTCTGTGGAAGAGTTAACGAAAATTCAGTCTTTTGTAATCTGAGCATGTAAATTTTATTTTGAGAACACTCAGAGATCCCATTCATTCAAGATAATACTAATTTTTATCAGTCTGGAGAAGCCTTTGTGGTTTCCACATGAGTTATGATACATAGCAGAGTCAATCCAAACTTTTAGTGTGCTCTGCCCTGGAAAGAAATGCAATGATAGCTTCTTGCCATGAGCATTTTAACAGCTAAAGTAAACAAGCATAGTACGAGATGACATTAAACAAGACAGGTGTAATTTTTCTTTGACTTTTTAGTACCAATAAATAACAGTAATGAGGTTTTGAGTAGTATGTAACCCCTTTCATGCTTAGCCATGGAAAACACCAAGTCTTTATGACAATGGCAGTAGAACTAGAAAAGCACAATGTCTCCATTAACAAGACCTCAGGGATGCAGGTTGGTTCACCGCCTTTCTCTATGAATTTTTAAGCAGTTTTTCCAGTATGACTGTCAGAGAATGAGGAATCTATATGTATAAAGAAAGAGTGTTTAGGCTCAGTTCAGGTTATTCTAATGAAAAGCAATATTCAATTAGCAACCAGGAGAAAAACTAGTGTGCTGCTTACACATTCAGTGGAGATGTATGGGATGTGTCTTGTTTGCATAACAGAGATACAGCTATTAAAGTAAAACAGTCCACATACGTAGCAGTAGGGAAATAGTTCTACCATCAAATATGTATTTGAAAGCTAAGGTTTGAAAGCTATTTTTTTTAATATGTAGATTTGCTCTTTAGAGATGAAAATCTTGTTCTTTCCCCAAGTTTCATATTTATCTAAGTTTTCTATGAGTTTTAAAATTTTGCTTGTTCTATAAGGAATTTAAGAACCTCCAGGTTACATTACTCAGGGGGAAAAAAAAAGACTATTTCCACTGAAAAATAGTATTCCCTTCCTGTAAGACAAGAGGAAGTTTGCAGTCTCTTGCACTTTAGCATATGCTCTCAGTGAGGTTATTATGCTGCTATTGGCTATGCAACAGACTGAAACCTGGTTAAGTATGGAATAGTTCACTTTAGCTTGTGTGATGGACTCAGATTTCTGGAAGAAAATATGTTATTATTTTACATTCCTGCTGTCTTCAGGAACTCTGTTATTTAAGGTCCTCTCAACATCTTGCAGTTTTACAGATGAAATAACCACGTATTTATACAAGTGTTCTCAATACCAGAGAATAGCATGGCCTTCAAGTACGAACAGCAGAAGCTGAATAAGATGGCAGACAAAGGTTTTGTGGATATATTCTTCTTGCCCCTCTCCCCTTGTATCTTCTCACCTTGCAGTCTGCTTAATATCAGTGTGAGCTGACAACAAAAAAGTGACAAATACCTGCTGCAATGCAGTCACCACTTGCCAGCTGACTGCCAGCTCTCATTGAAGGCAGCAGAAAGAATCCTTCCAGCCTATTTCTCCTTAAAGTATGGGATTTCTGTCCTGTGAAGATTCAAGTACTTTAAGCAAAGTCCAAAAAGTTCTAAAAGAATGTTTTACAAAGACACTGCAAATCTGAGTCATTAATGCGCGCAGAATAAAATACTTGAAGGCTAATGCAGGAAGGAGCTAGTGAAAAGGATTAGGAAGGAAGCACAGGTTGTTTTTCCTTCTCTCTCAATATCCTTCTTCTCAGGTTTCCACTTTTAACAAGTGCAGGATTTTTTTTTTAGTGTGCTGACAAGGCAGTGCTGGTGCAACTATATGAAATCTTTTTTAACTAATGCAGAAACCAAACATTATATCTGCTCTTTTTTAACCAGATGTCAAGGGTATTTGGTTATGCTCCCAGCTATTGGAATTGGAGGGGTTACTGTCTAGTGTAACTGCCACCTTCCTCCATTCTGTTATTGCTGCCAGTTTCCGCTGTGCCAAATCAATCCTGACAGCTGGCCAGATGCTTCTTGTGCCAGTCAGCAGGACTCTGGTCTCAAAAGAGCATCTGGTTATAAGAAAATTTTGCAGCAAACTATACAGTCAATCTTGTTTTCTAAAAATATCAACATAAATACTGAAGAAAAAGTATTCAGTAGCTTCATGAATACACTGCGTCTTTTAAATGTGGGGGTGAGCTCTCAACTTTTTCACTACAGATTCTATTTATATCGCATTAATGGAGACTAGTAAAAGGTTTGGGTCTTTTGTGGATAAGCTATATATGTCATCTCTTTATTACAGTCTGTGCAGTCCACAGACTCAAGAGCAGCTGTCTAAAGTGTAAGCCAACAGCACAGAACATATTTATCTGAATATTTGTTTCATGAGGTCGCAAGTTATTCTGATTTGGAAGGTCTTTGGGATGTGGACTCTTCAGATGCCTTAGATATTTTTTTCTACAACCATATAATTCGCAAATAATAGGAGGGTTTGGGTTTTTTATTAAATAGAGCAGTTAGAAAAGTACAACACTTTCCATAGAAGACATCAGTGTTCTCGTGCAGTGTCTTTAGACAAACCTGGACTTCTTACAGCTTATTTTCACTATGCTCACAAAACCTTTTTAGGGGAACAATGAAGAATGCATTATTTTGATATTGCCTTCACTGCTTCTGCTTGACAAGGTAGAGTGCTTCTAAATTTCTTAACAGAGAAAAAATGCTAAGTATGGATAGGCTGTCTGGTTTTTAATTTAATCATTGTCTTTCCTCAATGGAAGAAGATGGCATTATGATCTAAAAATATATCTATTCATCCAAGGAGTGAAGGAGAGGGGATAAAAGTTCCATACAGGGCAAAGGCTATTTCCCCTTCTTAGTGTGTTGGTCCATATGTAAGAGTATGCTTTGGATGCCTCTGCATATGCTGAAACCTACTCACATACGTTTCTTGCAAAACTAGAAAGAAGGTACAGCTGGTGAAACCCTACTAAGCCCTCAAAGCGGCCTCCCACTGCTGCTTGCATTCAATTGTTCTCACAATAACATACACAATGGTTTGTTCTGCTTTCTTTTTCTGTCACGAAAACAAGCTGATATTGTCTGTATATAAAATCCAGCATCTGAAGTCCACATGCTGGATGTAGCTGTTTCTTCTTTGCTGAGGAAATTTCTGTTGGGGGAAAAAAAAAAGATGCCACAAAGTCAGAGCATTTCTGGGGCAATTTTTTATTGAATTAATATGATACTTCTTTCAACATAGGTCTTTATAAATTGTAACCTCCTTACAACGGAAGCCTCAGGTTTTGAGCTTTTCCCTCTTTTGGACTTATTTTGACAGTATAAAGCATCCTTTAGAGTCATTATGCTAGATTATACTTCCACTAAAGAAATTCCCATAGAGTGCACATATATGGCACACCTGATCAAAAGCAGTGGCAAGAGAAAAGGGGTGAAACAAGGAATTAAAACTCTTGGCTTCTCATGGGACTTCTCACCATCTCAGTGCTGAGTTATTTTAACTTAGTTTTACCATATTCAAAAGGCAGTTAATGTATGTCCCCATTTTTTTCCCTTTAGTCACACAGCTTACACTGAGAACATATGTTAAGTGATTTTTTTTTTTTTAACTTTCTTTTGTGCTGTGAGTGCTGTCTGGTACTAACTTTTATATCACTATATAATGGATTCCTCACAGTCATTGTTTTTTCCAGTTAATGGAATGTCCTGATTTGAAAAGTTTAAATATATCTTGCATTTACTTTACTTGAGAAGTAAGGGCACAGGAGTTAAATATCCTGTTCACTTAACATCATCTTTATTTCTCCATTTTCATTTTACTGCTGAAAGCCTGGAAATTTTACATCTGTTTACCAATGACCACACACCATTTAACACAATAATACCAGCCAAATGAATCTCTCTTAAGTGTAATGCTGTTGCATATGTCAGAACTGAGCAGCAGCTATTATTACCCTTAGTTTAAAGGTAGTGAAATTAGCTCCTGGGGATAAATTCCTGTAAAGCACCAATTAGTATAGTTCTCTTTTCTTTGCCATTGCTAGTGCAATCCACTGTGACCACTGAACTGCAATTCAGAAGACCTAAAAGCTGGCCCAACCTTTCTACCTATTGTGTTGGGAGACAGTAATTAAACTCTTTGCATTTCCTCTCCTTTTTGGCAAAGTGATTTGAGCTTTTATCCAAATAAAAAAAAGGTCTATATGAGCTGTGAATCTTCATTCTGAAGTTAACAGGAGATATTTCTGGTTAAACATCTTGCCCACAACCTTTGTTCTTGCTTGTTTCTTCAATGCCCCACCTCTGTGCTACCTTTTCTGTGGGTTTCTTACCCAGGATTAATCCCAGGATTAATCTACTTACATGTTTTAGATCAGGGCCAGCAGCATCCAGAGCAGCACCAGCTGATTGAAAAGCCTGGTATTGCTGCTATGGTGACCCAGCTGAGGAAGAAATACTAATTTTTGATGCCACTCAGGTTTAGAGGAAGATCTGTGTGAATAGACTAAAAGACAAACCAACACAGGAAAAAAAGAACACTTGAGGAAAGAAAGTGACTTGGTCCTGCATTTGAGGAGGTTGGGAAGTATGGATGCATTGCTAGGAATGCTATGCCAGTACCTGAGAAAGCAAAGTGTTTGGGAGGACAGCTTTTAGTCTTGAAGAAATCCAAGGGGTCCTGAGTAAGATGATGAAAAGAAAGTTTCAGTACTGTTGTAACCAGCAGAGTGAGAATGACTGAAAAAGCTTTCCACAGCTTCCTTAACCATTTTCCAGCCTCTCCTAAAGACCTCAAGTAATCATAGCCATTCTGCACAGTGTGCTCATTGAGGTAGCTGGGCTTTCTGCATGTATTTTTGGCTCTCTTTTCCCCAGGACTGTCTGATTCCAGTGGAGCATCATGCTTTCGCCTTCCCTTGTTCAGGCATCTGGCCTGAGCATAGAGGCAGGTTTCTCTGCTGCTATCACAAATGTTTTGGACAGCAGCAGACAGGCTGGCTAATTTTCTTTCTGCTTGTGCCTTTGCCTGCTTTCTAGAAGTTCAGTAATGATCTCTGCTCCACATAGCATTGTCAACATGCATGAACAGAGCATTGCTGAGGACTATAACATCTGTTCCAGCTGTGCACTTTTAGCATTTGCATAAAATTTCCTGCCTATGGATATCATGTATATTTTGCATGAGAAAACAGTGTGAAGTGACTTACTGAAAGAACTAGAAAAATTATTTGAAAAATCACAAAAAACCACCAAAGGATTCCCCTTTTGCTGGGTAAAGGGCCTTCCTGGAGAGCATAAACTGAAGTGTAATGTGCTCTGTCGTAACAGAAGTCACTATGTGTAATGCAAAGCTTAACTTTTGAATCTTGGTGCTCATTTCCTTAAAAGTGAAGCTCACTTAGAAAATCAGATTATTTCAACTCAACTACCAGTTGAATGACAGGCAAAAATATAGAAATGTTGAAACAAGAATGTTTGCAAACTGTAAGTTTTATTTTAGTTTTTTTCAAAGGCCAAATCAAATTCTACTAAGTTCTCAGTGGGATATCATGATCTTTATTTGTGTACCCTTATTGTGAGTTACAACTCATAAGAGAATTTAAAATGACAGAACAATAAAGGGGAGTTTTTTGGTAGATATTTAAAAGTGGCTGTCTATCCAATTTTCAAGTGAAATATTTCTGAAATGCATGATTTTATACAGAAAAGGGTTTTTTTAAATATATCTTTTTTTATAAGATTTGTTGGCCAAAGAAAAAGCTATAAGAAAATAAAAGTGCATGACTCATCATCTCACCTGTAATGTACACAAAATATTCCACTGAATTTAATTTTCATTGACTGCCACAGACAAGGAGGTTTGGCTTTCTTACTTTTGGTAAGTGAGGGGAAGATAGAGCCAGGCAGAGAGAGGGCTGCTGAGGAGCATCCAAATTTTTGTTATTGTACCTCTCTTCTCTGTGTCTTGCTGGTTTATGACTATCTCTCATCTTTTTTTTTTAATTGAAGATTCTCAGGATGTGACTTTTCAGGAAGGTATTCCATTGTAGAATTGAAATCAAAAATTCAGCACTGCTAATAATCTGTAATTATGATTATGTAGTCATTGCTGGAGTGACTTGTTAAGAACCATAATCTCCATAAATAGGAGGATCTAACGGAGCACAGTGATATAAAGTTGCTCTTGTCAAATGATTAACACAGAGAAACAGGCACCTCCAAAAAGTGGTTCACTTGCGTATGGTTCCCATGGGTCTACCAACAGCAGAGTAAGGACAGGAGCACATCTGAGATGGGGCTGGTTCAGGCTCTTCACCACAGCTGCAGCCACCCACCTATGCAGCTGGTAACAAGGCTTCAGCTTCTCTGATGAAGACAGAAGTCACAAACCTCTCCTAATGCCAAACTGATGTGGTGACAGCATTGCTTTGGGAGGAGGAAGCTGGGTGCTTGTATTTCTCAGAGGGATGCTGCAACTACTAGCTGGCCAGCTAGTTAAATATTTAAAAGGTATGGGGGCAAAAAAGGACAACAAGAGCAATATTCAGACAGTACTCTGCCACACTTATAGGCCAAGCTGCGTGTGTTTCTATGATACTATATCTATTCTGGATCAGAGCTTATTTCTATTTTTGCTACTTTTTTGTGTGGTATGTAAGGAAAAATACCATGAGCCCAGCTCATTAAAACAAATTCAAAAGCAGGAGTGCTTTGAATTTTATGTTTGTTTTAACAAATGCTTTCAGACATGTTTCTCTCAATTACCTCTTTCATATAAATCAAGCAAGAAATGCATTTCCAATTCATATTCAGATATGTTAACAAATCAGATCTCATCGTGATTCATCTCATCAGAGAACAGAAATATTCCATGAGACCTACCTAATCTATACAAGATAACTCCTAAACTTGCTGAAACTCCCACAAATGATAAAAAGAAACATATTCTATTTTTGTGTGTGTGTGTGTATAATAATTTCAGTTAATTTATATCTTTAAAAAGTTGCAAATACTTCATATAGCAAAATGGCAACTCTTGCTGAGTATGTTTTGTGAGTTACTCATCTGTGCTAACTTAATATGCCATTTGATTAAAATCATACGTTCACAGATTCTTAAAACAAGAATTTTATTGTTAGGAAAAAAAAACTTAGCAAACCATACATTTTTACAATGGCTTACATTTTTTTTTCTGTAAGTACATTTTGCTATCAAGAACCAAATTTTGCAATTTTCCAGAGATTTTTAATTTTTATATGATTCATTTTACCTAACTTTAGGTGTCTAGGTTGCCTAAGCTTCTACAGCTAGTGGAAAGAGCAATTCCAAAGCATCCAAGCTATTTAACTTCTCTTATGAATACGTCTCGAGATGACCTGGATTGCCTTGTACTTTTCTCTACACCGCAATTAAATTTGATGTTTAGATGTAGTTTAAGTACATTCCTGTGAAATCAATGAAAGACTTTTCCCCCCTGTTCTGCAGAAAGGCATAATGTGGTCTCAGTTATTTGAGGCTGCAAGAGTAGGATAAATAATATCCATGGTGTGTTTGACTCTGATTCTCTTTTCCTAAACCCACAATAGATAAAATAAACTTATTTTCCTTGCACACTCTTCTAGGGGAGTTCATCTATATTCAAATGTAAGTTCAGTTTTCATACTGCTCCAATAAATAAAGCTCCTGTAGCATGGCTTTCAAAAAGCTTATAGAGAAGCTGGATCGTTCTGGAGTGCCATGTGGGAGGACAAATGTATGTTCCAAAGGCTACATATATTCATCCCTAAATTATAGGAGAGAAAGAACTTCAGCAAATTACATGAGAGAAAAAAGCAGTCTTTCATTCCTTCATGTAGGCTTGATCTAAAGCCTTATGATGCTATATTGAATCTTTTAATATGACTTTAATAACAATCCAGACATAATTGAAGAAAACTCATTGAACTGGAACTCAGCTTCTATTTTCCTGCACAGCAAGAGCTTACAAAGAAGATGAAAGGCCTCAAGTAGAAATTTATCTTAACTAAAAGCATTGTTTTCCTTTATTAGTGTTTACTCCTCATTTTATTTGTTATAGCCTTTTCTGCTATAATTGAAAAACTAATGAACATTAAGAAAAAAATTTAGGTAATTGACTCTTTTTCTCATGGAAAAGGGATGGAACTTTTCTTGAAGGATTCTCTGTTTGTCTTTGAAAACTGAGTGCTGTAACTACTGAGTTTCTTACAGTTGTTGAAATTACCCAGATCTTTGAATTGTTACAAATCAGCCTCCAAGCAATTGGAACTCCTTGCTCATGTTGATACAATATCTATTTACTGTGAGTTCAATTAAGAGACAAAATTAGAGAACACAAGATCCAATTTCCTGTTTTCCAAAAGTTAAATATTTTTCAAAACCATAAGGGCAGCTGGCAACCTTTAATTCCAGAGCATGTTTTCCAATGGTTCTTCTACTGCACACCAACCATAGACAGATTTATATTCAAATTTGATATAGTGACAGAGGTTGATTTTTTACAGACATAATTAAAGAAAGTATTCACTAAGGTTTGTGAATTCATTTCACAGTATATAAATTTATTTTGTCAACAGTAGCTAACCCAAATTATCCAACAGTATTTTTTTAGAACAGCGTCTGCCGACCCACACTGGACTTTGATTTTATGAAAAGTGCAGCAATGGTTATCATGAGGTTTTACAAAGTTTCATTATGCTTTGTAACCTTAAATCATCTTACTGGATATGATTTTTCTATTGTTCTGTTTTCTACAAGTGAACCAGTGGCTGTGTAGTTATCTGTATCCATTGTTATTAAAAGGAGTAACAAAATAGTACATTATTCTAGATTTATGCAGACATGTCCATGGTGCTGTAAATGAAGTTTTATAGTATAAATTTAGTTTATCACCAACATGAATAATGTTTGAATTTTTAATTTAGATGTTATGGAATAATATTCATAGTGAAAATGCATTCTCTCTTATTAATGGTAAGATTCTGTGTATATGTATTGAACTGATCTTACTTCTATCTAACAATACTTAACAGACTTTGAATATGCTTTAAAATTCTGATTATCTGCTTGTTCTAAATTTTAATATTTCACATCACTAGACTTATTTTATATACTCATTATATTGAGATAGCAATTGTTCGTGCTGAGAAGTATATGAAAAGATTAATGGGTTGTGACTCAGTACCTGCTGAGGCTTTAAGCAAAATAATTTATGCATTCTTAGCACACTTAACTTTGAATATACTCCCCATCACAAACTATTATCTAAGGTGAAAGTATTCATTGACTTGTGATGGTAATAATGCTATCTGGATGCAGGGGTAATAATATGCATATTATTGGTCTTGAGGATAAGATAAAGGCAGCAAAAATCAAAGAATGTTGAGGTTAACCATAAAGGTCAATGGGAAAGAGGCAGTCATGTACAAATATGTCAGTGATGAAAGAATTACTGAGGAGAAAGTAGGTCTGTTAAAAGAATAAAGTAGTGCAGGCAATTAAATAAATGGTAAAAATTGCTGCCGTGTTATTTTTATTCAAAAATTTTCTTCAGAAAAAAGAGTAATATGAGTAATTAGCAAGGAAAATTGCCTGTAAAGCTGAACATGTGCAAATCAGTCAGCTGAGATGCTGCGCTGCCCAAGATGTTAATGTTTCTGTTTAAGAGGTGGAAGAGGTTTCCAAAGCTGTGAAAGCCAAATGACGTCCTACTCTCCGCAAGTCAGTAACAGTCAAGAGCCTCGTGACTGCATGTTTTGCTATGGTCACTAAATGTGACACAAGTTGTCTTTTCAACCTAGAGAGGAAGAGGTCCAGGAAGGTCTTTTCACATTTGCAAGTACTTAAAAGGGCAGTTACAAAGATGACAGAGTCTCTGTCATCACAAGAAGCCATAGGGAGTAGACAGGGAGCATGGGTATAAGTCGCATTAGGAGAGGTTTCATCTTGATATAATATGGAATTTTTTTACACTGGCAACAATTGATCACTGGAAGAACTTCCCTAGGGATATGGTGAAGTCCTCATCAATGGGGATTTTCTAGACATGACTAGAGAGGATGCTCAGCAATCCAAACTAAGCCCCCTTTTCCATGGAATGTTGGACCAGATGGTCTTCCAAGGCCTCTTCAGAGGGAGGGCTACTCTGTGGTTTTATGATCTTATTTCTGAGGAATCACAGACAATGAGGAGCAGTAGCAAAAATCTAAAAGCACAGGTAAGTAGTCTCCTTTTTCCTTTTCTTTTGAAAAATAGGAAGCAGTGAACAGCATGGACACATGAGTCCTACACATGCGAATTCCATTTCTGCAACACTGGAACCAATGCTCTAAGGTGAGAACCACAAATAGCTTGAAGAAGTAAGGTTCAGCTTGAAGAAGTAAGAAAACACCGTGAAATTTTAGTCATTTTATTTTGCAAACTACATTCATTTCTTATACAGTATTTGTGGGTAAAGCCTTCTTATTTTATAAAAATTATGCTGGCCAGCAAAGTTCAGAGCTGAAAAAAATATTTCAGTCACAGAGGAGGAAATCGTTGTGACATCAGAAATAAGTCCTCTTTCATATTTACCATACTATTTTAAAGAGCTTGTTTTCATGTATCTGTCAGTAATTAGCTTTTGTCACTTGAATATGTGCTTCCAACACCTTATCACTGATTACAGTGCCTGCAGTAGGTACTCACATCTTGGTGTCAAGAGAATATTTACCTGTCTTCCCGGTGCCTTGTGGTAGCTGTATGTGTGCACTACATTTACAGCCCTGCTCTGGATGTGAGTCTAGTTGGGAATCTCTCTGAGGGGAGAAGAATTGTGACGCAAATCAATTCCAATCACACACAAAGGTTTCATTTTGAAATAATCCAGAGACTAACACAACCCTCTAGATACATTAATGATGTATCGTCTTCTTATTCTCAGGCTTTTCACAACTGCACCACCAAAAGTATTGCCTCAGTAGTCAGAGTCTGCAGCCAAATGATTCTGCTGAGAGCAAGACAGTAGCCTGTTCTGAAAAACAGGATCTCATTCCATGACAATTCACCTTCCTACAGCACTTTGGAGTGTGAGCTTTCAGAAAGAATCTGTAGAAAAATTTAGAAAGATACAAAGGATTCTGAGGGAGAAAATATTTAAGTCATTTTGACTATTTAACTTAGGAGAAGTAAAAAAACTAGATAGACATATGTATTACAGAGAAGGTACATTTTGGGTCATATGGCATTCTTTGGTATTTGCCCCTTTCTCATGGTGGTAAAACAATAGCTGGCAAGGAGCAATCTAACTGAGACAAGGGGATTGTAACATGGGCCTTCTATGACATACATCTCTTCCATTTCTGCTCTTTGAGTGTTGCTTTCAGGAAACCTGGGAGTACATTATATACAAGGTAGACACAGTTAGCCTGACACATTGGGATTCACTTGAGCAACTGCCAGTGAGCTGCACAGATGGCCAGAACACATAAGTATGCTTTATACGTTCTGGATGCATTGCACTAATTGCATATGCTCAGCAATCTGTTATTCAAAACATTTAAACACTTGTCCATTGATGAAAGTTGCAGCTACTGCTCAGGCCAGGTCATTGATGTTCAGCAATCCTGGAGAAGTGTTCTCTCACTGGTCTTAAAAGAAGGGTTAGGTCTGCTTTTCCCTCACTAGTAGCATGACATGGGTGTGGGCAATAAGAACCTGTCGAATCCACCACTTCAAGTCATAATGGGCTGGAGGGGAGGCCAACTTCATTTGAAGAATCAAACCAAATTTGCATGTGAACTGTTGTCAGATGGACTCACAGAATCACAGAATGGGTCAGGTTGAAAGTGACCAAATTGGGTCAAATGGTGCAACTTCCCTGCTCAAGCAGAACCATCCTATAACACATGGCACAGGATTGCATCTCGAGCCGTACTTGAATAACTCCACTGAGGAAGAATCCACAACCTCTCTGGACAGTCTGTTCCAGTGAATGGTAACTCACACTTCAAAGTTCTTCCTTATGTTCAGGTGGAACTTCCTGTGGATCAGTTTCTGTCTCTTGTCCTATTGCTTGACACCACTGAGAAGGGCCTGGCTCCATCCTCTTCACAACCATGCTTTAGATATTTAGAAAAAAGACCTCTCTGAGTTGCTTCTTCACAAGGCTAAACAGGCCCAGCTCCCTCAGCCTTTCCTTGTTAGAGACATTCTCCAGACCCCTGACCAACTTATTAGCCCTCTGCTGGACCTGCTCCAGGAACTCCATGTCTCCCTTGTGCTGTGGAGCCCAGAATTCTTTTCACTTCAGTTTACACACTAGACACTGACATTACTATATCTGTATCTCCCCAGAAAAATTCAAGAGGATGCTCAAAGTGACATTCTAGAGGTTGCTACCTCTCTCAGCAACCACAAGAGTACTCTAAGACAACTTTAGACCCCAAATACCATTCCCTTAGCTAAGTTTTTATTACTGAAAATAATGAGGGTGAATCTGATATGAATAAAAAAAATCCTTTGTAGTTAAAGTAGAAAAGATTTAATTTTTAAAAAAGAAATATGGAACAAAGAAAGGGTCCTTTATTCTCTGTGTATAGGAATAAACAGAGACTATTCCATGTGCAAACACATGCAGCCTTTTTATGATGCTCTGAAGCTCTTAGAAATGGCCTCAGTTGGGCATGACTTATTGAGGTGAATCATTGCTACTCTGAAGACTTTGGGGGTTAATGTAGTATAAAATATTGAATGCTATTCATTAATAAATTTTATTCTGATTTATTTATAGCAAATAGAGAATGAGGATTAAAGTACCTAACAGTGTAATTGAACTCAAGTCCTTTGCAAAATCCCTGTGAGAAAAGCACTATTGTACCTTTTATCTATTGTGATATAATCTTTTATTATATCTGTGCTCCACTTCACACTGCTTTATTAGCTCCCTGTACAACTATTTGCTGTTCAGAATTACTTTAGGTGCCTTTCTGAATAAAAGTATCCTGGCTCTAGTGAAAAGTGGAAAAAAAACCTCAGAGAAGGTTGCCATGTGTGTAAGGCATTTTAAAGAAAGATAGTAATGCAACCGACACATCAAACATATTGTTATGGATATCATTCGAATCAAGTTTTTAAATATTCCTAAATTAATAATAAATACAACTCTGAAAACTAGGAAATTAAGGTAAATAATATTGCAAGATCACTTTTATCACCTGTGATTTTCCCCACGTTGAGTTCATTAGCATTTTAATAATAAACCTGTATTTCAATAATTATTATTTTCCTTCTTAATTCTAAAGAGCACTGTTGATTTTTGAAGACCGGTGATTAAAGGAATTATGACGTTTCTCATAAGGACTAATTCTTCAACTGTTCCTGTAATTACAGGAATGAAGGCTTGGCCATGGCAATTTTCATAAAGGTCAGACTAATTCTCAGCTGAAGAGCACTGCTTTACTGGATACCTTCATTTATGTTTTTTGAAACAAGCATTGTTTGAAAAGTCACTGTTTGTCTCTCCCTCTCTGACATGTTATGCAAAATTCTTGAAAAGGGAAAATTAAAGAACACTTCAAAAAAGCTAAATATAGAATAAAAGTGGGATTTTATTCTGCCTTGTTCTGAGAAAGATTTTGCCTCCCCTAGCACTCATTTGAAAGGTGGCCAACAGTCCTAACAAGCTATGGGATTCCCATGCTCTATCCTAGACATCATATTTAATATTTTGCAGTTATCCATCTGTATTTTAAAAACAAAAGAATTTGGGGTTTTGAGCATCTTCATTTGCTGAATCACTTATCCTAGGCTAGCTTGATCAGATACATTTTTATCAGTTCTCTCCTTCTAATCAACTCCCTGAGTGGGAATGTTCCAAGGCTGAATTTTCATGGCGTTATGAGCAGTTCTGGTTTTTGCACACATGTAGAAGAGCAATAAAATAATTTTACATCTTTGCTTTCTTCGTATGATGACAATTATAATTTGAAACCTAAGACTGTTCATCATATCTGGGATTCAATCCTTCATGGAGCTGTGCTTGTCTTAAAAACTGATTTTTCCTTCAATGCCTATGGCTGTGGTCTTAGGGTGTTTGACACCTAATGGGAAACACTTAGCTTTATACAGATGGGGAGAGAAGGCTGTATATGATAATATCCCATAGGACAGTTCTTAATTGCCGTCTATACTTTTATGCCTTACTGAATATATAAAAATCCCTTTGCATAGGTAAATCTATTAGAAGGTGACCTGCTGAGTTTTTAATTAAAAAAATTAAGTTCTATAGTCCCTCACTCTCCCCTTTTTATGATCTCCAGGTAAGGGAAATAATGCATCAGGGATATATAATATCAAAATTACCTTTTAAATGCAAAATTAACACCTGAATTATCTGAAAACCAAAGAATTCCCTATTAAAGATAAATTAACAACTACATAAATGACTCAATTTAAGACCAGCACAAGGAAAAAGGACATAAAACCATATCTTTATATATTTAAAGACCAATATTGTCAATTTATCTATCTATAAAGCAGTATATTTTGATATGGACCCTTGGAACATCTGAGAAGAAAAAAAATCACAAAATCTGAATACTTTTGTGGGGTCTCACTCAAAATCTCAGAAAACAAACAGTGGAAAAAGGATTTATTGACATCGTTAAACTTTTGATCTATTTTACAATATATTTTTATTCTTTACATGCTGTTCTGTGCTGCAAGTATTATTTATGCATTTATTATTCTTTAACAAATAAAACAGAGCTTTTGAAACATAGAACAGAAAAGAGATTTTTTTTCAACTGGGGTGTAGAGGCGAATCTGCACTTATTTATTATATCCCTGGATTTGTGCATATGGCGTTTATTTCTGTAGAGCCTTTCAGTTGAAGCAAAAGGCTTAAAAATAGTCTCATTTGAATCTTTATCATACCAAAGGGTAGGGTACTTGAACCTGCTTAAGAGAAGAAACACCTGGAGCATAGGTTTTATCACTTGTAGATCAGCTCCAAACATGACTATTCTTTGTTTCTCTTCCTCCTGGGACATGCTGATGATGCCTCTTTAATACCTGATAAAACATCTTAGAGACCTGTCTTTAGTGATCTTAACTAGTCAGGCCAGTTGAACACAGGTCTTATGGACAGCAACTGGCTGCATTGAAGGAGATCCTGAAAATTGGTTTGAAATGCTTTTGCTTACTTGACATATAGACAACAAACATTTCTCATAGCTCAGATAGCTGCTACCAGTAGAGAAGGGAACACCTTAGTATTTAATATCCTGGTCTTTATTTTCCTTATGGCTCCCTGTATTTTTGCTCTTTACCAGTGAAACATTAAAATCTCTTTCTCTGACTTTTTTTTTTTTTTCCCCATCCATACTGCATGAAACCAAGTTTATCTCCCGCCAAATAAGTCAAGACAGAGTTTCAAGACACCAGAATCTGGGGGGAATCTTCCATTTTATTTGGCAAATCAATTATGCTAGTGGAAGTTGGGGTGACAGAGAGCTACTGGCTCTGGGTGTGCATGTGTTTTATGAGAGAGAAAAGGGAGGTGGCTAAATAGCAGGACCCTGGCTTGCTTCCATGGTAAATAAGGAGCTAAATCTGGTACTGTCCAATTGATTTGCTCAAGGTGTTTGCTGGAAATGGCTGCTGTCTTACCTATATATCGCATAGCGTGAACCTTGTATATTTGTCAGAAAGATTATTCTGGGTTTTCACAGTGCAGCATGAGTTCTTTCCAAAAACAACTGTCCTAGGTCTCCAAAGCAGATGGTGTCATCAAACTTTTGATTGTGGGCTCTCACTAATTTTGTTTCGCATTAAGTAACAAATATTATTCCAAAACAGATGTTTGAATAGGGGTGGTAAAAAAAAAAATCCATGTTAAAATGTTGTAAGCATGTAACTAAAAACCTTTTTGTCAGGAAAGTGATCAGATAAATAAATCAGGAGTAATATAGACATAATATGACTCTCTTTTTGGATACAAAGTAGTGGAGACCAAATTCAGTTAATGCTCTCAATCTTCCCTTTGCTTTCTTAATATTTTTCAAAGAATTCACCCAAAACACACAAGAGATGAGGAGACTTGTTTTGAATGTTGTGCAAATTAGCCAGGGGTTGGACATGTATTAGTAAGGTTCTGTGCAGGAAATTCCCTAGTTGTGAATATTTCTAATAGAAGCAGTGATTGCTGAAAAAATGCAAAATGGTATTTCAAGAAGAACCATGACTTTGTTAAGGATTTGAAAGAAACACACACAGAACTAAGATATAAAATGGTTTTATGTGTCTAGCTTCTCCAGATGCCAATGAAAAATCCATATAAAATCCATATAATACAAATATTAGTAATAACTGAAAGTACAGTACTAGAAAACTTAGGGTTATTTTAAGTGGTGCTGCTGCAATTGCTTCTTCCTTCCTGTAACTGTTCTTGCATTTCTGACCCCACCTTGCAGTCTCTGACACTCTTTTGTCCTTAGTTGTGATTATTTCAGAGAACTAAACTAGAAGAAAGCCAATCTCTGCATGGCAAAAGAACACACTGTGAAAGGCCAGAATGATAAACAAAGTGTTGGGAAGGAGGAGGATCATCTTGGAATAATCTAATGAATTAAACGATGGTTTAGTTTTATTAAAACACATTGGATTAATTACTGACACATATTGTCTTTAGGAAGCCTTGTCATCCAGGATACATTAAACTTTAAAATGCAAATGTAAACATGTTGTAAAGAAAAATCTCACATGGTTATGAAAAAATAATGCGCTTTTCCACCATTTTTATTAACTTTTATTTAGAGAAAAGATGGACAATAACAAGCAAGATCTAGATATTTCCCTCCACTAGAAAACTGGTAGAAGAATTGAAATTAGGAAGAATCACTCAGTTCTAAAACTGCCATTAACTATAATTTTTACATTATTAATAAACACATTTTTAAAACAAAACACTGAGAAAAAAACCCCAAACCCTACACTGCAGAGACCATTGCACTGATTATTAATTATTATAACTGTTATTACTTGTTTTCATTTAGAGATTTGTTTAGTTAAAATAAGTCTTCCTAGTTCTGTGCATTAACATATTTATATTATGGCTTGCAGCCATTTCTTATTAGAAGAAATGTAATACAGCATTGAGTATTTAAAGCATTCAGTGAAAACTAGTCATGGAGTTGAATTAAGTTATTCTGGATATATACTGATATAATGGATTGCCAATAAACACAAAGAGCTTGGAATTTAGCCACTAAAATCCATCTGCAGAGCATTAATTTAGTTCCTAAAGGAGAAACCTGGGAACTCCTACCAAGAGGGAGTCAGATGATTCTGTGTGAATGAGGGCAACTGAGAAATGATTGATTGTGCTGTCCTTGAAAGGAAGAACTTATAGCTCTATTATACATCTTTGAGATGGCAAGAATTAAAAGGTTTTTTTGTGAATGAAATTTGAATATTTCTTTAGTTGTATTTGCATGCAGGGAACCGCTGGCAAACTCAGATAATTTAGGTGTTTGTAAGAAAAAGACTTGCCATTTCTGACTGTTCTTTTTCTGGACCTATTCCGTTGGTTATCTGAGTACCTTCAGTGTTGCTCCTCTTCTACCTTTTCCCTGCTGCTGTGCTCAAGGCACCTTGAAGGGTACCTCAGGCAGGGGTTCAGTGCTAGCTGCTTGGTGGATTCCCAGCAGGAGCTGTTTGGGATGGTGACATGCATATTGGAAAGTAGAGCTTGTGCAGAACCCCAATTAATTTCTCTTAAGACTACGAAAATTGGCATGTACTAAGCCATTAATTTAGAAGAAGTCAATAATTTCACTTTATTGGAATCTCCAGGCACTATTTGTTTTATTCCAGATACATTCACTTGCTTATTGTTTGAATGGCAATGAGAAGTGTCTATTTTTTAGATTTAGCTTTTTCCTTTGGTCTCTAAGATCTAGTGTTTCATCTAGGCTCCATCAACAGCCTCAGAAAATGATCCAGTAAAAAACAAATTCATATGCTGAGTAAATATTTTGTTCAATAGACTTTAGGCAGGTCTGTCAAGAAAACATGCTAAACTCCTCTGACACAGAGTTTTACCTACCAAAAAACTCATCAGCAGAAGAGCAGTTACAACTTCTCATCAAATATGTTCTGATACAATCAAATTCAGATTTACAGTTGAATATTCCACCTTGCTGCTATTGGAAATATGAAGCATTAGTCATCAAGACTGATGCAGAGAAAGTGAATATATTCTATAAGTCGGAATATTCACAGATTTTCTACATTATCATATGCATTTTGAGAGAGTGACTAGGTTTTATTAACAATAAATTATCTTGAGCTATTATTAAATAGTTCTCTTGGGCACAACACTGATAATGCCATATGTTACTTTTTTTTGTGTTTCTCATTCTCAGGTTTTTAATTAAGGGTGCATGGGTGAAAGGAGTGTAGTCTCATTAATTTAATTAATGGATTGAAAGGCCTCATGACCATGAATTAACATGAATTACTCTATGGAGACAACATTATTTTTGGAGGAAAGAAACATTGCACTGACCTCTAGTCATCTAAGTAAAATGAGCAAAGATAATCAACAACCTGGGCTCATTCATTAAGAGATCAGGAAATTAAAATTACTTTAAAAGAATTCTTACAAACGAATTTCTTTTAAAATTGCTACTTCAGTGTACTGAAGTTTGAAAAAATCTGCTAATTCATTTTGGTTATCATTTAGTCCTCACTGAGGTACTTGTAAAAGAGAAAAAGGGGTTTTATCTGGGCTAAGAATTTAAGATATATGTGAGAATTTTTATTTTGCTTTTTCTGCCTATGAAATGAGACACTTGATGAGAGTTTTTCTATTTTTCTGCTTTAAGCTTCTTATTTGAAAAATTAGGATGTTCACTCATAAGCAGGTTTTTTAAGCTCACAGTAATGAAAAATGTGATATATATAAAAATGAGCACTATTTAGAATGCTAAGGAACTCTGGAGGAAATAGGTTAATTTTCAAGGTATGCACTTGAAGGATATTCAGAAAATCTAAGACTTTTCTTCTAGTGCAGTAGTTGATACCAGCATTTGATCACCAATATAAAAGCTGGTTTTATTTAGGGTTTTTTCCTAAGATTCACACATTTTGTCAAAATGTGTCTGCAGAAAAAAAACAATTATAACAGATGAATATACACTAAGCAATAAAGTGGATATTTAAAATACTCAATTAAAAAGAAGGTATTTCTACAGCTGATCAGCAGTAAGTTATAATGATATTTAGGATGTAAAGGGTTATGAGGGACAGGTTATATATTTGTCTTCTCTTTGCTTGATTTCTTAAATAAATAATTCTATGGATTTTAAAATACTTGTTTTTTTTTATGTGTGACATTTGCCATGGATTTTTAGAGGGGTGAATGAATACACTGTTATCCAAATATTTGGACACCGGAGGGTTTTTTATGCATCTTGTCCTTTATTACAACATGATAACATGTCTGCAGTAGTACAAATGAAACAGACATGGGATTTATATAGATGTAATAAAAATGCCTTAGTCTTGTCCCAGAAACAAAGAGAAGTCATATATCCGATTACAAAAGAATATGAAAGAATAATTCTCAGTTTGCCTTATGGCTTGAAGTACCTCCAAACTTTGAATCACCTTCCATCAGAACGCTTATGGTCTTGATGCAAGTATGCGTTGGAGATTTTTTATTTACAGATGCTGCCAGAGTCACCAGATCACTTACAGATATATACAGCTGAAGTGAAATCTGCATTTGAAAACCACTCAGAAAACGTATTTATGAAAGAATACGCTTGCTCTGCTACTGATAGTGTTGTATGTGCAAAGAACTACTGCACCAGTCCAGTACCATTTTCTGTGTCTTCTGATTCTTTTTCTAAGTACAGTTCAAAGTATGGTATTTTGCCCATAAAACCTTTTACCTTTTGACTCCTAAGTATCTTAAAGACCTGTTCTGTCTTCTTCGCTTTGTATCAGTAGTTGAGATCAACTGAGACATTTAAGTGACAGCCTCTATATTTAGTTTAAATGTCATGGGGCGGGTGATACATTCTCCTTAGAGCAAAGCCTTAGATTTCTACAATTCACTTCTCCTATTGTTACATCAGAATTAATTTTAGGCAGACTTCATTCACAAGCTGTATTCAGATTGAGCAGGTTGCTTAGGAATGCTTCTGATCAACTGGGGAATTCTTTTCAGTGATTTGCCGTTCTCACTGTTAATCTATATTGTTATGAGACACCACCAAGAAGTCTTGCTGTATTTGTGCCTACCTCTTTTTTTCCCATCCACTGCGAGAAAGAGCAGCTATACTGGGAATTTGCCAGGACAGCAAGAAAAGCCTCCTGAGTGGGTACACAGAGCATATTTTGAGACCTCTGCTGAATGGGAAAAAAAAGCAGTAAAAAGCATTTTGTAATTTTAAATGTATAGAATAACTCAGAATATTCTCTGCAGTAGGCCTCACAAAAATGAACCCACAGCTTCTATTTTGATCAGACTTCCTTATCTATAATAAATTTTCACGTCTCTTACACCTTCCATTAGGCCCTGGAATATATGAAGCATGTGAAATATTCTTCATGATACCCACTGAGATATTTTAGTCACACTTTTTAACTTTCAGCTGAAGTACAGGAAACAGGCAGGTTACAAAGGAGAGATTCTCTATGCAGCCCAACCCTTACAAATCTCTGCGGTGTGTATTAGGTTGACAGTCCAAATCCTATTAAAGTAAATGAGGATGACATGATCAAAACCTCACTAATTTAAAAGTTTATCTCTGACTGAATTTCTGACCTGCAGTTTCAGAGGGGCATGACTACATGCTTTGTGAGCAAGTCATCCAAACAAGGAGCAACTGTCTTCTCTGTCCACTTGTGTAAGTCAACTTAGTTTCACTTGATGTAATTTAACATAATGAATCCCAACACGAACTCTGATCAAATTTATTTATATTAATTCACCCCAAGTAATTTCTACCCTGCACCTAGAAGACTTTGGCACTGTTACTCCTCAACAGTTAAATGAGAACAAAGTTGAGCGGGGCCAAAACTGAAGTTTATAAAACTGTCTGAAGTTCTAGCCAGTAATTGGAAATACATAATATTAGGGAGTGCTCAAGAACTTCAATAACGATTTTGGCTGGTTAATGTTTTAGTTATGTCTTTTGCTTTTGGCATGATTCATTTTATCATTTAATTTTAACTTATTATCTACATTTAAAACAAATTCCCATGAATTCAAAAAAGAAAAAAAATGTAGAATTTCTTCAAAATTCCTTGCAAGTTAACCTGGGTCTTCCTTCTTAAGTATCTTCTGTGCTCCAATAATCAGTTTGTTTTTCTGTTTTTCCAGTGGTTCTGGTATAGCTCGTTAGGCAGCATAAGAGGGAAAACCACAGGGAAAAAAACTATGATAATTTTTCTAGTGCTGGTGATCTAAAATTATGGAAACTAAAATCAGGAAGTTTGAGGACTGTGTAAAAAATAAATTTATATATCTGTATGTTTGCATACATACATATGTGTATATGCTCTCAAACGAATCCAGAAAATATGTTTTCTAACATTTCAGAAAAAATGTGTATATACTATATTAAAATTACATTTTAATGTTATATTTGAATTAATTATGTATCATATGCATAATACAAACTGTAGTTGATAAAAGATACAGTTATATTGCCTAATGACTACATTTTGAGTCACAAATCAATTTGCCAGTGGAAAAAAATTGATTAGTTTTTTTAAATACCCAGCATAATACAAAGTTATGGATTTTTGGATTATAGGGCAGATAGTGCTGAAACTGTGCCACAATAATGCATATGAGCTTCAAACACAGTTACAGGAATATCTGCTTGTGTTTCTCATCTGAAAGACAATAGGTTTACTGGAAAATTGTAACACAATCACAGTACTCTAGTGGTTAAAAAGATTTTTCTGATTTCCTCTTTGAATATATCTTATGCATAGTCCAGTTTTCCTTATGTTCTTCAACTAAAATAAATCTTCTCTGAAGTTCTTGCTTCTTTTGAACACCAAAACATCTATAGACAGCAAATATAGCTTATGGGGGGTTTTAGTAGTCTAGATAAACTAAATTATTTTAGTTCTTATCCAGACAATCAGTCATCTGAATCATCCATATTGTCTTTCTTTGTAGCTATACCAACCTAAAGATGTATTTGTCTACACCACAAGTAGTTCTCTGTGTCCTAGTGTAGCTGCAAAGTGCATACAAGCACTACCTACAGCACTAAGCTTTTCACTTGGTGTAATAACATTTCATTCTGCAGACAATAGAGAGAAATAATCCAAATAAGTTTTAAATCACTCAAAATACCTATGTCTCTACTGTGACAAGCGATAGAATGCTAAAGCAAATGAAGTCAAAAAATTAGGCAAGTTGTGATCCTTATAAATATAGGATATTTAGGAGATGCGTACTTTGAGAACTGAAACTAACGCTCTCAGGCCTAACCAGGTAAGGTTTCTCAAAATGGAGGTTTTAGTACAAAAACCACCTTGCTCCTATGTTAGGATACAAATAGCATCTTCTATGCTAAAATGAAGTCAAATAATTTGACTTTGAAAGATGTGCATCTTTCCATGCATTGTGCATCTTTCAAGGTTAATTTTACTGTTTCCCAGCCATCCTAGTATTGGTTTGCTTAAAAAACCCAAATTATTCATGCAACATTTTAAATACAATCTTACTCTAAACAGTAAGGTAGAATAAAGACTTTCTCAAAATGAAGGAAAAGGAAACATTAATGAATAATGTAAAATCTAACCTAACCTCTTTCTATGTCAGCATTTATGCTTATTTTTTCTTCATAAAAGAAAGCGTTGAATCAAACTGGTTCTATATCAAGCTTAGTGCTAGAAGTTATGATTTCCAAGATAACATAATTTCATTTATCATCTAAACTGTAACAATATTTTTAAGCTGTTTACTTCTTAGAATCCATTATAATATAAATTATTTTATACTAATTTGCCTGACCAGAGAAGTAAGAAGTGTGCTATTTCACTATTTTTCTTGAGAGTAGAATAAAGACTGCAGGATTCATCACGAAATAAATTCTGGGATTCCATAGTTTATAATAGTGTAGGTCAACTTACAAAGAAATTATTTTGGAGACCTCCAAAGCAGTTGCAGCTCTAAATCATTAGACTTTCTGTCATGAAGTACATTTCATTCATCATATTTTGTAAAACAAAAAGTTATCCAACTTGTGCTAACTCAGCAGGTTTCTGATGACAATCACTAATGGGTTGATTCTAGCTCAGAAACTTGCTGACTCTTAGAAGATAAATGAGTCTTCAGAAGGAAAAAAATTAGCATCAGTGACACACTCCAAACCAATATGGTTGTCTGACCTATGCAACACAACAGGTATTCTTCAAATTTACTGTCCACTGCCACCTCCCACAGCAGAAAGCTTCAGGGAATGATAATGAAGTGTATTTTAGGGCACAATTCTTAGCTCTGCCAGTGGGATTCATTAGTAGCAACATGAAAAACAGATAACTGCAATGGGTTTAAGACTGTGGGAGTAAAGATGTCATTGAATCTCAAGGTTGTCGGAACTTGCTGACAATATGTATTCTACAAGAACTTTAATCTGTTATTTCCAAGTATCTACTGCAAAGTCTGTTCTAAGTGTTCTGGAGGAAAGGAAAGGAAAGGAAAGGAAAGGAAAGGAAAGGAAAGGAAAGGAAAGGAAAGGAAAGGAAAGGAAAGGAAAGGAAAGGAAAGGAAAGGAAAGGA
>WBMY01015145.1:228177-249567 GCA_013397315.1 Donacobius atricapilla
GGAAAGGAAAGGAAAGGACCCCCCCCAAACCACAACAACAAAACCCCCAAAACAAAACAAAATAACAACAATAAAAAGAAAAAAGTGTAATTTCATATATGGCAAAAGTAGCAACAAAACCTGACCTTTCTTTTAGTGTCACAAACACTAGGCCATCTGTAGGAGTTACCACCAAGCAGCTCATAGACATGCACTTAGTGCGCCCTTGAGCAGGGACAACTAGCCTGCAGATGAAAATGCAATCTCACAGCAGCCTATGCAAACTTGCATCAGGTTTCGTCCCTGCTACAGGCTTTTCTGCTTCCCACAAAGAAGAGGTACCATCACAAGCCATCATAATTTCTGATTCCCCAGTTCAGTCTGATGTCAGCAAATGTTAAACATCCAAGGTCTCTTGCCTTCTGGGGTACAAGGAATTATTTTACTTAAGAGAAATAGACACAATAGGTGCATACCTACAGATCCAATATGAAAAGATTGACCTCAATCTGTTTTTCCAAAGTAGGGTATAAAATCCATGGCAGAATCTAGCAAAAAGGATTGAAATCTTGACATATTTTTAAATAGTGGCAAAGATCAATCATCTTTAATAGCATTACTATTAGTATTTCATAATAGGTCTCCTCAGTTCAGTCTTGGGTCTTTGTTTTAGCTTGTGTATGATATAGTATGTAAAATCATTATACAAAAAGGAAAAGGCAGTGTACATAGACATAAAGTGAATTATGGGTTTGGAAGTCTTCCCAAAGCCAATGTGGAAAAGCCAAGGTTGTCAAAACCTGATGATGGGACACTAAGAAATCTTTCATCTTATATTTCCCTGCTAGCATTAGTGAGTGCATTCTAAATATCTAGGGAAGCTATAAACACATGCAGCACAATCCTGTACAGATTAAGAGTGAAAAAGAGTCGCTACTGCATTAAATTAATTGTGAAAGCATGTTTTTTGTACAATTTCTAGGTGTTACCAAGCACAACCTTAAATGTCAGTATCTTAGAAATCCTTAATTGCACCCTGTGCTAAATTATTATCTAATGTCATGGAAAAAAAATGTTCAGTCAGATGGTATGAATTATTCATCCCCTCCAATTCAATATGAACACTATTCTAGCTGAGTGTTAAGCGCTTTTGAATAGTATCATAGAAGGTGAACACTTTTCTGATAACAGAATACCAGAAACTGACCTTTATAAAATACAGGTCCCAAAGAATCAAGAATATATACTCCAGGAGAAAAAAAACAAGCTTACAACTAAAGATATTAGCTTTGTTAATAGGCTCATATACGTATTTGTATAACATGTTTCAGATCAAATCCACTCACATAGGATTTAGACTCTCAAAAATAATGTTAGAAATCTCTTAATATATGTCTCTCCACTACCCCAACAGTTTCTTCACTTGTGTTTTCAGTTAAGGTACAGAGCCTGTTTGCCATATGCCCATTAGTAGACTAACCTCTTGCTTCTGGGGATATTTCCAGAGCAATTGTTCCTACTGCCCTGGTTTGGTAGGATTTTTCCTCTACTTTGCTGAAGGTGCATATGTTGGGGGAGAATGGTGACTTGGACTGCTGATTTTTATATCTGTACATTCCTACTGTAGCTATATTTACCCAGAGTTAAATGTGTGGTGTCAAGTAATGAAGGTGCTATTTGGATAAAACATTATTGTCATGTGACTACTCTATAAGCTTCCACATTTCATACTGCACACTTCAGAAGCTCCTTTATCTCTCCAAATAAACTTTCTGGACTGATCATTTAGGTGTGGGCATAGAAGGAAAAGCTAAAAAAACAACCACAGCACAAAATAAAAAAAAAAATATATATACAACAAGAAACTGTTTCCAAAATCCAATGACTGCGTGAAAAGTGGAATTGAAAAATCCAATGATTGGATGATCTGAAAAGCCTATGATGACTTGATGACCTGAAATTTGAAATTTCTTATCCAAAGGACGATTATTAAACTTGCTTTCCTAAGCATATTTTAATATTTTTTTAAAAACTCATATTAGTTGATGTATAGTATTATTGTATAGGAAAAGCATTTGATGTCCTTAATTCACCAGAGTAAACACTGCTCCAAGGAGCTGTCTTACATACTGTTTAGAAAGTGACTAACCCCCAGCTGGCCTATGAGTCTGCCAGCTAGGAGGAAAAATCGTACAGTAAAGTAGAGGGATACAGCAAAAAACTTCATAAAGTACAGAAAGGCTCTTTAGTACAGGAGAAAGTAGAACTGCCCCACTAACATTTGTGTTCTCCCTCTATCATTCTACACATTACTCTTGCTCTGACGCTTTTTTCCCTACTAGTTATTAGCTACCTGTTAATTCTAAACTAGTTTATTAAAAAGTTGATATTAGTAAATATGGTAAATATTAGGGTGATAGAGTTCTTCCTTTGCATTTCCAGATACCATGTCCAGCCCATGATATTTGCTTAATTAATACAAAATAGTGAAACACTGTTGTGGACCTGAAATTTAAAATAATATCTTCACACAAGTTAGGACTAGGAAAGAAACCAAGAGGTTCCCTAAGTCATCACTTCCACAAAAAGATCAAAAATCATCTGTTCCTGAATAGGGGAGGTATATGTAAAGAAATAAATTTTTCTTGAGTTTGTTTTTTTTGTTGTTCACCTAAAGCATTGACTCAAATCTATGGTACCTTCAGTTTCCTCCTGGATGCACTTATGCTGCTAGGTAAAAGAGACCCAGGGAGCGAAATTGAGGATTGGATGCTCAGTTGAGCTTGCTGCTTAACTGATAGTTTACTCTATATTTAGTTTGAACCACCTCTGAGCTAGATCTCAGAAGAAAAAATTGGTTTAGAAGACAATAGGTCTAACTAGTTTAGGTAGAAGAGAGTAGTACAGATGTGTCAAGCCTGTTGCACTTGCCTCCAAGGTTAAGGACTCATATCTGCCCCCTTTCCTATTTAGTGGGACAGACAGAACCTATCCAGATCCCTAAGCACAGCTGCATCTTGAAAACAGCAGTCTGAAGGGCTAGGCGATCTCAGTCACCGATTCATCTCAGAAACAGAACTTCCAGAGGAACCTTGCCTGAAGATAGATTTGTGGTCAAAAGATGTCTATCTCTAATTTAGTGTCTAAAATAAGATGGGAAAATTTAATTCCAAAAATTATATGGTACAAACATACACGTACGTATTTATACTCAAATTTTAGAAGCAGGGCTAGAGATTCAGCAAAGCTCAGTTTGCAAGGGAGAGACGAAAAGAGTCAAACTGCATAGTTCTTTAAAATTAAAAAAGAAAGTTATACAAATTGAAATAATACAAAACTATGATGATGAAATTTTGCTTGCTTCTATTTTATGATATTTTTTTCATTGTGTGCTTATTGGAATTCTAATTTGTGAAATGCTTCCTTAAGTTTTTTTAATGAATCAGACACATAAAATGAAGGATTGTCCCTCAGACGATAACCAGGCATTGCATGATGTACTCTGGCAAGTTGCTGAATCTGTTTTAGGCAATTGTGTAAGACCAAGAGTATGCAGCATAAACTGATAGCACATCTGCTATGGTTTATAGCTATACAGATAAATATTTATCTACAGTAAATTTTGGTACACTCTGAAACTTGAACAGTATGGAAGTAAGAGTTCTTTGTTAAAAGGAAAGTGCCAGAAAATACATTAATGGGTGAATTTATAGCTATGTTTTTGCTTTAAAAGGTCAAGGGTTTAAAACAGCAGGCATATATGAAACAAAAACATTATGGTATATCCTTAAAATAGAAACACCACGTACACTGGTCTTTACATAATAGAGCAGTTCTGGCTGTCCTGGTAGATTTTTTTTGTTCAAAGCCATGATAAAAGCATTCCGTTAAGCGCGAGTTCCAGAATCATGGAAATTGAGTGTAATACCTGACACCTATTATTATGCAAGAATGGTTGAGAATGGTAGAAAGCATCTTCTTGTGCAATATTGAAAATGTTTACTGGTATCTTCACAATGTTTGTTTCCTCTATGAACAATTTATAGATAGGAGTGCACAGAGGTTTGAAGCTGCTGTCCATATGTAAGTATCTGGTAAAATCTGAGATGCTTCAGGGAAGGTGAGACAGATTTATCCTGTGACACAGGATCTGTATGAAAACCTACCTATTAGAGGATCATCTGAAGCTGGGCAGACTATTGCTGTGAATCGCACCTTTAACCATCACCTCTATGTGGGCACCTGAATTGAGCCCATGGTTATGACATTAAATAGCCATACAATAAGAAAAAAGCAAAACTTAATGGAGTGTAAGTTATTTTCCTGAATATGTGTCTTGTGCATTTTTACATGTTGAGAGTTGTCCCATCTAGTTTCCACCTCTAGAAAACTGTAGGTCTCCTGTGGCTCCCAACTTGGGGTTTAATAAATATATAAACAGCTTCCTCAGATGTCTCAAGCTGGTGGACACCTATGACTGCACAACTGAATGCAGCCCCTAAAATCATAGTCATAGTATAATTTTATATCAAATAAAATCTCCGATGGATCTTATTTCCATTCCTTTTGTTTTTTCAGGTGGTCAACAACTTATCTGTGTTTGTGTGCTCTTTTCCTAACTGAGACATGTCTCAAAGAACTGGAAGTGATGCAAAATATCCCAACCACTACAAAGGTGTTATATCTTTCTGTGATCCAAGAATAAAAATAGTTGCACCAGAGACGAGAGTCAGAATAGTGAAAAGAAAAGCATCAAAATTACCTAGAGAGCTTTTCTGTTTCATTATCCAAAGGATTTCTCATCAGTATGCTGATAAGAAAAATACACAGATGTGTGTTTCCCATATCAAATAGTGCTTGTTATTCTGTTCTTGAGGCTGCCCCAGCAACCAGTGACCTGTGTGAGAACCTGTGCTGACAAGCTCCACAGGTATCCAAGCTTAATGTAGCTCCAGAGTGCTTTTAATAGATAAGCATAGTCTATCTGTTCTGGCAAAGAAAAATAGGGCAAGCAATCAGACAACCATCTTCCATAACCTGAGTGGAATATTTAACACAAGTCAAGGGTAAAGAAAACAATCTTCCCAGAACAATCCTTGAAATGCCACTGAAAAAAAGGGGATCTGTGTTTATACACATCTGTGTGCATGTTTATATATGTATATANGAGAGTTTGCTCCTTTGTTTGCTTAAGCATATGATTTGACAAAGCAGAAGCTCTTTCTCCGTAATAGTCCAGATATTCCACCTAGTAAAATGTCTAGGAGATATTATATAAAACAAGAACAACAAAATAATGACAAAAAGTGTTGGCCCACAAGAAAATGAAGTGGTTTTTACTCATCCTAGTTGTCTAGAAATGAAAATTCTTGTGCTTCTGCATAAGACAGCACACGGAAAAAGGCCCATAAGGTTTTATTTTTTTAACACATTTTCCTTTTTATTGAGTTTTATTCCTTTTTTATTGCCAATAAAATCTACAGTAAGATGATTCTGGTGTAATATTGTATATTGCAAATTCCCTCCTACTGAATTGCTTTTTTCTTTTTGTTGATTTATACATACAGACAACTGAAAATAGAGCACAAAAGATTTTTTAAAAATTTTTAAATGACATTATTAATATTTTTCTTAACCCCTAAATTTTAAAGACTTACCTATTAATCTGCATTTGCTATGTACATTTTAAGCATGTTTCTGTGAGAATGAATTTTGTGATCATAAATTTAATACAACAGAAAGCAGCTTATTAGCTTCTTGGTTAGAGAAGCTCTGATCACATTTGAAGTACAAGACATCCTGAAAATTAGGAAAAAATATCTCCTTTGAGCAATGGAACTGGAGTACTAATATGCTGATAAGTCAGAGAGAGACAAGGAGTTTGGATTCAGAGTTTCTCTCTGAATGGTCGTCTCACGTGACATGATCCATATCTTACTAACACCAGTATGGATGTAAGATGAATAATTCTGTGGAAGTACATACTGGCACCTTGCCAAGTTTTTGAAGTGTTACTAAAGGGAAATGGTGTAGGGAGGGAAAAAAAAAATTAATAAGCAGAGAAAAAAAAGCATACAGGAATTAAGAATTAAGTCAGAGTCTGACTGAATAAGGTAAGATTTATGATATCGGGGAAGACTGCTCAAAGGTTCATAAATCCTGATCCCAAATGTCTAAAAATCATGATATTTGAAATCTAGCAAAAGGCTCTAATGCATCATTGTAAGGTGGGGGCTATTTAGGTCTTTGGAGCTGTAAAGATTAGACATTAGACATGCTTTTATTGAAATCTGAAATTATTTACATAATCATCACTTTCAAGACGTAGATACGTAAAACATTAGCTATTAAAAAAGAATTATAACAATAGCATGAAGGCTGACAACACTGTGCAAATTTGTTAAAAAAATGAACCAAGGAAAAATGTATTGTGTGAGTTGGTAGCATCCCTTTGCTGCTGTAGTATGAAAATCAAGTGGCATAGGAGAGTATTCCTTAAAGTTACTGTCATTCATGTCTATTTACTGCTCCTTATGAGGCTATCACAAAATAAACACAGTTTTCTATCATGATCAGACATATAAGAATAAAGGTGAGAATAGAACTTTGTTAAAAAAAATTAGTGTTAAAAAATTCAAATATTACTTTTCTCTCACATTTTATGATCCACACTAGTATTTTAGGCTCCTTTTCAGTACTGCCATCAGTGAAACATATTCTAAGGTGATAAAACAAGGATAGGTTAAAGACTGATATGTAAAATTGAGTCTGAAGCCTTCACTTATTAAAAAGAAAAGATACATTTCATGTCATTATCTTTAGTTGTCACTCGAGTGGTGGTAAAACTCCACTTGGCTGAAATCAGATGACATCAGAGGAGATGTTGAATCTGTAAATGAAATGCTGGCACCATGGGAAGAGTGGCAAAACTCTATTTCAGACATAGTGTAGGCTCAACTTTTCCCTTTACTCTGTCCCATCTTCCAGAGATTGCTATTCTCATAAAAGAAGGGGAAGATGATCATGAACTACTATATTTCACAGGATAATATTTCATGCTGCGGTCATAAATTCAGATTATCCTTGTATACTTTCAGGTTTTTGAAAGAGAGGCTTAAGAACTTTATCTATTTCCAAAGACATTCTAGCACAACAAAAATTCCACATCATATGAGATAGAAAAAAAATGAAACAGTGACTATAGCTTGCTAAAAAAAATTAGGTGCACTGTAATCCAGGAATAAAAATTACCAAAAATACAACATTAAGATAATTAATTTCTTTAAAACAGAGAATACTTTTTCTGTTTTTCTTTACCAGCTTCACTTCGTGTTCCTTTTGAGCATCAAAAAGAAAAGAAAAAGAAGACATAGAGAAGAAAAAGGAGAGTAGGAATCTATGAGAAAAAAAAAAGGTGAAAATATTCAAAATAAAGAGACAAGTAAAGAAATAATTCAGACATCAAAGCAATCAAATTTTTAAAGGAAAATAAAAACCCAGACCACAAACATAGTCTCTTGCTTGTCTTAAGCTATAACTCTGAGGGACATCTATGCACTCAGACACCACTTTATGTTCTCCAAATCATGCTGGGACACAAATTTTTATAAACTAAAATCCAACAGTAAAAGCATTCTCATTTTCTTTCTATGACATATATTTCAAGCACAAAGGTCCTGAAATGTAATTGTTGCTCTCTGGTGAGACTTTCAAGGACTTGTCCTTACTCACTCATCAGTGGAAGCAAGCTAACAAGGTCTGGAGCAAACTTCATGATGGTTTTGTGCTGTTTTCCAGGAGACCATTTTAAACAGAGTGTATATTCTCTGGATAAATATTCTAAAAAATTTCTGTCAGTAAAAAGCCTGAAACATTTCAAGAGCTCATTCGCTTACGAGCACAGTGTGTGCAGGCGTGGCGGGAAGTTTATGTGGCTGGCTGCAAGGGGAGAGAAAGGTGCCACCAGTTTGCTCCATGGAAGGTTTATTCAGCCAGCTTATTTAGACTGCATGTGCAAACAGGCTCTCGGTCTCCCTGCCTGGTGCACGCTCAGCTTTAAGCTGACCCTTGTTACTTATTTTATTCCTGTAACAGTTAAATCTTGGGTCATCCAGAGGTCAATCCAAAGTGTATGTTCCTGAGATAGGGCTGTAAGCCACATGGAAGAAACAATACACTGGTTCATGGTTATAGAAAAGCACAGCGTACTCCCTCTTATTCTTCCTTTCAGCTTTAATGACAATGAGGAAGTTAGATTGGTAAAAGTTATACATTAGGCTTTTCCTTGGGGAAAGAAGTGGAAAAGTGAGATCTTATGCATGAGCAATGGGATTCAACTAAAACGAACTAATGATTTTTTTTTCCTTGACTTACACAGAAGTCGTGAACTTTTTATAATATGTGTTTGCAAGGATTTAAGATTCTCAATGTAAAAAATGTGTGTAATTAGTAAACCTCATAATACATATATAAAAAATTGATTTTGCTAGATGAGTCTGTAGATTATACGTAAAACAAAGTATTTATCACATATTATAATTCCATATGAGTTCCAAGGTATTGATGTATTCTGTGGGGCAGAACTGATCCTGGATTTAAATCCTCTTTTGGCATATTTTTCCTTAATAAACAGGCAACTTTGTTCTGACACAATGAAAAAACAACATTGTTTCACTACAAATTTGTCTTTTTACTACATTGTATAACACCTTCAAAATATTTTTTGAAGTTTTTTTTATGCTGGGCCACACTTGAACAAATATTGTCATTTATCTTGCTAACATTGATGCTCCTTTTGATAAAATGCAACTCATCCTGCTTTTTATTGTGAAACCAATATAAAGCACATTTTGCTACCATTGCATCTTGACATTTGAAATTGCACATTCCAAGTCACATTGTATAAGCTCATTATGATTAGAAACAGGAGATCTATTTTTTTTTTTTCTTTAAAGGACCTATCCAGAAACTGGCTAAATCACATGCACTGCCCAATTACCTCATTCTCAACCATAACAGCAACTTTTATTTTCTTGTCAATAAACTCCTTGCAGACAATCAAGTCAGTCACTTGGAAAAAATGATTGTTTGACCTCTGATAGCTGTGGAAGACAAACGTATCAACACAAAGATATCACATATGCTTCAGGAGGTCCCTGTAGTGAAGATTGTTTAAAGCTGGGAAAATAGCCTGGAAAAAAAAATCACACTTTCAATTTTTTTTCTCCTAAACATCATAAACCATTATCAGATGAATGATAATGAACTTTGGTTCATGTAACGGACTACGTGAACTTTGGTCTGACCTGTGTAATTAATATTTTTTGTTGATTGATTTGTTCTGTTTTCAAGCTTCTGTTCCCTTAATATTTAATCCTTAATATAGTACCAGCTGGAAGTAAGAGAAGGTGAGGTAAAGAACTTAGAACTAGTCAAGAAACAATAAATTCAAGTTTTCTATGGTATCATATAAAGACTAAGAAATAAAAACTGAAACTGCACATATTAAAATGTACTCTGAACAATGAAGGTGTCAATTGACCACATAGAAGAATCTGGTGCTATTTGAAATAACTTAAGGCATCTTGCACACCATATAGGGGTGGCAGATACGATACAGCAGTGGCCTGTGTCCTTCTGGAGTTGAAAACAAGGGTCTAGGAGTATTGCCCAGGGTGACCCAAACAGCTCTAGGCATCTCTGGTTAGGCAAAGCAATTGAATCTGTTGGTACAGCATCTCCTTTTGCTCATTTATCTCTATGAACATGAAGCTTTGCTCTGCAATCTGGCACTAAGAAGTTTCTACCTGAGCCACATCTTGCAAATTTAGATGTTTTTCTTTAGTTTTTAAGGCTTCATTGACATACTTTATCTGCAAGTTTACCTCACTTGTATGTTTCTATTATCACATCCACAGGTTATTTTAACAAGAACAGTGTATGTTGCTATTTTGTTCTTCATGACAACTGCAATACCTGGCAGTCCTGAGAACAGATTCATGCAGGCATTTCAAACAAGGACTATCTTTGCTGAAGTTTTGGTTTTTTTATTAGACGAGGTTGCACTGATCATGGAATCAATAATGAATTTTCATTGACTATTTTTGTACCTGTTAATAGATGATAACTCTGAAAATATGCTGCCAAAGCTAAGCACAGTTTTAGAGACTTCTGATAGCCTCAGATATTTTTGTACTGAGTAAGACACTTGCAATTCATGCATCTTTACAGAGAGGAACTTCAGGATATTGTAAAATTTTTTTATATAACTAACTTTATTCCCCCGAAGAGAGAGAACTACATTACAAATCTGATATTCAGGATTCTGAATATTGCCTTTTATTTTCATGTTAAATTTCCCCATGGTTTCTTTTACTACTTTATTGGGTTTAATTGTCCTTTTGCTCAGCTCAAAACACCATGAGTTTTACGACACACAGCATCTTTTAGTGACAGTGTTGTTTTGTTTTGCTTGAATAAAAGGTGGCATTTATGTTCTATTAAAGGAAGAAGACCAGGGGATAAAAAGAGGTTTTGTTTGCTTGTTTTCTTTGCTTCTATTTCCAGAGTCCATTCCAGGATGCAAAATACAGAACACAGTGGTAGAGACTGCATTTACTCTATGTGGTGCATTATGAAAAACCTTTTATCACATTGGGAAATAAAGGCAGGAAATTGTGTCACAGTTTATTGGACATAAAACAGTCAGCCATCTCACTGTGATTGAAGGAATAGGGTTTATAAGAGCAGGTTCTTCCAGGTCTTTGTGCCATGATCTCTGCTGGAATGCTTTGAGCATCGGGAAGGCTGACACCCTTTTGCATCTCTCCTGTGGACTAAGGGAAAATATTGCATCATGAGCCAATTGCCTTTCCCTTTTACCTCCTTTTATAGAATCTTCTTTTCTTTCAGCAAACAAGCAATAACACCTTGCACTAAGACACTGCCATTTGAAATGTCTGTGGCACAAGCAAGCAAACAGAATGGAGTATATACTGTTTACTCATCCTCTGCTCCTCATTTATATGTAAGGACAATGATGAATCAGACTTGGGCATAGATCTCGTTAAATCCTGCTTTTTAATGCCAGCTTACTTAATTCTTGGTTGAAAGACAAGCCAAATTTCAGAACTTATCAGAGCATTACATGAAGTTAACCCTCAGTGCTATTCCCCATAAAACTCTGATAAGCACATTTTAATAGTTCAGTCAGCTAGAGTAAAATAGTCACAGAGAGTTTTCCTCAAGAAATTAATGTTCCCTGAAAATCAGTAGCATTGAAAATACTAAAGATGAGTATATGGAATTAACTAGTTGTGCTTTAAAAGTAGGTACAGTTCACTTTGACAAAGGATTAGCCACAAAGTTTATTGGTGTTTTTATTCATGCTCCACTTCTTTTATTGGTCAAGCATAGAGCACCACTGCATGCTGCCAGGCATTTAAAGAGGAAACAGCTGTATAGATTTATGTCTTGCTCAAGAACTCTGCCGTTCTTCTGAAGCATTATTGTCTAAAAGTTCTACTTTCCAGCTATCATTATTCTGAGAAAAATGGATGTCATTTTTTTCCTCAAAACTTCTGAAAAGTCTTGCTACAGAATTTGACAAGTCATAAATGTAACTGCCTCCTCCATATTTGATTCATAATAATGTTAAAAAACAGCATCAAACTCATTTTTGGAGTTTTAGTGCCTTTTTGATGAAGAATGTACATGAAGAGTGTGCCACACTTTTTCTTTTTGCTAGATTTCAATTAATAGTTATCTGATTATTCTGGAGCTTCTAAGTAACTGGAATATCTTTCCCTTTTGGGGAAACAGTAGTTCACTGACTAGGAGTTTTCATTTTATTAATGTAAATTTTTAGTGTCACAAGATTATTCTTTTTCTTTCAGTCATTCCAAGTTTTGTTATGCAAGTACCATGCTACTTCATCAGAAATAAATGAGAGTTTTGCAAGCAACTCAGCTGTAAAATTTCTCTTGAGACAAAGTTTGGCTTCCAAAGACTGTATCAGCAGAGGGGCTTGTATTCAAATTAAAATACAGCAGTAGCTTTAGTTTCTAATGACTAATGCCAAATTAAAAAACCAAATAGACAACACAGGGAACATACAGGAACTGTTAACTTGACAATATAGTATACAATAACCATGGATTAGGTTCTCACAAACTTTAGCATGAAAACAATTCCTATTAAAACATTCCTCTGATGTAAGAGACTTTGTGTCACATGCAAGTTAGGTATTTATTGTAATGAAAAGTGAGATGGTCATGCTTATACAATCTTGAGAATTAAGGAGATAGAAAATGTCAGGCTCTTTATATTTGGACATAGAGCTGCTATCCCTAGACGAGGGTTTATATATGATCATGTTCAGAGTGACAGTTCTTGTGAAATATGAGGCAAAAAGAATAAGGGCTTATGCTCCTCCCTGGGCTTAATTGCTTTTTGTCATGAATGTGTAATATTGCCCAAGCTGTTGTAACATTAGAGAATGTAGAGATAAAGGATTAACTACATAAAGTATCACCTTCTTCAAATAATTGGCTTTTGGTGTTGAAGATGCATTGATTTTCTTCTTAATATTTCAGTCCTCTTTTTTTTCACAGGATAACAACATTTCTCTGCACAGTTTGTTTGCCATATTATTCTTGTCTTACACTTTACATAGTGGTTTGTGATTTGCTAGTGCCCTATCACTACAGGAGATTCAATTACAGAAATATTGCATGCATAGCTGAAGTAAGAGCATATTAAGTATAGAATATCTGAACCAGTTTCATATTGTAACATTTAAAAGAGTTTAAAAAAACAAAGCTTTTCCTATTATAGGAGCATCATCAATGATGTATAAAAAAGAAATATGGTATGTAAGAAGGGTTCATAACACAAACAGGTTTTATGGTAGGACATAAAGCTGAAACATAAGCATAAATGCAAGATGCTGCAAAATGCCAAGACTGTGAAAATACATTACTTTTTATTTTAAACACAAGCAATTCTAGTTTTTTGGGAAAAAACATCATCCATGCTTACACTATATAGTAGAGTGCAGTGCAAGAGCAGCTGAGCTAACAGACACCTGATTGAATTTGTTAGGCTCAGTGTTACAAGGTAGACTTAGCAGCAAGCACCTTAAATGTGTGCTGGCTGTACCAGCCTGTTGCTGCATCCTGGTAAATACGCTGAATCCAGTATTACCTGGGCACTGCACAAGCCTACTACAATGTAAATGAATATGTTGCTTGTATAGCCTATATTTCAATGAAAATTGGTTCACAGAGCAAGAGTTTGATTTTATATTCCCACTCCAGGGTGTCTTTCTCTGCTTCTGCCGGTAAGATTATAAACAGATTGGTCCAAATAGAAATGTTACATGAAACTGTGGTACCAAGCAAAATTACCGTAGATTTAGATGATCTTGTCCTTAAGGAACTGTTTGTTCCAAAGGGGCATATTTTGTTAGGTGTTTCTACCAAAAAAAGGGGGATTTTTTTAGGTACTTTCCTAGGAATTTTCATCTGTGAAATAGACAAGTAATAGAATTTAGTCTCTAAAATCAGTTCATCCAATACAAGGCCAATTCTCTACTGCAGCTCTGTTGAAGAAGTATTCCAAAATAGGACATTTTAAAAATACAAGCATGGATTCACTATCTGGAATTTCATTTGTGTATGTTTCATCGTATATATCCACGTATTTATTTATGCAATCAAACATTTATAGAAAAAAATCCTAAAATGAATAAGTAGGGAAATGGAGCATGATTAATATTGAAATAAAACAGTGTTTGTATAATAAACATAACAGAATTGAGTCAGTGAAATAGAGGAATTACTTGGTAGATTTAAAACAGAAGCAAAAGTAAAGCTTCCTGTTCTGGTTTCTGCCTGTAATAAGCACAGTGAAAGCAATTTCGAATGAAGTTGTTTTTCCAGTTTAAATTCAGGCATAATGGAAGATCCATCAGTTGTTCTTATAAAGCAAGAAAGATTACATCTGTCCCCCCATTGCTGGACTGCAGTGCTCCTGTATCTACCACCTGCCAGTTAATAATGTGAGAGGACTAATTCTTTCTGAAGAAAACCCCAGCTTTTTGTTAAAATAATCAGCACTGAAAATACAAGAAGCTTCTCTCTATGTTTGCAGTCTGCTTTCTGTTGTGTTTGCTACAAAATCGTTGCTTCTATAATTTGGGAGGCTTCCAGTGGGCAGGTTCTAATTGTCTGTCTTCTGCAAACCCTGTCATCCACCAAAGAAGTAGAGGTCATTACATCCGGTCTCTAACATGCATTCTGGTAAATACATACATCTTTCTGAAAAGGAGAACCTTTCTCAGCCAAAGCACTTTGGTATTTTTCTTTGTGTTCATAAGAAGGTCTAGTAAAGCCTTTTATTGAGGGCTCTGCTCCCATTACACGTGGCCAGCAGTGAGGCCAGACTGTGCAACACTTCACATCTCATCACTGGCATGGATGTTGGAGGATGCTCTATAACTGGCCTCCGATGTGCTGGATATGCTTTCAGACCTGGGTAATGGGATGTGAAGGCAGCTTAAAATCAATTGTGCCCTAAAATGAAAAAGGGATGATTATCAAGCAAGGAAAAGCATAAAACAGGGAGGCTGAGATTGACACTGAACAGAGCTGCCTTTCTCTCCTCTAGGCCATCCAGGGAGCTGGATCCACCCAGAGTAGTGACAAAACAGATGGACTAAATGTGGTCTCTTTATCATCAGCATCATTTCCCACCCCTGAAACTTCTTCCTCAGAGAAAGAATGTCCTGGTGGATGGAGCTTTGGTCCAATCCTACCATATCCATCATTGAATTATTTTCTGAATGCAGATATAAGAATACAAAAGTTTTTACCAGAGTACTACTCAGTTCATAACCTTTCCCATGTACTCCAGTAATTATCTCTTGAAGGGCTCCCCTTTGCAGAGTTTAGCCAACTGTGGAGGACCAGAAGGTATAGTGGTGCTTGCCTGCATAAAACAGTCTGCACTTTTGATGATCTGAAGCAGTCCAATGTTGTTGCTTAATATTTAATGTGCTTTTCTTTCACAGGTTTAATAATTGCTTAACATCTTTTTGGTAATGTTGGGTGCAATGGTTCAGTTAGCTGTCTATATATATATTTTTTTTTTTAAAGTCCACTATCATGTTAAGAATCATGTTGATCCCACTTCCTCCACTGAATAAGGACTTCCAATTTAATTTCTCATGTAGGTGATTTCATTTCACCTTATTCTCCAGCTCCTTCTTTCAATGAGTTCTAGTATATTTATTTCTCTTTGCACAGAAATTATTGTATAGAAAGCTTCAATAAAACTTATTTTCGCAATCTCTATGAGACCTGCTGTACTCTTTTCACAAAGAGGAATCAGAAGTCCACACATTCAACGTTCAATACATTATTTTATAAGAGTGATCTGACATGTTTTCATGTTTATTATCCAATTGTTATGAAAATTTCCTTTTTTAAAACAATAAAAACAAAATCTAAGTGTTCATATAATCATCTTTAGTAAATCATAGCTCCCAGCCCTCAATGGCAGCAGCTAGTTAGAATTGGCCATTGTATACAGTTTGGTTTGTTTTCCCACATGTGCTAATTTGCACTAATCAACACTGAATTTCATTTGCCACTTTATTACATAGTCAGACAATATTTTAACACCCTTCTGCACACCTCTATAGTATTTTTTCTAATTTTATAATCTTGAATAATTTAAAATTATCAGAAAATTTTATTCTCATTATTTACCTTGTCTTTCAGATAATAATGACTATGCTGACCAACACATACTAGGAGAATGAGGGATCTTATTTGAGTGCCTTCTATTGGGAAAAAAACCCTGCTTATTTTGTGGGTTTTCTCCAATTTTTTTTTTCATCTGCTGTGACTGATATAATTAGAGGTTTTCTGTTTTGTTTGGCTTTTTATTGTTCTTACTAGGATACCCTGAAATTTAAAACGTCTGATGCTAATATTTGTTTCTATGATTTTTTACACAAGACCTCCTTATGGAAAACTTTGTTGAGTTATCCCCCTTCAAATATAGTTTTCATTGTGATTTTTATAATACCTTATACTCTGGGATAATGCTGTTTTGTCTATGCAGTGTCCTGCCATTACAGCAACATTTCAATACATCTGAACCTTCAGTTCTCAAGGTAAAATGTTGGACAACAGTAGCTGATAATTATGTGGCACTCAAGGCTTCAATCCAGTATGTCTCAACTGGTTTAAAATATATGTATTAAATCATACAGTTTCAAGACTAGTATTTCCTAAAATAATACAGCTATATTCTAAGTATAGGTATTTCTTTCAAAATTTTCTCATCAAATTTGAAGGGCGATAGAGGCCACGTGAGGTAGAGATCCACTGGTACAAGTACTGAATACAAGATTGTTTGAAGCTATAATTTTCTTACTGAAAAAATAATTCATGAACATCATTAATAGGTGTTAGTCATTCATCTAAGAGAATGTTGATAGTAATTTCTCTGTACTTGTACTATTTATCTCATAACCTGAAGTGGTAGAATGCGTTCAGTATTTACAGTGAAGATAAGACTGCATTTGAGTGGATAGAATCAGTGTACTTCTCTTCAAAGTGAATGGTTACCTGTGCTTGATAAAATCATGTTTGCTTTATAAACACCATAGTACTGGGAAAAAAAAATTATTTCATTGAGGAGGGAATAAGCTAAGAGGAATGGAATATTCTGTTTTCACATAAATAGCAAATAATACAGAAAATAATATGTTTTAGAAAAAACAATTAAAGACATCTTTGAATTGTAAGAACACTGCAATAGGTGGCTAGGAATGTTGTATAGCCTCCATCATTAGGCAAGTCTCCCAGGAAAATCATTTAAGGATAGCTGAGTGTAGCATGTGGAGAGATATTTGGCTATACAATCACTTGCATTTCTTACTGGTTTTTTTGTGATTCTAATATAACTTTTACTCACCTCCTCAATAAGCTCTACTTTTTATATTAAAATCAGAATTATCACCTTAAGATAAACAACATAGCCTGTTAAAAGGAGACCATGTGTGTGTCACTGCTTCTTCTTTTATCTGTAATCATGTCAGACCTATTTGTTTTGAAGGTTAATTTTTAGCATTTATTTAAACTGCATACACTAAGCTTCTAGAAACTCTTGTTCTGTGCATGTTTTCAGCAAAAAACAAGTGTTTTGTCACACAGCTGGAAATTCATAGAGTCATTTTAGTTTTGCATGTTTTGCAGTATTTGCTCACAGTAATAGACTGTATTTCTGAACTGTTTCCACAGAAAAGGCAAAATAAAATCTGTTTCAAGTAATTTTGGTGAGGGCTGAGTTGTCACTCAATGAAACGTATACCAAAGTGAAATCCTTACTTGAATGGGAAGTCCAGAAGCCTTTACCTTGCATTTCTCCCTAGAGAATGACTAGTGTCATTCTAGTATTCCCTTGCAGAGAGTGGAATTCTGTTCAGATACCTAAATTCATTTGCCTAAATGGATATTTCACCTACCACTTGAGATGTCGCAGTTTTTCTAAGATATCTTCACAAGCCTGGCAAAATTTACGAGTCATAAGAATTCTGCACCCTTTCAAAGGAGCAGCTGAAAAGCCAGTGAGGATATCTAAAGGCATCAGACATTTGTGGTTAGACATCAATTATCCCATGATAACTGAGACATGCCTTTTTAAGTCTTCATTTTACCACAAGGTTGGCAAACAACAGTCAAATGGTGATTTCCACAGCTGATAGAAAATCACTCACTGAGTTTTGCTTTTCTTGCTTCGCACTATCACTCTGCTTATGGTAACAGTTTTTGCTTTGTTGATAGTGCTTTTGCATTTTTTACAAAAAAACGAACAAACAAACAAACTTGTTTTCTGCCACTTAGACTCTTCTTTCTTGGCTTTTCTTTATTTGAGTCCAGGTGCAGTTAAGCACAGAAGCTCTTAAGTATCCAAATATCCACAGTCATTTGCAAGGTGCAATCCACTTTCACAAAATGTCTGTGGTGATTTGCTTGTTAATTACAAGCAGACATAAACAAACTCATATTCCCTATAACTAGCCTGTGCACTAAGAATTTACAGGGCTTCTCAATTTGTCAGGGCACAAATGGAAATGCTCTTATGCTTCTCGAGGAAATACTTTATGAAATTATCCTTCATAACTGCTTGTTACCAGTCTTGCAGCTGACCATAACTGATCATGTTAATTTCCAGTCCATTTTTGTGCAAAGTGAAATAGATTAGTTTAATCCAACACTGAGGCTTTCTTAAACAGATTTACTCCTTTGCATTGAAATGGAGGATGTTTTTTCCAGTGATGCAGCTGTGGCTCAAATCGTTATTATTACATGGAAAGGAGTAAAACTAAGACAAGAGTAACACATTTGGTAACAGTACATTTCAAACTGAGATTTAGTCAAAAAGTAATGAAACTTTTGTTTTAGGAAAAAAACCACTTCTGACTTCTTATATTGTTTGCCACACACTCTGCATTGTGCAAAACATGTTCTGTTTGAGTAAATTGTTCATTTTATTAAGCCAGAAACTAACTATTGCGTTTTCTCTGAAGCTCTCCTAGCCCCACCATTTCCTTTACTGCACTGACATTTGGAAAGTCACAGAATAATTAAATCAGAATGTTTTTTCAGAGCTTTAAAAAATTGACAGTAAGTGGCCTGAACAACTAGCCATCAATTGCCTTGAAAACATGCAGCAGAAAAAAATAAATCCTCTGGGAAGACGCCTATCAGTGTGGTTCCACATTTCTCGTATTTTTCTTTTCCCTCTGGCTTGCTTGAATCATGTTTCCTATGCTGAGGTTATATATTCTGTTGTTAAATGTCTCCATCTATGATGAAGTAGGTAAAGAGAACTGATTTCCCTGCTTGCTTTCTTCCATGCGTATTTCACAGGCTCAGTAACTTCCCTTTGCAAACTGAAATTCAAATATTTTCTGTTTGGAAGACACCAAGTGTATGTTCTTCATCTTCTTAAGAAGTTTCTGTACCTTCACGGGTTTATATTCAGAAACAGGAACATACACACCTTAGCGGCAGAGGCAACATCACTGGACACTGTGTCTGATCTATGTAACAACTAACACATATTGTTAATGTTTTGTTAATGTATTAACAATACATTAACATTAATCTGTTAACAATTTGTATCATGAAGTACTGCGGACTCCAATGTGAGCATCTCTCACACACCACAGATACTCTGTCTGTTTTTCACAAAAAAACCCCAACACCATCAAAATAATCCAGTCCTTACCAGTTATCGGCTCCCAGATGAAGAAGTCAAGAAGCTGATACTGAAGATAAAAAGGGCAGTTGTGACAAGTGCAGAAAATACATGGATGTCCTTGCAGCTACACCCAGGTGCTTCATGGCCACTATTAATTAGGTTGAGAGGGCTGCTGGATTGCTCCCTGAGGGACATCAGCAGTCATAAGAATGCGTTATATCCAGTTGCTCGAAGCCTAGCAGGCTATATCCTGCTCTCAGATATATGTGTTTTGCCATCTGCACTAAGACAATGCAACATACCTGGGCACCAAACCATCAGCCTGTGGGAAACACCACCTGCTTCACAATTTATGGCATGTCCTGTCGACACATGAATCAGCAACTGCAAACACTCTCAATTCTCTCACGTATCTTTGCTTTCTCAGAATACTGAAATATGACAGAGGTGAGGTATGTAGTCGGGAACTTCCAGAGCTCTGGGAGGGACACTACACCTGGTGAGTTAGCTTTTTGAGAGCCCACTCTGACCAATCATGCATAAAGCCAAAGTGATGACATCACCTTTGTAGATGCAAAGTCTATGTATTAGTGGTCTGAGAGTATTTCTGAGAAGCTGGGAATTTTATAAGGGTACTGGGTCCAGGAGGCTATGGTCCATATACTTACATGGTGTGTATATGCTGAGGATCTTGACCATATCTTTCTCTGAAATTTTAGTTCTCAATTTGATTTTTATATGAACAAAAGAAATTATCTTATGTTCTCTAGAACTACCTAACAAGGAAATAATAGCAGGAAAAGTGAGTGATTAAGGTGATCTAAACACTGATTTAATCATGATATGGGTCAACTAAATGAAAAAGGGTTATTGGCGACCTCTTACCTTTCCCCTTCACATTTTTTTTACTTTTCCAAGGCCTTGGAATATAAAATAGAGATATTAGACTGAGATCAAGCCTAATAAAATGCTAGGGTTTGCGGGTTTTTTATTTCTTAATGAAATTACTTTAAGCACTGCTAGGGTTTGCGTCTTCATAATGCTTGGCAGATAAATTACAAAGGCATGACTAATATGTTAAAGCATAAGGGATATGAATACCTTCTTTGAAGTTTACTTCAGTGACCTCAGGAATGGGCAAGCAAAAGGTTTTCCCGAACGCAGCTATTTTTCTCCTCTAATCTAGTTTTTCTGACTTCTAGGTTGCATCCACTCTGTGCTTGTCCAAGAATAAAGAAAACCTGTCTCTAAAATCAAGCATCCACTTTTGATACACCTTTGAATAAAAGCACCCTAACCATTTTATTCTGTTTCTCAGGCTTGTAAAAGATTCTGTGATGGAGCTTTGATCTTGAAATTTTACTTTCCCAATTTGTTTGTCTTCTTTCATTCTAAAATCAAATGCTGTTATCAGAGAAGTCCAAGGCTTCTTTTCATCTTGGAGATAGAAAAGAGCTCAATCTGCATCTAAAAGCATGCTCAAGCCATACAGCTTGTTCCCATTATAGAGACAGATACTGAATTATGCAACAAGTTCCCAGAGAGCAATTACATTTTAATCATGGTAAAGATTTTTTTTTCTGCAAATACACTTCTATAGGTGATTTATTTCAAAAGATAGGAATTGTGCCCATATAGCTTAACTGGGAAAGTGTTCCACTTCCCCAGACAAATTTCCTGGCAGAAATATTGTTTGAGGAGACCAGTAACTAATATTTAAACCACCTTTCTTTTTTTTTTCATTTCCCTTTTTTTTTTTTTTTTTTTTACTGTAAATCTTTAACATAAGATGACCTACGGAAGATAAGTCTTAGTCTGCAGTTCCATTTGGTCATTCATAGCTTGCTTTCTTGGATTAGAAACTCCATGAATTATTTTTACTTTTCATAAATGGATTGTGGTGTTTACAGTACTTGCCTTCTGTGCTGCTAAATTGAATAACGATATAGTACTTCAAAGAATGGCTGAAAATAGAATTATATTATAGAGAAATGTTCCTGTGCATTTACAATCAAAATCAAAGTCTTACCGTGTGTAAATAAATGTGATATTGTTCAGAATTAGAGATGTGCTTATCATCATGCATTAAATAAAAAAAAAATTAATTAAAACAAAAAAAGGAATGTAACAATT
>WBMY01015145.1:249572-298997 GCA_013397315.1 Donacobius atricapilla
GGTATGTAAAAATTATAAAAGTAAATAATTAAATTCAAAATACTTTAAAGACACTTATAAAGTTTAAGCTGTGCTGCCACTGTACTACCAGAAACATTTGGTACATTCAGCCAAGGGCGAAAAAACATAAAAGAGATGAGAGCATCAAAAAAGAGATGAGAATCCTTCCTTTGCTGGTCCTTCTTCCAAGAATTTGAGCATAGTTTATAATTGGTATTTGTGTTTCCCTCATAAACAGAAATTCCCACATTCATTTGCTTGCACAGTTACTGAAATTCAAAAGCTATTTTTGGTTTTGATTGGAAAAAAGTATCAGACTGTGCTAAGAAACATGCCAAATGAAACAGTCCTTTCTACAGAACATGCTTTTCTAGCAAGTGTAAACAAGCTTGCCTGTGATTGTTTAAACTGTCTATGGCATTTTCACCAGCAGAAAGGAGAAAGCTGTGAAATGCCAAATGCCAGCCCCTCACGGATTTACAGGACACACTCAAAAATTTCAGCTACACCCAGAAAACCACTGTCTGGTGAATGTTGTTCATGGATTGCAAAATTCTGCCAGGTTGCTGCAGCATGCACCACCCTGAGATAGATTTCCATTAGGTACTTTTTAACCAGCACAGGCTGCATAACTAGTTTCCTGAAACCATGTGTACGGCTATGTAAACAAACAAATAAGAATAGATAGACCGATGTCTAACATGGATCACTGCTATGCATTGCATAACTATGCAGTTTCCATCACGAGAGGAGGATTCAGGACTTACGTTTTACAACGGGTAACTAATTTTATTCAACTCTACAAAATGTAAATGGATGAAAAAATTTTTTTACCTGGACGGCAGGATGCCTTTTGATCTTATCTTAATGCTGAATATTTGTAGAGGTTTTGTACAAGGAAAAAAAAGAAAAATAAAAGCTTTGATAGCTGCAATGCCTAGCTGTAAACAAAAACACACTGGGACATTGGGGAAATCACTAAGTCACTTAGCACAGCTTGTTCCAATTCTTTTGTATCCTGGAAGAGGTAGTTTGAAAGTGCAACATAATAGATGCTACTGTAGCATTTCATTCTAGAATAATTAATCTCAGTATATAATATTCAGTAATAACCTGAACAAAATTATTTATAGGTGTACAGTAACTTCAGGAGAAGATATTTTTAACAGTACATGTTGACTTTGATCCTTTCAAATATTATTGTCTAGCTGTTAGCTGAAGTCTTTAAATTTTCTTGATCTTTGAAAACACTTAGTATCTTAAAGAAATACCCAGAAATAAAGATAATTCTTTCAGTAATCTATAATATCCACACTCATCATTTTAATGTGTAAATAAAATTAAATAATTTTGGTCAAACCCTAGTTGCTGACACAGAATTCCAAGAATCTTTTTTCTCTTTTTTTTTTTTTCTAATACACAGCCTGATGATAAAGCAAGTGTAATTTAACAACTCAGAAGGAGATGGTAGCTTACAAAAAGACCTCACATTTATTTGTGCCACTTCTTCACTATTTAAAGAAAATATGATTTTTGTGCCACATTCTGTATTTTTGAATGTTTGAGGTTGTCAGTATGAAGCTGCAATAAAGCTGTGATGGGAGATTTTCCTGGTGAGACCCATAACATTTGATTTGCCAAACAAAAATAAGCAAAGTAAACAAACACACATTATTAGCTGGAAGTGTAAAATGAGTGAGGAAATTGAAATTAATGCACTCAGATGTGTTAGCAGGGTTTTTTATGGACAGTAATGTTGAAAGTCTAAGCAGTATTTTTTTTCTCCTGTTTGTTGAAAGTACTCTCACCCTTATTTTTTCACTCTTTTTTTTAGTCTATCTAAAAATCGGTTTTGTCTGGATTATTTTCTTTCCTCTTCTACAGTCAATTTCTCCATCTTCATTTTAGAACCTCCATTTTTGACCCTTAAGCTCACACTACCATGACAATTTTCCTTCCTAGTCCTTGACAGAAAAGCTATTCCTTCACTTAATACAAATGTATGAGTATACCTATTGTACTCAGTCAGTGTTAGCTCAAAACTTTGAAGACAGAAAGTGGTATGTAAAGGCTTAGTGCACCATTCAATACAGTCAGACTCCATTCAGATAATGCACCCACTGTATTTATAGAATAATTCAAAGGTGCTTGGATCCCCAAAATAACAGAAGCGTGTTTCATTTTCCACCATCCCAATTAGAATATGTTATATTATTATAAGAAACTATTTAATTCACTGAAATGGGAGGAAACCTCAAGAGGGAAGCCAACACAAAGCTTGGTATTACAATAAAGTTCTGATAGAGGCTTGTATTGCTAATTGCAGTAGTAAACCAGCTTCTCATTATGCTTTCATAATATGAGGGTTTCAAAAGGTAAAGGGTAAAATACTACCTGCTTTATGATTATGGAGGTTTTCCTGTTGAATATATAGGGGTAGGATTTCATCCCAAAGGTTTTGTTGTAGGAGATTGCCTGATTTATTTATGAAATACATTTTCATTACAAGTGTGCTTCGGATTAGTAAATATGAGGGCTACAGTCCGAAGGACAACCCAGGAGGACAACCCTATCACATACAAAAATGCTGTTACTTTATTATATGAAAAGTATGAGCATGCTCTCTCAGAAGCTACAAATTTTGATCAGCTTCCTTAATTTTGCTTTGTTTTTGCATACATGCTCAACTGCAGCCTAAGGAATGGGATATTTAAATAGGTTTTCTCCTAAAATTAAAAGGTGAATAGTTATTATTTTCACCTTAGATTGTTCATTCTTTTTGTCCTGTCAGCTTGTGAAGCCACAGTCACCTACCAGAAAACTTGGTCTTGCCATAGATTGCCTTTGGCCCCAGGTCCTGCTTTATTTATAACACTCCTGGCTAGTAAGCCCTTTAAAATTTTATTCATACGTACGCAACAAAGGCAACCAGGAGATCTCTTTGTCTCTTCCCCTAGTCTCATTGCGATTTCATAAATATATCTAAGAGGTATTTGTATAGCATCTAAACTTTGAAAGGGACTTTTCTGAATATGTACTTTTATTGAACATTTTACCATTTCAATAGATAACATCCCTTCACTAGCAAAGATTAGTTAGAATGAAGTCATTATGTCACTAGAAACAGCAGCTTTGATTAACACTTCAGACTCATGAGAATAACTGCATGAATTTAATTTAAGGCACAACCCTTCCCCCCAAACAGACAAAACTCCGAGGTACATAATATCATACAGAGATATAAAACTGGTGTGGGAATAACTTGTAATAAGAGATGGAGTAGCCATTAAAATTAATTTACTTACAAAATTCCATTGTGGGTTCCCTTTTTCTTGTGTAAAAATTAAGTGCCTTTACTCTTTGGTCACTATCTTAGAACGGAACAGAGCATAGCATAAATTTCTCAACCACTATCAAGAACTTGCATTAAGATCTTTTCTCAAGAAAAAATGCAAGAAAAAATTCAAAAACTGTACATGGAAAAGACATGAAAATAAACATAGTCATGAAAAGCTGGTTTTGTTTATCTTTTTTGTTTAATTCAAACGTATTTTCCCAGTTAATTTTCCAATGATTCCAAGCCCTGAAAATAATAGAAAGAACCTGACAATAAATGGTTTCACTTTCTTTAGAATTCTGAAACATCAATTTCTCATTACTAGAAAGATTTAAAGAAAACACAGACTTTTAAAAATCTTTGTTAGATGACTTTTGCTGGGCCAGCATTTTGGCACTCTGATGACAGAATTATTTTCCAACACTGGATACTGCTTGAAGCATTTTGAGATACCTTATTTCTTGTACATTTTCCCTTTTTAATATTGCTGAGTTTGTGAGCAATTCGAATTTCAAAGCCACTGTAACTCAAAATCTATTTGTAGGCTATCATTAAGAGATTATCATGACTTTTACAGATTGCTAATGATGTAACAACGCATTGCAAATAATACTGAGGTATTGAATCATTGACTTTACAGTAACATATGTTATCTGATACTCTTGTGATTTGCTCTCACTTAAAAAAATAATCTATTCAGATCATGCAGAAATGGTATTTTTTAGTAGAATACGGAGAAGGAATACCATGTTTCCCATCCTTGTTCAAAATCTCTTTTACCTGCTAATGGAGAAGGAAAATGCACCAAAGTAACTGGCACAAGGGCCTGGACCTGGTGCTGTCTTCCTGTATTTAACACATCTTAATCATCAGGTGACAGAATCAGGCTCCTTATTTACAGTTTCCCACCCCTCCCAGACTGAAATGATGCCCAGCTGGAATAAGTAAAGGCAGGCATTTGTGCTCTGCACAGGCAATTTAATGCACTCTCAGTGACCATGAATGCAAATTCTCCCAAGCTGAGAGAAGGTGGGGCAGAACACAATTTTCTGTGTCCAGAGTGCTCACCTGAACCAGTTGGTCTGGGGATACTTCAAAAACTGATTTTTAAAGGTGATGTTTGAAAAATAAGTAATCTGAATTGCATCCTGCAGCTCTGAATTTATTTAGGCAAAGTAAAATTTTCCAAGCTGGTTGAACTTCAGCTGGGTATGGTTCATGCTCCACACATACTGACAGCAACAGAGTGTGTATTCTTTACTGAGAGGCAAGAAGCATTGTCTCAGGGGCAGGATAAATGCAGCTATGACTTCTGAGCTGGGCCATGGTTCTTGAGCTCAAATTGCAGAGAGAGAGGCTCATGTCTATCCTAACCAAGACAAATGTGTCTGAAGTCTGCCTGCACTACACTTGGGCAGAATATGATATTCTTAATGTTATCTTTAGAGATTTTGGATTGAATTCTTCCTTTTGAGGGAGTTAATATGTGACAACTATGGCTTCACTTAAACTTTTAAAAATATGAGATTTGGGAAAGGATAAATAGGCTTAATGTCAAATAGTGTGAATAATTTCACTCAGAAATCATGAGTTTGTAAAGTTCCCCAACTTTAAAATAGGGAAATAGGTGTTGAAAGGGTTCAGATTTATCTACAATGTGAAAAGCTAGGTATGTGCAACTGACATTAGGCAAAATCAGATGAAATATTATTGTTACATTAAAATTGTCAAGATAGAAAGTGGTGTGCTATGACCTCACAGAGTAGTCTGCTTTTGGTCCAGGACCATTTTAACTAGTGGGGGGTTTTTTTGAGGGTGAAACACAGAGGAGAATAATCTAATTCAAAGAGACAAAAAATTGGAGAGGAAATTGCAAATACTTTTGGGGTAAATGCTTTTACTGAAAGAATTTTAGAAAATTATCATCTTGGTGAGCTGTAGGAATTGCTACTGTGTTTAAACCTAGATTAAATTACAAATTTATAACAATCTCTCTTCTCTTAAGGGAAAATCAAAACCAGGAAAACTTAGCAGAGGAAGTCAGGAAGGAAGAAAGGAATGATTATACATAATTTGATTTTTTTTCTTCCTTCACTCATATCTAATAAACACTTGTTGCAATTGTGGTCAAGGTTTCATTTTTTGAATAACACCTTATAATGAAGTATTATGTAGACAATGGATACTGCAAGAGCAAAATTACTCTAGGTAAATACATGTAACACCAACCTTTTCTAAAGACAGCACTTCTTTTACACAGTTGGTGCATTTAAAATAAGACATGTATGCATTTGTATGTATATTTGTAACAATGTTGTAGATATTGAATAAAAGATAGATCATAATTTCTTTTCATCTTTATAACACTAAAAAGCTGCAGCAAATTTTGAGGTACTACAAATATACTGACATCTGTAAAACTAATCTCACTGAGTTGTGTCATAAGTAGCAAATAGTCATTATATTTTTGTAGAACAGTCTGCTTAACTTACAGAAATTTCACATAACATTTTTCAAAACAGAAATAGGATTCAAGCTTGTACACTTAGTAATTTTACTAGACCATATATTTATATCTAAAAACATAATTCTTTTTATAAAGCTTCAGAAAAACCTTTGTATTACAAAGTTGGTGAATACAAATTCTTTAACTATGGTATTGCCCACATTCTTTAACACCTTAACGCTAAACACATAATCAAAAAAAGCTCATTAAATATTCGCAAGCAGCAGCAACAACAAAAACCCAACAAAAAGGGCCAGACTAATCGGGAAAATCTGCATGTTTTAAATTGCCAGTTGAAAGTCTTGTCTGTCAATGTCTATTTCAATTCTGAGGGCACCATTGACAAGCAGCTCTGTGCTTCACACTGGTCTGTGAACTGATTTGGAGGTCACCTGTCATTTTGAAAACACGATCAATAGAATCCTGAAATGGTCCTCAGATTCATTTAATAAGTGAGAAAGGAATAGGTCAGTGATGCCCCAGTGAGCTACCCGTCATTTTCTGAAAGGCTTTATTTTTTTATCAATGTACATCAAATTCCCTTTGTGCCTTTATAAGTAATGGAATTTGCGTATTTTCACACTAAGAAAATCCCTGAAGAAGACATATTAACACGTTCTTTAATTAAATATGAGTGAGATTTCCCATATTTTCACATCCATGAACTTGGTTTTAGTTTTAAAATGAAAACAAGCCCTTTCTGTGATTGCTTAATGGTTTTTCAGTCTTACACCAGAGAAAATAACATGAAGTGAATAGCAGGAGACAAAGAGAACTTAAATGGCATTTCTGATTTTATTTTTGAAACTGCTGAAGTCTACAGGTAATAAATGGTGTTTAAAATAAAAAAAGACAATATCTTGCTTAACCGATTGTCAAACCCATTATTTTCTGTTAAATGTACCTGATAAAAACAATACTTTCTTTTCAGCTGAAAAAGTTAATTTAATTTAAGCCCTTTGCATGAAAAAAATTATTATTGCTGCTTTATGACAGGAGGAAATAGAAGTTTACCCAACAGTGATGAAAAGTGTTTTTCCACCCATGATGTCTAAACTTTAAATTGATTGCTCCACCTATTTTTTTGTCTACAGATGGAGATTTAAAAATTGCACATATTTTCTTGAAAACACAGTATTTTGCAGAGTACTGTTAGAGAATAGTAGCAGAAATTTACCAAGCCTAACTGAGGGGCCATATCTCAGCAGAAACAGCACCCTTGAGCTTCATGTGTGGTCCCAGGTGAGCACAACTGAGAGCCCTCACTTCCCACTGGCTCTGGGTGGCTGAGCATGATCCAAACATAAGGGAGCAAAGAAAGAGGGGAGAAACCAAAAGAAGGTGGAGCTCAGACTGTGGGGGCTCCAAAATGCAGTGTGCTCTGGACCACTGGAAGATGCTCAAAGTAGACACCATGTAGTGACCCCTCTTCTTGTCCCTTTTAAAGATAAATGAAATAAACACGTGTGCATGTCATCTTGGCAGATGCCAAAACACCTCACTCACAGCAACCTATAACACTAACAGCCTGTCTTCCACCTGGAATGCAGCTTCCTCCTCTTAAATCCAATGAGATTCCCCCTCAGCAACTTTTTATATATATACACTTCCATTATCCCTCATCCCTCATAGTATTTGGTCCCAGCCATTTAACCAGCTTTGAACTCTTGCTTTCTAGGTGCTTTGCTGGATTGCCTGCCACATATCAAAGGTGGGAATTCATTATAACACGTTGTCGGAGTTCTGCTTGTTCTGCAGAGTTAGCAGTTTAATGCTGTGGAAGAAAATCGGCGCACGTTGTGTATTTGCCACCTCTGCTGACTTCCCTGGCCTCTGTCCCTCAGACTGTAGATCTTCAGCCCCAGAGCTGGGTCAACTCGCATGACTTCAGCAGTGGCCTCCTCCTAGGTGTTTTGCAAGGACTTTCTCTCCGTCTGTCTTATGACGCCGTGCCTACAAGAGGAGAGCCCAGGGTATGACCACCTCAGTTGGTGAAAATGTCCCCTGCATGTGACAAGATTGCTGAAATAATTGCTAAGGGCTACAGGCTTTTTGATTCAGGACTACTTGTACACTGCCTTCTAAGCCACTTCACACTGCCTGGCACTGTATTGGAGGGATGTAAGATTTCAGAACTGCTACTTTTGTTCTGACTTCCTTAGCTTTTTGCTCATCTTTTTGGATTGCAACAACATGTGCTAGCTGCCTCAGGGTTTGCTTCAGATGTGTGAAGGATAGCTTGGCATCCTTGCTACTCCCTGGATTACCTTCATATCCTGTAGACGTTACTTTTTCTTTGAGGTTCATGTAAGCCAGATTTTCTCTGCTATGTAATATTACCGAGCATTTGTCCAAAATATGATCAGAGACCAAGTCTTCAGTATAGCTGGGAATGAAATAGCACCTCTTCTTCATTGTTCTGTGGAATCTTCTTGAATCCTTGCACATTTTTTTATGACCTGTGATGTTTCATACCCTTTCAAGGCTTCCGGGTACACTTTGGTTATTTTTAATACCTGAAGTAATTTTCTTCTGACATTTCCCAGAAAATTATCTACAAAGACAGCAGTAGGAGCCATGGGATATTTCTCCTGGCCTATGTCTAACTCTTCTCACTTGCAGCCTACTCTTCTTTTAATGATCTCCATTTAAGTTGCAATTCAAATAATAAGAAAATGTTCAAAAAATATCCATAAAAATTCACATTTACTGAAAAGTACTTTCTTTTGAAAACTCTACTAGGTCATCTAGTTAGACATTATTCCAAGGAATTCTGTTAGGAAGCAGACTGCATTTTTCTTGTTAGAAGAAAATAGTGCTCAGATCCCAAACTCCAAGCTTCTGTACTTGGCACAGGACATAAACACCTACCCCATGGGGTAGTTTTGCCTCGCTACACCAATTAGTTCAGAACCACTGACCAAGAAAGATGAGTCAGACTCATGGCCAAGGACTAACACAGCATTGAATAAAAAGGAAAACCAAAACCAGGCTTTGGATAGTGGATATAGTATACCCCTTTGAGTAAACATGAGATTCCGTCTGGCAACCCACATAGCTGGCTAACTGGTCTCATTTAATACTGGGTCATATAGGAAGCAGGGGACTGTGTTGAAAACTCTAGTTCACATGCAGCAATTCAGTGAGTAAGTTTTGTTCCCTTCTTCAAGTTGTTTGTGTGTTTAAGTAAAATGTCATGTAAATTAACCCACTATTCTGGTAGGAAAAAATGAAAATCAAGCTAGTGTGGGTTTTTTCTTCTGAATCTACTGAGACTAGTAGTAATATGGCTTTCACAAGGAGAAAAAAAAATAGAATATGTAGACTGACAGTGCAAGTGAGATTTTTTTTGTTTTTCTCATAGCATTGGCAAGAATATATTGCCTCATGCTTGTACACCCTCAGAAGTTGTGTAGCACCTTTTTTTTCTTTGTTTACTAGATAGGCAAAGCTGAAAGCCATATTGTTTTCTGAATAGACAAATTTCTTCCAGTTTCAGCTGGAAACACTCTTATCTTGAAAAGCCTTTATCTATTTCAAGAGCTGTTCCTATTGTTAAAGTAAGAATCTTTCTTCAGATGACAAAAAATGGACACATTCTGTTTGTTATAAGGAAAGGAATGTGATTTATATTCTCACCTTTTTGTACTTGCTACATTCTCTGCTGTTAAAGTGCAAGTGGTTTAACTGTAGCAGTAGACATTTGCTCTTTCTATAAAAATAAAAACCTGTAGACACACTTTCACCACAGAATTCTGGTGTCAGTTAGTGGTTTCTCCAGATAAAAAGTCAGGAAAAAAAGAGTAAGTGTTCCCTAAAGAAAGGCAATTGCACCAGGAGCAATATAGCAATACCTCAACCTCGGATGCATCTATTTAAATGTACTTGAGCCAGACAGAATCCTAACAATGTGATAAAGCTGTGCAGCAGCCAGAATAGCTATTAAGGCAGGCACAAGTGAAAGGGAGGAGAAAGAGTGAAAAATCTCCAAATGACAATTTTTATGGATTTCTCGGCAGTAGTTCTTGTGAGTCTTAACCCACAAAAATTGGCATTCGAAAATATTCTGAAAGACCCACCTGTGTAGTGCACCCATCTCTCTTTTTTTCCTCCTTTTTCCAGTATCCAAAATATACCGACAAATTACAGAGTTAGTAGTGATTTGTGATGAGCCAATGAGCCTTTCTCAGAGCAGTTGCAAATCTATTTATTGATTCCTGATTCATGGAAGTAAAGTCTTGCTCAAAATCTGAGTATTTTATTCATAAATTAAGTTATATGAGATGGAGAGAAAATAATTTGGTTTGGTTTATTAAAACTCCAGGTGGCACAGCGTATTCATCTACAAACACATTTCAGAAGTTTGTCACACAGTGCGCTGTGTATTGTACGCATGAGAGAGATTGTTATTCTAAAAACAGCATGCGTCAATTCAGTGTGGATTTCCTGGTGTGAAGCATGGGAATTCTTATTATTGTTATGGAAACTTGGAGGCTCTTCATCCAGCCATAGTCCTAGCTAGACTCATCCTTGCTTTTTCTGCGTCTGGATGACACCTAGATCATATCTAAGTGCCACAGTGTGTCACATCCCATACAGCTTTTTATCAGGCAGCTGCACCCAAGCTGCTGTCAGGAGCAGGCAACTTGAGCTTTCCTTCCTCGTAGTCATTCCTGAGGGACATCCAGACTCATGGGCCAAAACTCCACCACGGAGGTGATCCAGATAGAGACTGGTAGGGCGGGTGTTCCCTGAGGGAGTCTAAGACACCCTTTGGCCTCAAGTGCTAAAAGCAGTGCTCAGCTGGAGAAATGATGCCAATGTGGTTGCTTTCTGCGAGCTCTAAATAGCATATAACATGGACGATCTGAATTATTTCCTGGGAACAATAATATTTCCTAATAGTACTGTTTCAGCTGGTGCAATATAAATAAATGCAAGAAAAGGCTGTAGGGGGAATATCTATTATTATGCCAGATGCTACCCTTGAGGAAAAGTATCCAGAAGACAAAAGCTACTCTCAATTCGTGGGGTGTAGTTGCTTCACTGAATCTGAGTGAATCTGGACATGCAAACAACATCATCTGTCTATTACATAAGTTAAATATGAATAATATTAGATCAAATGCTTCTTTTGGTTTGGTTTATTTTTGTTTGTTTGTTTGTTTGTTTTTTGAGAAAGGTCAAAAGGTCTGGCAACTAAATACTGAAAATGGAGAAAAAATTATAGTTATTAAGTAAATACCTTTTCCAGCACCTTTTAAAGGCTTTTTTTTCCTACATTCTTTTACTACTGTGCTCACTTTAAATCTGCATTTGACTCAGTCTTTTTTAACCGTGTTACATCTTCTGTGTGACATCCACATCCAGCACTACGTGAACATTTCCCAACTTCCCAAAGCAATTTCCACTTTAAACATATTTCATGAACATTAATATTATTTTACAAAAGTACGTTATCGTTTTGTCTTTGATTTTCAAGGCAAGGTGCGTTTTGTTTATTTCTTTGTTTTGCAGGGTTGTTTTCTTCACTTCTTTTAAGCTCTAATGAGGCATCACCCTTTCTTTTTTATTTTTTTCTTTTTTTTTAATTGGAGAATTAATAGATTGGCAAAGGATCACAAGTACTCATTTTATACATTTTCTAAAAAGCTTTGTGGTGCTGATTTCTAATTATCCTGGGAGTGTTCTCTGCTTTTTTGGAACCTCATTTACAGGGTACCAAGAAACAAGCAATCTCAGCACAAGTAAAATGAGTTACCAGACCATTGAAAATGCATTCATTTGGGCTTCATCTGTTATGTGTTGAATATTTTTAGTGACCTGCTGAGTAACTTACACCTCATTCAAAAGAAACTGAAGAGGCTGCACATTTTGCTGGACTGCTCATTTCTTTGTGAGCCTCTGCCACTCTCACTGAACAGCATTAATGACATTCTGGCTGGGGATTTGAACTTACCCTTGACAAATATTTTTGACTAAGAAGATATTTCTAGGCTGCTTGTAACTTGCCAAACATACCTATCTAGAAAAGAAGAGTTATGTCCCTGACTCTAGCAGCCTAAGATGACTCATATACTTCCTGAATACAGATCAATGCTTTGGGTAGGAGAGGATTGGTTTCAGTACTCACTGTCAGTCAGACAGTGAAACAAAGCAAATGTCACATGACACTCTGCATTTAGCCTTGCAGTTTGGGGTAGCTATCTTGCTTTTAGCAAAATAAAAATTAAATTCATAGATGGAATGGAAAAGAAGGAAATGAACCAAAGAGTATCCCTGTGCGCACACATATGCATTTATTCCTAGGTTTCTGTAGATTATATAAAATAAGTCTTCCTGTGCATATGAACCAGGGAGCTCTTCCTTTTCCATTTTTCCAGCCTTGTAATTTTGAAAAAAAATGGCATTATACATTATCAAATATATTTCAGACACAAGCGTCTGAGTGAATGGTCAAAATATTGCAATATGGTGAGATTGCTTCAGGAAATATATATTCAGGTAAATTCTCCCTGATAATAGTGTATAAACTATTCTGAATTTAATATCTGGTATTAATGTACCTGAAAATGCTATAGTTTAGGTTGAGTAAGCTTCTGTTAAAAGACATTTGTGATACAAAAATAAAACATAAATCCATGGTATACACTTTTGGGGTTTTTTACCCATTTTGTAGCAGTATAAAAATCTCATTATTTTAGTTGTGGGGTTTTTTTTAAATTTTTAATGATAAGACAAATATGGGTACAATTTCTAATAGTAATGCAAGTAGGAATAAGTAATGCCATGACATGTGGAAAGTAAACTCTTAACAACCAAATGGCATGGTCATCCCTCATGAATATATACCTTAGGGCTGGAGACATAAAGCTCTGTCCTCATTTTGTGAAGATAAATCAGAAGAAAATCCAAATCAAGCAGTAACTAGTGCATTCATACCACTGCACTATGGGGATTGCAGTCACATTAGGTTCTTAGATAGGCTGTGAAGAAAGAAAAGGCACTGTTGCCTAAAAGCCTCTTTTATGACATCCTAATTTGCGCTATTGAGGTCTTAGCTACTTCCCATTAACTATAAATGAAGTCATGGGTGACTACATTGCTGCCTTAGGGATTTATGTTATGCGCCACAAATAGGTGAAATGAATCAGATCAAAGCAGTCACGTACGTGGAACTGGTAGTGTGTTTTGAGATATCTGAGCCTATGATGTATATGGAGCACTTACACATCACTTTTGGGAATCTCAAAAGCAGACAAGGGAAGCAGTTCAGTCCATGCAGTTACACAAGGTTTTGGCAAGTCCTTGAGAATAAGGGACAGGCTAGGGGAGTAAGATGAAAGCATCACAAGGGTGATTTTGTGCAATGAGCACTGCAGTGCCAGAACAAGTATTAAAATGGTGGAATTGATGTTAAAAAGTGAGAAAGAAAAGCAAATATCAAAATGCTGCAGAATGTGGCTGAGCATCCAAGGAAATCTTTAGTATGTTTACTTCACTTAATTTTGAAGTGAGTAGAAGTTACAAATTTGGAGAGGACACACAGTCCACATTGAGAGAAGATCAGAAGCAATGCAGCAACAGAAAGATCTCCTTTATAACTTCAGTCAGGAAGATGATGAAGGGAACCTTAAGAGGAGATGCCAGAAGTGACTGGCAAGGGATTGACTGCTCTTACCTTATAACCCTGTCCTCAGTGATGAGGAAACATAAATAGGAAGGACAGCTCTTCAAGTCTCACACTCAGGAAATTATACCTAGGATTCATCTTCTTACACGAGTGGTATATTTATAGAAACCTTGGTTTTATCAGTACAATTTGAATACTACATTGTGTAAATCAATTAGTCAAAAAGCATTACTTGCAATATAACATACCTACTTCAACATCATATATTTGTTTTGAATTAACACCTCTACGATACAATGTGTTATTTAGGATACTCTGAGTGGATTCACCTTGAGATTATGAAGAATTAACTCCTTCGGTTGACTATGGGCATGATTTCTAGGTTCATTTTCTTAGTATTGATTGGATTGGTATTTGTTTTTTGTGGTCTCTGAAATTTTGCTGTTTGCACTAAAACAGGCAATATTTTCCCCCTCCCTGCATTGCCCACACTCCCCTACCAGCAAAAGACTGATTAAGAAAACACTCTTTATATGGAACATTGGTCTAAATCTTCTGCCTTTAGAGAATGTTCCTCAGGAAAACAGGTAGAATACATAGAAGTGTCCTGCCATCAAATACATGAATCACCACTAAACCTGTTCTGAGTCCACTCCTTCCCTCTGCCAACCTCTGTTTCAAATATGAACATAGAAACAAAAGTGTTGGTTTTCTGCTAGTTATTTTCATTTAGCTGAATCCAAGACACATGCACTGTCAATAGCAGGAATCTTGCACCCAAGCAAGATTCTTTTCACCTTTGCTGGAATCTTCATACATCAGATATCTTAGAAATGTGCCTGAAAACTGTTTTCCATTTCCCATTGGTGCGGTCCTTTATTTTTGCTGCTGCTGCTTCCAAGGGCAGTACACAAGGGTCTTCATGGGTGTCTCGGACTCTCAATAATCAGGGATCAAGACTGACCCCCTGGTAGCCCCTGGGCTATGGACAGAGGTCCCAGGGATGTCTTGGTGTCCTCAGAGACTCAGTGCCTACTTTCACTGTCATGAACATCTTTACTCTTCACAGCAGCTTCCCAGCCTGGCCAAACACTTCCCAAAATCTGTGGGATTCCTTTCAGCCACCCTTCACTATTGGCCAGTCACTTGAGCTTTACACCTTGTCTGCTGCCACAGATTTGTACCTTGTTCCCAAGAAGAGCATAAAAAAGCTTATTTGGCCTTTGGGTTGGGGAAAGCAAAACTCAATTTTTTCTTGTGGTGCTGAAAAAAGCTTTTTACTGACTTAAATCTAAAAGTAATTGATCTGAATGTTGAGTAATCACTTCAAGGTTTAGTTTAAAATAAACAGTTTTCATCAGACTAGACACAAGACTAAAGGATGAAAGGTTTTAAAAAAAAAAGATCATTCATCTAGATTGAACAAAACATCCATAATTTATAAAACTTTTGTCTAGACAGGTTAAAGCCCTTTCTCAGGTGTTTCAGATGCCATTTGATTGTTAAATGATAAATACAAAGTGTCAAATTTTCCAGAATTTCATTTGTTATTTAAAAGTATGTAAGCAGTCTTCCCTGGAAGCTTCAGGAAAAGTTCATCACACTGTGAAAAATTTCCTGGAGCAAAAGTACTATGTCTCTGAAGGAAAGTCACAGCTTCCAAAATATATCTATGGTCCAAATTTTACAATATCCAACATTAATGATCCTTGATCAAATTAATAATTTTATGCAATCTGACCAAACTGTTCTTTGAAAGGTTCTGCTTGTGAGGAAAGGATATCCTGGGACATAAATCCAAAGAAATCAATAGATAAATGACAAATAATTTCAAAGGGACAAACACGTCTGCTTAGAAGTCAGTCTAAAATCTATCTTTGGAAGGTTTTATTCCTTATATTATGGGAGGAAGTATCAATTCCTTAGACAGTGCTAACCCTCAGAGTTCTCTGTTATCTCAAAATTGTTCTGTGATTTTGAGAGACATGTAAAAAAAAGCTGAAAATTCTAGTAGAGTTGGATAACTAGCAATAAAATAATGATGGATCAAATCTCAGAAAATCAAGCCTGATTCAGCTGAATTCAGCCAACAGCAGCTGTGAACTGTTCTGGAGAGGTTTTTCTGTATAATTGGGAGCAGGACTCAAACCTCAATTTTGCAGCATCCTCACTGCTGCCAACACTTGAGACAATCCACCTGGCATCTTTCTGCCACATCTGCCTACAAGGAGATTAATCTGCTTTTTAAATGGAACACCACATCCATTGTTCTGTTATTCCTGCCTTTTCTTCAGTAAGGAAGATTTACCATGGTATTAAGCTATCTCGATATCAAGACATCTCATTGCCAATAAACTGATGTCCTTGCACTTTGTATTTACTTTGCTAAGAAGCATTCTTTAGTGTTGAGGTATATAGAGAAAATTAACATTATGTTCAATATGTTCAATTATGTTCAATAATAACATCTATTATCTTTTTCAGTCCTTCCCCATTGACCATCATCTGCAAACTCTTCATTTTATTCTTCTTCCTTATCAGATGTTGTTTCAAAACAGTTTATTTCCTGCAAGCTTAAAATTATAGAGGTGAAAATAGTACAACCTCAGAGACTGGGAGCTTCTGGAGGTATAATGCTTATTTTATGCTGCATTCTTGGAACGTGTCTATAACTTCATGTTTACAGAATTATAGAATCAAGTAGTTCAAACTGAAATAAATGTTTAAAGATCACCTAATCCAATCCTTCCTTGCCATGGAGAGGGACATCTTTTGGTAGATAAGGTTGCTCAAAGCCTCATCCACCATGGCCTTGAATGATTCCAGGGATGGAAAAACCCAAAACTTCTCTGAGCAACCTGTTGCAGCTTTTTATCATTCTCATCCAAAAAAATCTAATCTTTATGTGTAACTTAAATCCACCCTCTTTCAGTTTAAAACCATATCCTCTTGTCCTACCACTACACACCCGTACCACAAGCCCCTTTCCAGCTTTCTTGTTAGCCCCTTTTCACTATTGGAAGGCTGCTCTAAGGTCTCCATGGAGGGTCCTCTACCTGAGGATGAGCAATCCCAACTCTCAGACTGTCTGCACACAAGATTTATTCCAGCCCTCTGACTCCTTTTTGTGGCACTTCTCTGAAATAATTCAAATGGCTCCATGGCTTTCTTCTACTGGGGAGCCCAGGACTGGATACAGTAAGTATTGAAGTTAAAAAAAAAAAAAAAATTACTTTTGGTTCAGTTGCACTGCCTGTGTCTTGTGTGACTCAATTAGCTATTTTGGTATGGATATTGAATTATAGTGTGGACTGTTTAACACTCTGTCTTGAAATATGATCTGGACGCAACTGTACTACACCATCTGGCTTTGAAAATTCAAGCTTGGTTTTAAAAACTGTTGCCAAAACCACAGTGTGGTGCTATGCAGTACCACAGCTTCGTTGTTTCCTACTATGGAGCTTGCTTTCCCTGAATTATAGAGCAGGAGGACAGTAGGCAGCTCACAGAGCTGCATCTTGCCTGTGATCCTCAGAGGTGGATGAGGCTTCTGTGAAAGGAATGCACAGAAGTACCTGACCACTGAGTGGATGGATCTGGTTTCAGACCTTTGCAAAGATTTCAGAAATTTTCCAGCTTCTGAAGAGTCAGAAATAGAGCCAGGTTTTGAATGGGAGAAGAATCCACTAGGGAAAATTCCTCACCTTCTCAAAAAGGTTTACAGAAAAAAAATGTAGGTGGTTCTGAATGATTATTTCCAAGTTATACTATCAAATGTTTACAGCTGCTGCAGCTGATCAGTGAAGTCCTAACAAGGATGAAAAGAGATCGTTCTCCATTTTCTTGTTAATAGGAAAACTGAACAGTGCAAAGTTGATCTATATCTCTAGCTCGTTTTTACTGTCTTCTTTTATTTTGAATTAAGAACAGGCTTTTCATAGTAATTCTCCATTTTTTATTGAGTATATATTTGTCTCTACCAGTGAGAAGATTAAAAAAACCCCACATCATTAACTGAATTCTTATAGGAGCCAGCACTCTATGATGTGAATGCTGAGCTGCAAAATGCATCCCATGAGCAGCAGACAAATACATTCTTTCAGATATCTTTGCTCCTGTTAGTCACCTTGTTCAGATTCATGTTTCTTGCACTGTGAGACTGGGCTTCCTGGGGCAGGTATTGACCTATTCCTTGCAAAGCAACAGGAAGCCATTCATGGAAAATTAAGTGAAAAGAGCATTTTTTCCCTTCTTGTGAGATCAGTTTTACTTATGAGGAAATAAACAGAGAAGTATCTCTGTTCTTTAACCAAAAAAACCCTGTATTTCTGTGCTTGCCAATTCTTAAATAGAAACAGATTGAAAACAGGAATAAAAAATTAACTGGTGCTCTCACTTTTTTTTTTTTAACGCTGTCGAAAAAGAAGCAGTTCATTTTGGTATTTTTACCAGCATAGGTCAATATTTTTCTAAAATGCTGCTTATATTTAATGTGCAGCTTGTCACATTTTTCATTACCGCAGAGGTAAGCCTAGCCTCCATTAAAAGTGTGGTAAATCCTGTGTTACCAGGTAAGTTAGGTTATCACCAGTTACAAACTGCAACATTTTTATCCTGTTTTGTGGTGGCAGTTTTCCTCAGAAAGCTTCTTGAAAGCATTCAATTCTCATTTGGATATACTTAGGCAGGTAGGTATGGAGTTTTACCTCACCTGCCAGTATCCTCTCCCTGTCTGTGTAGTATTTGAAACTTTATCAGAATAGGGTAGGACAGAGCTCTGGTAAGATGCAGGTGACTTGAGCAGAGTTACAGATTTGGGAAAATGCACCACTGGCACTGCTGAGGGTCAGCTCATTGTAGCATCTGCAGCTGGGAATGTAGTGCCCGGCTATATTCATATGTCCTTTGATCCCAGTCAAAGACATATGGAAAAGGCCAGGGAATCAAGGGAATAATCACCAGGCACTAATCAGGCTCCATTCTTTCCACCCCTTATTTTAATCCAACAGCAAATATCTTCCTTGTTCCTTTCCTGTGCCAAAGTTTGAGCAGGGAAAAAAAAAAAGCCCCAGCAGTCTCTCTGCAGCATAGCCACATAAGTAATGTTGCATTTTTACTCACTACCTGTGGCCCTGCTCAGAGTCACCACCTAACTTTACGGCATCTTTTGTGTGTTTCTTAAATAGTATGCTTTTTTGGGGTTTTTTTTAAGCAAAATGAATTGCAAAGCAGCCCCCATTCCCCTGTCACTACTAATGGTGGAAAAATAGTTAAGCAAAAGCCTGAAGCATTCTCCTGCTCTTTCTTCCAGCTGCTTCTGAGCACTAACAAGCATGGCAGCTAATGGACATCGAGTGCTATGGTATATGATGTCTTTGAATATTCAGAAATATTAATGTAGCTGGGGAGAATGACACATAGGGCTTCACCACTGACAAAAATATGACATTGCACTCTTTGAGAAAATAATTTGGGATTTAGTGTAATAGAAGGAAGTTGACCTTTAGTCAGAGATTCTTCAGTCAAATGATTTTATGAGAAGTCTGTCTTTTTTATTTTTACTTTTCTTAGTGTGTGTCTAATATAAGTGGAGTTTATCCCTGTGTGCTGATATCAACATAGTGCCAGTAGAAATTAATGGTCATCTTTAGTCTCAGCACTCTGCACACAAAATTTTTCACTTCTAAAAGCACAGCTCATCAGTTGTACAACCCTGCATTTGTCTTTGTTGAATTTCAGATGGTTAAAGTGAAATAAAGTGGTGTCAGCGGTCTGTACTGCTAAATTGTTTTTAATTCAAAGAGACAGGCAGTAATTTCTAATAATCTTTACCATATATAATAATAGTGAAATTTAGGATTCAATTAAATACCTTCAGAAAGCATGAATTTTCAGAAGTACTGAATTCTACCACTCTGTAATTGGTAACAATATAGATATGGACAGAAACTGGAACTCTCCAATTAAACATCTATTACCTTTTAATGCATCCTGTGGATAGAGGGAGAGCAGTCTTGTACCTCTTTATTTTAGAAGGATTTTAGAAGTTATCATATGGTAGTCTTATAAACAAACAACAGAAATACTGTCCAGATTAAATAACTGTAATATGGACAAGAAATTACTGGAAAACTATTTTAGGAAAGAATTAACTGTGACTCCTCATCAGAGTGAAAAAGTGTTTGTTGTGGTATCACAAAAGTCTGTCCAAGGCTCTGCAATATCTTTCACTTGTAACAGTGGAAGAAAGAACCCCTCTATTAAATTTTTAGATGCTATGAAGCTCTAAGTGCGCAACTACTTTGGAAGATAATTTAAAAAAAAAACACCCTTTTTGTCTTTTAGCAATGTGCTTAAGTAAAATATAAGTCAGGAGGAGGAAAGGATTGTATGGTGGCAAGGAAATCCTGTGAAACAAATGCAAACCAGGAAATAACATATCTTGCAGAAAAGGACCTGAGGGTTATGGACTATAAAATGAAAATTTGCCAACATTTTTTTGTAGTATTGTAAAGAAATAGGTTCTCTGTTTGACCATACAATCCACAAAGTCATACAAACTTTTTTTTTAAAATAACTTTCAATTTCTTTACTTCTCTTACAGTTATTTACTTTGAGCAGTGGTCCAAAGAAACAAATTAATTCAGATTGGAAGGAAGCTGTATTCGAACCTTCTGCTCAGAGTCTCTGCCTTACCAGCCTCCAGATAAGGTGTGACCTGTTAGCCCAGTGATCCAGGTATTTTTTTATTGACCTGGATTTTCACTATTCTGAACACAATGAGGTGCAGTTTAAGGAATGAACATGAGTCAGATGGGCTTGGGAATACTGGGATACAATAAGATCTAGAAAACAGGGCCTAGGGCAAAAAAAAAATTTTTTTGGGTTACCAAGTCAGAGAAAGAAAGCCTGGAAATTGCTGTAATAACAGCCTTCCCAATGTATTATGGTCGCCCACAGAGGAATTGTAATGAAAGTAGAGTAATCAAATTCAAAAGCCTTGTAGAAAATGAAGGTGACTTCCACCCCACTCTCATCTCCCTTCTCCCCAACCCACCCCCCCGCAAAGTATGTCAATAGATTTAATTTTCACACTTTCACATTCATAAATTTCATTCATTCAACATGCTGTCATTCTCTAAGTAGTCTGTTCAGGATTGCATGTGTGCAAAAGAGAGCAGGGTACATGTCCTTGTCCTGTCTTTTTCTCTATTTGGAGGCAGCAAACCATTTTTTTACAGATCTTCCATGGACTGTAGAAGCCAACAAGTGTGTGATCAGTTCTCCCAGAATCTTGCTTAACTCACCTTCCCTTCTTAGGCTGCTTCACCACCCATTACGTGTTTTCTCTTTCTTGGTGCACCAAGGTTTTGTGATGGTCTAAAAAGGAAAACAATGATATATATGATATGCTATAAAATTGTTAACATCCTCCTGGAGCTTTTATGCAGGTTCTTCACTGATGAGACATCTGTTATCAATACAGGCCACTCTTGCAAATCTGTGATGTGCAGTTTCTTTTGCTTTTTTTCAAACACATATTTCCACTCATACTTCACTCAAACAACATCCAGATTTCTCTTCAAAAAATCTTTACAACAGGTAATAATAAAATTGCATTTATACTCACTGTGGATAGAGCAAGAATTGATGGGCTTAAGTTGCAGCAGGAAAAGTTAACGAAACATCAGGAAAAAATCTTTCTAAAACTTTTTTAAAAGGCAGCCCTAATCTAGATTGCTAGTGAGGTTGTACAACCTCTCTCACTGCAGGGTTTAAAAACCCTGTTAAAAGTTGTTATAGGCTAACCCTGTCAGGAAGCTAAAGCCCTCACCCAAATTGCTCACTCATCACCTTGCAGTGGCATAGAGGAAAGAGTCAGAAGGGTAAAACTGAGAATAACTAGTGAGTTTAATAAGGGAATGAAAATGAATGGGGGGCAGGGGGACCTCAAAAACCAGCAAGTGATGCAAGGGCAATCACTTACCACCTCCCACCAGCAGACCAATATCCATTTGGTCTCTTGAGCAATAGTTACTTCAGAAATTGTCCCTGCCCTACACCTGCTGAGTTTTATTGGTGAACACAACACCCTAATGTGTGGGATATCCCTTTGGTTGGTTGGGGTCAGCTGATCCGGCGGTGTCCCTCACCAATCTCTTGCCCACTGCCGGGCACAGAGCGATAAACAGAGAAAGCATCAACCCATGCAGACACTGATCAGCAATGTCTAAAACACTGGGGCGTGATCAACACTCTATTGGTCACGAATCCAAATCACAGCAACATAGGGTCTGCCATGAAGTAAGCTACCTTTATCTCAGCCAGATCCAGTGCACAGCTTTACTCAAATATATTCAAGAGATATTTTACATTTAGCTGTTCTTTTTTTCAGGATGCAAAGCTTGAAACAAACTAAGAGCAACACATAAAATCACAGGTACAACTTGGCTAACATCCACACTGCTAAATCCCCTTTTAATCAAAAGAGATGGTGACTGTGCCCAAATGTGGATATTTCATGTGAAATATTCCTGCCATAAATATCACTGAAGCTATGGCCTCATGTGGAACTATAATATCTGGCAAAGACCAAAACAATTAACAGAAACCATGTCAGAAATTAAATAGTATGAATAATCAGGGACTAGGTCTTTTACTTAATTGTACAGACACATCTTCAGAGTTTCTACCACGCTGCTTTACTATAAAGATGATTCATTGAAGGAAATATTTGTGTATTTTTACCTCTTTTGATAAAAATTAGGTGTGTTGAATAATTGTTCTTTTGTCAGAAGATCTTTACCTTAATGCCATGATAAATTGTCCAGTGGTGACACATGGAATAAAACTGTGTTCTGGAAACAGTTGTCCATTAACAAAAAAGCAAAAGGAGGCAAAAAACCATCGGCAAACAGCTCTTTCTTTTCACTTGTATAGGAGATGAAGTATAAGTAATTTTATATGTCCCCCCCAAAATAATTGTGCAGAAGCAAACAGTACAGCCCAGATTCCTTGTAGTAGCATGTCTGCACCTCTGTGCATTCTGCAGGCAGTATTGACATGTATCTGGGAGCATCTGATATGAGATGATAATTACGCAATGTTTATTATGTGTATTTATTTTTTTAGGTGTAGTAATTTCCTGCAACTTTCAGAGAAGAATTAAATTTTAATCTCTCATAAATATTTTATCCATTGTGTCCATATATTTCCAGACAGTTCTGTTTGAAGGTTCAGACTGTTGTTTCTAAAATGTCCTAATTTCACATACTGAACAGGACATCAGTACAGCACATAGAAAAATAATATACAGTATATTCACAAATAAGGTCTATCCTCCATTAAAAAGTTAAATAAATTGATTTTTAAATTGAGGATATTTTTCATATTTAATTATTTCTGTTGCATGTCAAAGAACAATAAGTTCATCACACTCTGTTAATTTGGCACATGCATACATGCCATCAGTTTTCATGATTATTTTAAAATCCAAAGCCTCTTTTTCCTTGTTCTCTATGTAAACTAACATATCACAGATTAATTAATGTAATTTCATCTGCAGCTTTCTATATTTTTCTATTTATATTTTCCAGTTAAAAAAAAAAAAGCATATATTTTACTAAGTCTTGTTATAAATTACATCTTTCTATTTCCTTTGAAATTCAGCTCATTTCAGGTCTGGTTCATCTGTTGACTTGGTAGGTAGAAAAAGGCTGTGTAGTGCTCTATGTGTCAGCTATACCAATACTATAAATAATTATTCAGATCAATGTTCCCTGAATTTAAATTTCCTGTTATTTTATTTGGAACTTGATATTGTCTAGAGGAAAAACCATTTAGTTATTTTTCTGCACTTTTTTTTGAAATCTACTTTTCCATAATACGACTTTCACAAAGAAAGAAATACTAAGCCTCACTGAAAATGTTTGATTCTGTTAGAGTGACACATATTCCCTGTGGATCTAAAAGTGTACTTGACTAGTCCAACCACACAATTTCTCATGGAAAATAATTGTTCTGCTTTCAATTTTTACTTTGCATGGACTTGTAGACCTTACTAAATTAAAAACTGAGTGTAGTTCAAATAACTATCGGCAAAAGCAGAAGAAATAAGTATTGATCCTGTTAACATTTCTCCTTTAAGGTACAGAAAGCCATAGAAACCATTGCATGTTGTTGAGAACTTTTGAAAGACAATTTACTAAAAAATGAAATGAACACACAATAGGTTCCTTACTATGGATTTAAATACAGTTGTCTTATAACTCCCAGACACAAATTCATGTTTCTTGAGAGAACAACCTGTGACTTATGAAAGTGTAATTAGTAACAAGCTCAGAAATTACTTCCAATATGTCAGGTTTTTCAGACTTTAGGTCTTTATAGGAATTTTAAATCTTGTTGGACATGTAAAGGTTTCTTTGCTACTATCAAACATGCCAGTGGTGATTGCAAAAATCTAAGTGCTTACAGACAATCGCAGTCTATTTAACAGATTATCAGATCTTTATGTGTAACATACATGTATGCTATTGTTATACGCATTACTGTATAAAACCCAGTGTACATTTTGGCATTGTAATACATAACTGCATGAATTTATTTCATCTCCATTTCAGTAGACATCAATGGATTAGGCAATTTATGAGAGAAGAATAAAAATATGTTGTTTCCCCAAAGGTTTTGGGGTTTTATACTTTGACAGATAAAGATATAATTTTTCTTGGTGCACACTTTTCCGAGAATCCATGCATTATTTACAAGAAATATTTTGTCTTTTTTATTCCACTTTGATGCAGCAGTTCCTAAAATCTGGCTACATTTGTACAGAGGGAGGATTACAGTAAGAGAATCTGTAGGATCAATGACTTAACTACCTGCTTCACAGAAAACATGGTGGGGTTTTATGTGAACACTAACCGTCTGAAGCTCATGCAAGGGTCAGACACAGATGGTAGTTAACATATAAATGTGAAAATAAGCACAAAGAAAGCACAAAGGTAAGAGAGAAAAGGATAATAAATGTATAAAAAAGGATAATGTTCTGGTATCCTGGTGGTTTGGAGCTTTGCTTGAGGAACGGCTTAAACAATTTCTGGGGAAAAAAAAACCAAAACAAAGCAACAAAAAACCCCACTCAGTTACATCTGTATTAGTAAATTAAACTTGAAGGGTCAGATTAGAAGGTAAATATCAAGAAATTGTAAAGACAGATGAGCAAATGCCTCCTCCTTTTCATTCCTACAATAAAAAGGTGTTCATCATCCCTCATGTTGGGAACAGCCTGCATTGTATTGTCTCATTCAAATGACTCCTAGGTTCTGTCTGGAAATGTGGATTAAAACCATACCATGGAGTGTGCTAGCCATTACTGAGGACAGATAGTTGGATGTCAGTGATCAGACCTGCACTTTTGGTCTGTATAAATTGCTGCTGCAGAGCTGGGGGGGGATCATGTAAAGAAAGTGTGGGAGAGTAAGGAAGATTACTAGATCAGGTAAGGGAAGTGAGATAACAACAAAAGTTTTCAGGACAGAGGTAATTGACACAGAATGGGGAAAATAACCTGTTTCAGATATTTAGATTTAGTAGTACCTTGGTGTTTAGCATGTGTTAGTGTTTCCATATAAAGTAGACCACAATATTCAAGGTACTACCTGAAGCAAGAAAGATCTTTATTTTAACAAACCTTCAGTCCTTTCAGAAGGAGAAGTTTGTTTCATTCATCAGACATTAAAAACCTTTTCGTCTCTGCTGATCTCACCTGAATTTAATTGGATTTCTTGATAATCTCTCCTTTTATTTTTTCCCTTTGCTATGCTGACTTGTCCTTAACTCTTAACAGTACACAACATCTCTGTTCCCAGAGAGTGACACAAGGGCATCTATGTTGCTGTACTGAGACAGTTAAGGGTCCCTCAACCTCATCTACTTATCATCTGTCTCCATTGACTAATACTAGCTGCTTAAAGAAAAGGATTTACAAAAACTAAAATGGTCATTGATCATTTCTTGGAATATTTTCCCTGTACTTGTCAGTCTGCAACTCAGGGCTTTCTCAATTCAGTAGTAGTTGCTTTCAGTAGTTAGCTAAACATTAATACACTTTCATTTGGATGTCTCCATGCAACTACTTAGCTGTGAGCTACATGTCTAAGCTTTAATTATAGGTAATGCACTGAAATATAGTTAATGAACTGTCTAGTCCAGACAGTCAATAGAACCTCAAGAGAGATTCAGTTCATGCTGAAGTAAACATCCAATGCATAAGTGTGAATGCCTGGTGTAACTTGAAGTACCCAAGTTTTCTCACTAGCTCTGTCAAAAAAAAAGAAAGGTGTCTTTCAGGTTTAATATTGACCTGTAAGTTTCAAGGGTGCCTGAAACAACAGTAAATTTCAAAGTTAAAGCAAATAAGCTGAGGCTTTTTTAAAAATTGTTCCAGCTGGACTTTTCTGCAGTAGTTTTACCTAGCTGCTTCTTGAATGTAAGTAATTCATCAAGTCCACATCATCCCATGGCATGTATGTGTTGTGTGAGATGATATACTTCCTTTTTTTGTTGTTGTTTTGTTTGTTTGCTAAATTTTGTTTTTGTTTCTGTTACTTTTTACTATGTTTTGCATCCAAAACCTCTTTTTCAGCAGGAAGATTGAACTTTTGCATTCTATTCAAATGATAATAATTTTGTAGATTGCCTTATTGCCTAATGATCTCTCCAGCTAGTAGGGCTACACAAGGATAACCACATCTAGTACATCTCAGACACAATTTTTTTAATAAACTTTGAAGCACATCTTGCAAGTTCAGTTACAACTTACCATATAACTTAGTTGTCCAAACACTCTGATTATTCAGTCTTGGTCAATTTCCCGCTGCTTGATTTTTGAGGCCTTCTTGTCTTGCCAAAATCTAACTGTCTTGGGATCTTTTACTTTCTGAGACAGTCTTCTACATTTTCTCATGCACTGTCTACTGTCTGCTTCGAATGAAGCTACTTTCCTTTTAAACACACATTTAAGTGCTTTTCTGAAATGATGCCCAAATTGCTATCTTCTCAGCCAACGTGTTTTGTTTGTCCAATTCTGTTCTATTGTTGTATTTTGTTCAATAAAAACTTCATTACATTCACAAGTGTCCAAGACAGAAACACATTTTAAATTAAACTGAAAAGCAATTAAATTTGAGTTTTGACTAAAAGAAAATGGGAAGAGGTTAAACAAAAATTTTGGAAACTATGCATCTTTTGTGGAAATCCAGACTAAGCAAAACATTTTGTTCTGCCTTGTTCTTATTTCAAGAAGCATACATCTTGAAAACAAGAGATTGATTTTCCTGAGGAAAAAATATTCTGGGGAGCATAACTTAGTGAAATTAACTCAGGCAAAGCATTTATCACATTTATGAAGACTTCTTTTCAGGTAGTTAGAAAACTCAAAGCATAATTTGAACTTTAAAACTGTGAAACCTGTTATGAAGAGGAAAAAAGAGAGGTTAAAAATTCAGAAAATCACTCCTGCCAAGTTTTGTACAGATTTAGTAAGAATTCATGCTGTCTTTTGGATGCCTATACCTCAAACTCAAAAAAAAAATTTTTAGAATAGCCTATTTCAGTTTGGAAGGGGCCTACATGGACCATCAGCACTTCTTTCTCCTCTTGCCCTCCTCAGGTAGCTGTAGACAGCAATGAGGTCACTCCTCAACCTCCTTCAGCCCAAACTGGACAAGCCCAAACTTCTCAGTTACTCCTCACAGGAGTTTTTCAGTCCTTTCACCAGTTTTGTTGACTTCTTCTGGACACTTTCAAGGACCTTCACATTCTTATTAAATGGTGGGGCCCTGCATTGACACTCCAGATGAGGCCACACTAATATTGAATACAGAGGGATGATCACTTCTTCTGACCATCCGGTCATGCTGTGTTTGATGCACCCCAGGATGTGGTTTTCCATCTTGGCTGCCAGAGCACATATTTTCTAAGTGTCTGAAATGTTGCAGTGAGCAGAGAGACATTTCATTCATGTTCTTGTACCTAGATTAAAATTTTAAAAAATAAAATAAATAAAAAGAATAAAATATTTTTCCAATGAAAAATACCTGAAATTAAATTGTATAACTTTGTGTTGCCTTAAGGAAAAAACAAATGAAACATAAAGAGTAAATGCCATATACATAAATATGTGCACTGGTATATAAAAATATAGATAGATACATGTACATAGCTACACGTACATGCATACATGTACATATACACATATTTATGTACGTATAGATAAGTAGCTAGGTAGATAGAAAAAAAATCCTGTTACCAAGAGAGACAAAGAGAATTCTTTTCATTAAATCTGTGTATCTTTTTCATTCATCTTCCTCTGCTGCATAAAAATTTGGAGAATACTAAGGGCCCTTCACAGGAATTACTCTTTCCCATGAAGAGGCAGACAGCCTTAGAGATGGATCTTGCTTGGCATTTTGAACTAAAACATTTCTTAGAATAATGTACAACTAAGTGTAATGAATAAGTCTTTTAGTCTCAAATGAGATATTCTCTTGACCAATGCCGAATAAATTTGTCACCAAATATTCTGTTTGTTGTTGCACTGAAATCAATATAAACAAATTTCTTTAACATAAATGTCTAAATTTACCTGGAAACATGTAGTTCACTTAAACTGGAAATATTTTGCTTTTTTCCACATGCAAATCTGATTCTTCTGGATGACTAAAATTGAGAATAAATGTAATTTTCATATGTACAGGACAAGATTAAAGAAACAATAAATCATAGAAACTCTGTTCAGCTACAGCATATAAAAACCTGTATATAAAGACCTGTTTTCCATTCCATTTTGAATATTTTTGTCTTCAATGACATAGAATTGTGATTAGCCATACTTTTGAAGAGTACTGTCAGTAAATGAGCAGAGAAAGTTGGCAGCAACAACTTGAAATATTTGATAAATAGTAGAGGTTCCTCCATTCAAGGATATGACTGGGGCAGATTGAAAAGTATTTTAGACTTTCAGAATAGAGAAGATTGATTTAAAAAATAATGTACTTTTCCAAAACACACACCAAGTATTTAAGCCACAGTGTAGGTAAAAAGATTAAATTAGGAGCTCTTCCAGTTTCCTATTTCTCCTTTAGCCTTCTATTTCATCTTTTGAATATTAAGACAATAACACAATTTCACACAAACTTAGGGAAACCTTCATTATAAGTGCATGTTTCCTTCCATGAAAGTTCTGTGCAATTTTCATTCTCACAAGAGATGAAGTTGTATTATTGCGAGTAATACGTCAAAGCACACTAAATTTTTGAGCATTTATTATTGCTGTTCCATGAAGTTGGACAAGAGTACGGAAAAACAAAATTTGTGCATCATTATTTTTTTCCAGTTCTCCATCAGGCAGGGACAGTCTTTGTCCTTTTTTTCATTCCTGTAGTATTAGAGATATGACAAAGTATGATTCCATTATTCTAAAATAATGGAAAATAATTCTGTGTTGATTAATTCACCTTGGTGGCTGATAATGAAAGATGTTTTCCTGTTTCTCAGTTTTGTGTTGAGGATCTTAGTCTTGGGAACATCATCACATCTATCTACTGTTGCTCTGTAGTTTTTAGTTTTATTTTGTTGTTGTTCTAAATTTCTGCTTTAATTTTTTTTTTATTCCATTACTTAGATTTAATATCTGCTTTGCTTAAAATTTTATCAATTTTACTGGGATTTTTTCAGATTATGAACCTGCTTAGAAATAGTAAGACTATGAGAACTAGTCCCTGTGATTTCTTTATGAATGTTAAGATGTTAGGAATAGGAATCTGTTGCTCTGTGAGGTTTAGCTGCAACAGAATTTCTCATGTTGACCGTTCTACCACTCTGCTCCTGAGGGAAATGCAATCATAATCTAGTTTCTTCCAAATGTGCTGATATTTCAGCCTATGACTTTTTTACAGGACAGGCTGACCAGTTAGGAAGATGAAAAATTATTACCTTTCTTTCTGGAAAAATATCACTCAGTGTAACAGGGGAAATGATAGTTCGCATATGAGAACTTACTTTTTTCCATGCTAAGGCAGGTTTCATACCACTACACTTGAAGAGCAATGTAAGACCCATAAACCAATTTAAAAAAGGCATGAAATATATTGCTTAATCTTCTTAAATATATAATTCAAATATTTCTTTTAGTTTTATTTTATTTTAAATTTTACTTAAGAAATTAAGCATTCCTCAATCTGTAATCAATATCAGAAACTAGGTGATTTATTTATGAAAGCGTGATACCTCTGATCATTTTTTGGGAAATCTAAGTTTGTCATGCCTATTACTTTCTGAAAAGAGTGTTTTAAGATTTGCCACATTGCCTTGGTTGTGATAAAGATATTTTCCATGGTAAATGTTATGGTTGGAAATATGATAGAAATTGTATCACTGGAGTTTTCATAATAGTTTATAAGAAAAACAGAAATTGGAACAAAATCGTACAGATTAGGGCTCTGTAGAGGCTGATGGATTCTAATCTTCAAGTCTCTGTTGTATTTAAGGCAGATAATTGAACTTGGCTTTACCTCTTTTCAAATAATCTACCTATTTATATTTGTTCTGGCATTTATGGCCTTGCTGCATTTTTGTGGAAAAATAAAAACAAAAAAGGCATAGAATCAAAGAACTAAGAGTCATAGAATCATTTATGTTGGAGAAGACTGTTAAGTTCATTGAGTCCAGACGACCCAGCACTGCCAAGCCCACCACTAAACTATGCCTCATGGCAACACATTTACATGTCCATTAAATACCCTCAGGGATAGTGTTTCAACTACTCCCCTGGGCAACCTGTTCCAACACTTGACAACCCTTTCTGTGAAGAAATTTTTTCTAATATCCAATCTTAACCACCTGGTGTAACTGGGGGCTATTTTCTCTTGTCCTAGCATTTGCAACCTAGGAGACTGACCTTCATCTCACTACAACTTCCTTTTAGGTAACTACTGAATCATCTAGTTTGGAAAAGACCTCTAAGATCATGAAATCCAACCTTTGCCTGATCACCATCTTGTCAATGACACCATAGCAGTTAAGTGCCATGGCCAATTATTTCTTGGACAGCTACAGTAATAGTGACTCCAACCCACCCTGGGCAGTTTGTTCCAACACTTATCAACCCTTTTTGTGAAGAAATTCCTTCTGATGCTCAACTTGAACCTCCCTGATCCAGTTTAAGATTTATGTCTTGGTCTGTGAGTGGTGGGAAGAAGAGGACAACCCCTACCTGGCTACCACCTCTTTTCAGGCAGTTGTAGAGAGTGGTAAGTTCTCCCCTGAGACTCCTTTTCTTAAGGTTAAGCAACCACAACTCCCTCAGGTGCTTGTTATAGGACTTACCCTTCAGACCCTTCACCAGTTCTGTTGCCCTTCTCTGGACACACTCCAGCACCTCAATGTCCTTCTTGAAGTGAGGGATCCAAAACTGGACGCAGGACTCGAGGTGTGGCCTCACCAGTGCTGAGTACAGGGGAAGAATCACTGCCCTCGTCCTGCTGGCCACAGTATTTCTCATACAAGCCAGCATGCCACTGATCTTCTTGGACACCTGGGAACACACACACTGGCTCGTGTTCAGTGGCTGTCAACCAACACTCCCAGGTCCTTTTCTGCTGGGCCACAACCCAGCCGCTCTGTCCAAAACCTGTAGCTTTGCATTGGGTTGCTGTGACTCAGGGGCAGGGCCCAGCCCTCGGCCCATACAACTGGCCCTGGCCCCAAAACCTTTATACCCTTTTTCATAGCACAGTAAAGAAAAAAAAATATAAATCTGTTTTATATTATGGATTTTTTTAAAAAAACCAAAAGAATATTCTGGTGGTAGTGACTGTCCTACTTACTTTTTTGTTCATCTTGAGTGTTTAGCCAGATTTTTAAAGACATTTAGTTGCCCTAAGTCTGTAGAGGAGAGTTACTGCATACTTTATAAACCTTAGATTTCTTTTCTCCTAAAGTAACAGACTCAGTTGGATAGCTATGAGTAATTATTCCTCCTCACTGAGTTTAGAAAAAGGCTCTTTTCCAATTTCTGCTGTTGGCAGACAGTGTCTAAACCATGCTCTCTGTCACTATTACAAGCGTTCAAACTGGGTGTATTTTTTGCAGGCGGATCAGTGTCATTAATTGTCACATTGCAATGACACATAAGGAACTGTTACAAAAGGCACATAACAGAGGAGGAGATTTATTCTTAGGGTTATAAAGGAACTTCCAAATTTCAAATCTGATCTGACAACTAGGTTTTTAGTATTATTCATACTCGGCATGCACATCTGACAAACTGGTCAGATCAATACTAATGTAAGTACAGTTTTCCTTAATTTCTGAGCATGTTTCATTATCAAAAATGATAATGAAAATAAATCTGATATATTTATTAGCAATGAAAACTCTAGAAGCACCTTTGTGGTAATTTGTGCATACAAATGATTATTTATTTAGGATTGGTAATATTGCTTATCATTGCAATGGACAACTTTAACTGAATTTGTGCAGAGAGAAAAACAGCAATATGTGAATTTGAGCTTTAAAAATCTCTTGGGTTAGATAATAAGGATTGGTCTATATCTATAATGTGCACAAGACTCTTAAATAGCACTAAAGCCAACAGGACAGAAAAATTTAAGCCCTCTTTCCCTCCAAGACACAGTGACCAGATCCAAAATTACTATTTGCTTACATGTGTCTGCTTCATAATACCTTACAGCCTGTGACAGGAAATAAGTTTGGAGAGACTAGTGGTCAAAGACCACTCTGACAATTCAGAATGACAAATCTCCTTTCAGTAGCCTAAAACACTCCCTCACAGTGCGTTATTAGAAATAAAGATGTAATAAAAAATACGAATTGATTCAATGACTTGGATTTTTACTTTTAATTTTTTTAACTAGTTGACTTTTCAGTCAGATATTAATGCTCTAACATTTTTTGTTTTATAAATTTTGCTCTTTTTTTTTTTCAATCATTTCCTGCCATTTCAAAAAATTAACTATTTTTAAAAGTAGTACTCTTTCAGATTCCGTTTTGTTCCCCTTCTTTCACCTCTTCCTTTCTAGCTTCATATCAAGGTCAATTTGTCCCACCAGCTGAGTTGCTCCTTTTCATCAGATTCTACTCTATCATTGTTTGCTCAGCTACTTTCTTCATTCACAAATCTGATATTCCTGTCAGTTCTGCCATCCTCCTTGTCACTTTCTTCTTTTGAACAGAATGACCTTTTCCAGACACAGTTTCCATTTGTCCCTGTATTTTCTTTGTGTTCTAAGCTCTTCCTTCCCCTTCCTGAGTCTCATAATCTTGGAATAAGCAAATTCAACCAGTGAATTCCCTTCTCAACAAGATATTTGTTTCCACTGCATTTGAACCAGATATTGTTTCTGTACAATAAATTTAGGCTGTCTGATGCCACACTGTCACAGAGGGAGAGCCACGCTTGTTTCCTGTGATAGAGTTCTAAGAATAGCAATTTTGGGGAAATGCAGAGGAGAGTTTTGAACTTTTGCCCATGCTAAACAGGAAGCAAGGCCAGGTACCTGACTGTAATGATGCAGGTGGAGTTTAGACATAACATGGAGAACCAAAATGCTTTCTTCAGAAATATTAAGAAAGAAAATTACTTTTCCACTACACAAGGGTACTCAAGACTATGTAACTGAACACAGTTACAGATTTTCAGTGGGAAAATTAAAAAAACATCATTGCAAGTCAGTAAATGTCCCTTTCTTTACCTAGTGAAACCATTTCATAACCAAACTTGACTAATGATCCCACAAGAGAAGATGTTAATGAAAAGGTGCAATAGTTTGGGAATCAATGTATGTCTGTATGGGTGTCTGTTTCACGCATATTCAAATATTTTTATCTGAATATTTATGAATAAATAATTGAATCTGTCTTCATTCTACAGTAAATACTCATAGATTTTTGAGTATAAATAACCTAATTCTGGCAAGAATGAATCTTGTCATCATTAATGACAAGTCCGGAAAGCCTTAATTACAGAAGACATTGCCAATACCAGTGAATATCTGATGGCAAAAAAATATTAAGCTCCTTTCAAGATATGCATTTCCATTCTGGAATTACCCAGGGTACACAGTCTTGTTTGATTAGTACTGAAGAAAGAAATTTCTACTCTGTTTTTAATAAATATTTGAATTTTGATATCTCAATAAAGATATCTCAATTGAACTTGAAATGTCATATACACTTAAAATCAGCATGATTCTAGTAAAATAGTGTGCAAGACAGTGGAAGATTAAATAAATTTCACCCCCTGCAGAGATTAAATTTACAGGAAATATTGAAGAAAATACTATAAACATAGGTTTGACCTATATGTAAAGGCAATTGGAGCAGAAGCTAAACAAGATGCTCACTTTGCTCCAAGTACTCCTACTAGCCACTGTTCTTGATGCATACAAAATTTTTACATGCAGCATAGAGAAAGAAAGCAGGAAGTAAATTTGTTACTGTAATAGATGTATCACAATGTCGTTAAAAAAATAAAAAAGGAAAAAGAGAAACAGATGTTTCTTGTGCAGGTATAAAATTCAAAAGAATAATAAAACTATCAAAGAATGTGTAATGATGTATAGACTAAAGAGCACAGTCTTGTCGTTACAACATATGTTCTGAACTTTGATGAAATAGGATGGTTTAAACTAGACACGTTCTCATGAAAACAAGGAGATTGAAAAGACTTGCAAAAGAAATGTCCTTTTTATGTTCTGAAAGGTACAACCTGCAGAAGGAGATGAATGTAGCATTAAAGTTCTGTAGGAATTGTAGAGCTGTACTGATGCACCAGCATCCATTATCCAGTTCTCTGCAACTGAAAGTCACTTTGATTGAAGGTCATTATGACCAAGGTGCAGATCTTAACAGTTCTTGGAATTTTTTCTGGTAGAAACAGTCAGTGCTAATTCTGTTAAGTATCAGTTTATTTTGATTAACACTAAAATGAAAGTACTTCTTTCAAATATCTCATTCTTTCCCAGACTTTTTGGAAAAGATTAATTTCAGTTACAGATGGAATGACCAGTCCCTGATTATTCCTATGCCTAAAATCATGTCTTCATGTACTTCTATGCTAGCTAGACACAATATAGTTTTCTAGAAAAAAATTACTTAACCGGTAATGGCATTGGGATAAAACCCAGATATCAGTAACATATGTACATCATAATGTCATTTTCATTCTATCATCATCACACACCACTTAGGAAGTGGCAACAAAACCCAAGTTTCTAACTAATAACTGTAATAACTGTACAGTGAATAACTAACTGTGTGATGTGTGATTTATAGCAACCAATCAAACTATAGATATGAAAAAATTGTATGCAGTCATTGCAATCCAAGACTGAGAAAAATACGAGCTAAAAATATATAAAAGAGAATGGTTTTGTTATATATGGAACATTAGCTATTCAGTCTTCTTGTACATACTTTCATATGAATGTGAGTGAATATCCTCAAATTATGAAACGATCTGAAAAATGAAGAAAAATAGAAACCCACCTTAGCACTTTAAAACAGCCAGAATCTTATTTTCTTTCATGAATTTTCAAATGCTTTATCAACATCAATTATAATACCATTTATGAAAGTCAAGTACAGCAGCCGTCAGACAGCAGCAGAACTGCACATTCTCCCTAACAGATACCGGAACTGATAGACTTGGAAGAAATTTAGAAACCTTTTGCTTCTGATAAATGTTTATTTGGATATTCATCTGGATGAGACACAGCTTTGTTTCAATTTGAAGTTGTCATTCAAAGAAATTGATTTGTCCACAGGCAAAGAGCAAGCCTAATTATAAACCGATCATGTCAAAGAACAGGAATATCTATGATACCTCTAAATATTGGTAAACAGAGATGGACCATCTCAAGATGACAACCCAAACCAATTTTGATTGACACCAGAGTGGGAGACAAAAACAGTGGGATTCTTCTACACCTGTAATAATAGGAACATAACATCCTGCTAAGTATACAAGAATATCCAAGATAGGAGGTCAATGGGTACAACACCGACCGCTCAGAAAGTCACCATTCTTGACTGACAGTAAGTAGCTGAGCAGGATACCTGGCAGTGCCTGAAACAGTCCTTACTAAATGTGTGTAGGCAACTGAATCATATATGTGTCTACATTCAAGAGATGAGTGCTTTTGTTATTCTGCCAGACAAGGATTTCCACAGTTGAGATGCACAAAATATCAGCAAAGCCTTAGGAACTAGTTTATTCCCTAAGGGAATACATCCCTTCCCCTAGTTTCTCCCATGAAGTATCATTCTACATGCCAGGAATTTTCTACAGTGCTATGAGAAAGGCCTCCCACTGTAGCTTGCTGGTCTATGCATCAAGGCCTCCATTGCAAAAACCCAGGTAGTGTGGAAATCCGTAATCTGTTTGGTTCTGTTCTGAACTCCATTCAGAATCCATGCCCCATCAACTCCATCACCATTCTTTCTAACTGCAACAGGCTGCTTGGAAAAATTAAGGTACTGCTCATGAAATATCAGTACTCCCTCATGATATGGCAAGGGAGTGAGTGTACAAGCACATGTACCAGGAAAAAAAAAAAAAAAACAACAAAAAAAAACCCAAACAACCGCAAAGCCACCTAGCAATGAATTGCAGGGAAACAGTAGAGCTGGAGTAGATGTACAAATGTAAAGCATGTATCGTGTTCAGGTTCAAATGGATGAATCACCAGGAGGATTGCTTAAAAGCATTAAGTCTAGTATCTTTGCTCAGGAATTTTGAGGGCTGAAACTCCTGTTGCTGGAGAGGTCTGACAGAAAATTACATCCTACTCTTTGGCATCAGGATATGAGAACAGCCACACTGGTTGCAAACCTTAAAATAATTTCTGAAGATTCTATTGATCTAAAGTATTTTCGACCCAAACCTGCTCCACTTCTCAATCATTTCCCTTTTTCTGAGTTATTATTTCACTTTATTCAGCCCCAGATATGTGACTGGATAATGTGAAACACAAGAATGTGTTTACTTGAACGAGGATTTCCTTCTTATCGAGGTACTTTGCTTTACTTCTGCATATGCTGACACTTCATTTCTTCTTATTACATTGACTGGCCATTATGATCTTTCCCTAGAGTCTGTATAAGTCTGAGAGATGATAATAAAACCCCTCATGCACTGAGAAGAAAGTCTTCAAGAAACTGTTTTCTCATCTGGATTATTGGACATCCAGAAAAATCAACAGTAATCAGGAACATTACTGGGCAGTGGAATGTGGAGGTTAACATTGATAAATTGTTTGAACAATACTTAAAATATAGTTAGCCTGTACCAAACATTTCCAATACATTCAAGGGTACCAGCTTGGGTGCGCTGTACTGGAAATGCAGGAATTACACATCATGGGATAGATCTTTGGATGTTGGAGGCTAAAAATTATACACATAATGCCTTTTTGTAGATGACACATATTCCAGCTGAAAAGCTTCAATTTATTATTTTTGCTCTGTTACAGGGCCTTCTATTGGAAATTTGTCCACCTTAGCCTGCAATGCCTGTATTTTATTCAGCAATTGCTTTGAAAATAGTGGCATGTAGTCAAGGTGCCAACTTTACTATTCGGACTACCTTCATTACTGACTGTAAAGGTGCCTTCAGTGCTCAGGGCGAAATTGAACCCATCATTTGGGATAATTTGGAAGATCTGAAGCTCTGAACCTTTTGATTGTTCATCTGTCTCTCCTTATCTGTACAATTTTTGTAGTGTGGATAGACTCCTGTCCCCATTAAAAACCTGGAACAGACAGGAGGCTTGGCTGGTGCTATTCACGCTCTGACTGGGTAGCCAGCCCCCAGCAACCTCCTCTGATTGCATCTGTACAGAGCAGCTTGGCAGCAAGCGCACAGGTACTTTTCCACTTCTCATCTGTAAGTACTTGAAAGCCTATCTTCCTCAAGAACACACAAGCAAACTCACAAGAACACCTTCATAAACAAACCAACCAACGAACCAGCCAAAAACCCGAAAAAAAAAAAAAAAAGATTGTAGCACTTTTTTAAGCAGAAAAATTATGACATTTGTATTCTAGTTGAAGTCAGGTTTATATCAACCTTCATTCAGAGTTGAAACAAAGAAAAAAAGCTTGGGGAAAAAGTTAATATATTAACTTTTCAGATATATATCAGGTATATAATTTGTCTAATGTACATGTGTACTCCCAGAAGGCAAGTAATACATAGATTTACACAATTACCTGTATTAAATATTAGAAATCCCTCTTGCCCTGAGAATTTTCCTCCAGATGCTCTGGCATAATTACATTCAGTTGAAAGTATCTGTAGTTGTACTGTTGGATAAATTGCTTTATTGCCTACTTTGAAATCACTGAATATTATTCCTGTTTCTTCCTCTGTGTGAATCCTTAATTTTATATTCCTTCTTGCCAGAAACAAATTGAAATAGATGCGCTGAACACATGGATATAAAGCAGTCTGCCCAGCAGTAATTGCTTCATGATAGTTTTGAATTCTTCCAGTTCTTCTCCCCTTGGGATGCTTTAGTGGTTTGGATAGCATTAGTAAGAGAGAGACAAAGTACTGTCTTGAGCTAGATATTATCAGTGCAGACTTGATAAGATCTAAACATTTTTGAAACAATTGTTCTCTGAATAATTAAGTGGATTCTGAAAACTTCCAAACATTACTGATTTTTACTACACTTTACAGTTTTTAAAAGATCGCAAAAGAATTCCAGTCTTGGAGAGAAGTCAGCTTTCTACTGACACTGGGGATATTTCATGAGCAGAAGATATTCAGGGCAACAGTTCTTTTTAATACACTTGTTTTCAATACTGTCCATTCATAAATAATTACATAAATGGTGCATATAAATAAAAGCTTTCTTAAAGTAAATTTTCAGCTTTTCTTTGCTTTTAATAGAATAATATAGTCAGGAAATTCTATCGTTTAGATTTTGGTATGAAACAAAATTCAAACACTCAGTCTCTAAATAAGTAAATAAACAAATACCATCTGTCAATAATTCTTGTACATCAGCTAAGCATTTTTGTGGAAAAAAAAAAAAAAAAGATTAAATTTGCCAAGGAACCACAAAATAAAATCAATAGAGAATTTTTTTTTAAATTCTCTTGAAAAAACAAGTTTCCTCTTTCACTAAGCAAGCTTTGCTAAAATTTCAGCATTTTCACATTTAATGCTTGAACATAGCCAGTATATCACTGACCTTGTAAATCTAGTTTTGCCATCACTGCTGGACTCAAAAGTGGATATGATCCATCTTACAGCAGACTTAGTGGCACATGCTTTGCTTTCCTGGTCTTTCTGTGGATGCAGAGGGACCACTGGGCTACGATATCTGGGTTTTGCTGTCTCCTTATTGTCATGCAAACATGTTTGGGCACTATGTCCCTAAACAGCTTTACTGCTTCTCTACAGGGAGAGTGTTGTAGGGAGTAGCTATAATTAAACCAATTGATGTCAATATGAACAAATGGTTATCATGTTAACCTTGCACCTTCTCAACATATAATCTCTTTAATATTAATATTAACCTTGATTTTATAGCCTTTTTTTCTTCTTCTTCTTTTTTTTTTTTTAATAAAGAAGGTGGTTGTTTCTTTCTCCTTCAAAAATATCTGGAAATATGCCTAAGAATTCTAAAATAATTACATATTAGCATAAATAGTCTTCTTAAGCCAAATGGTCACCTTTAGTTGCATTTTAATTTAAGCCAAACGTTTCAGAAAACCTGGGATAGGTTATAAATTATAGTTAGTTGGGACCACAGTATACTGGGAAAAGATACTTAAAAAGTAATAATAAATTACATACCTTCTGTTATACAAGCTGAAAATGTGGTTTAGGAGATGCAGATTTGGGTAGCTGTGTTTTCTTCCTCCATAATCACTCCACAGGGCAAAGATGCTTAGCTCAGCCTAGCTGTAATTTTAATACTGTTATTAAACACTTAGACCATGAACTATTTTAAGATACTCCTTTAACAATATACAGAAAGGTATAGAACAGTGACACAATAGTCATGGAGGAAGGCTTCTCATATTTAATCATCTGTTTCTCAGGTTCTTACCACCAATAAAGAACCTGCAAAAATCATCTGCATTCCCAGAGGTAAGATATCTTTCCAGGGAAAGTATTTGCAGAGAGGAACACTTTGAAAAATGTCATCTGAATACAAAGCATGGGGAAGAGACAAGGTACAGAATTTCTAGTGCCTAGGTGGTGCTTGGGGACTTGGACAGTGCTGAGTGTAGTGCTTCAGGTAAGTGTCTGTCAGCATTCAGTTAGTAAAACCCTGTTTTCCGGAATTTATCTCTTCAGAAGTTATGAATTAATTTTAATTTAAAGTTCTCCTGACAAAACAGTCTCTTTTGATAAGAAATATATCTTTGAAAGATGACTGTCCCTTGCAAATTATAAATGTTCAACAAAATATGGCAGAAGGTGTAAATTTTGGAAATTTATAGTATATAAAAATACATATTGAAAATGTTGGCATTACTTTTAATCTTAAAATGAAAAATTATTTCAAAATAATCCAAGAATTAAAAATTATCTTCAGGAGTCTGGCCAAATCAATTTCCTGGTTCAGGCTATCCTGCTTGTGAGCATTTATATCTGATTCCCTATAATTAGAGAGTTTTCAGTTGAAGAGATAATGTGGAAGTCTGGCTAATAAGTATTAATTCCAGTTCAAGAGGATTTCAATCTGCACATAGGTTATTAAGCCTACAGCTAAAAGGATCCATTTTGATAATTTAGTCTGATTTTGTGCATAGTGCAGGCCATTGAATTTTGGTATATCAAGATATCTATACACAACCCAGATGTGTCATCTGAAAATATGCTTGGGAATATATAATTATTTATGTCAGTGTGTCTCCATTTTCCCATTTAGAACTCCTTTTCATGTCAGAAAAAAATTTGAATGAGACCAGCTCACTGCCCCTAACATGCTATTTTGGGTAGTGCAGTTTAAGTGTAAAACAAAATGCAGTTTTAAATAACTTAACAGTCAAAATATAATACATCTATAATACTTTATTCTTGAAGCTTCTCTGTGCCCAATTAAATTAAAAAATCTCTTTTATTGACGGGTTTAAAAGCATACCAAGGTTAAAATTCACTAAATATAGAAGTAAAAGAATGGGCTTTTACATTTAGAATTAAATCAGTCCTTAAAATTACAATTTTATATCAATGCCTAATTATACTTCCTTTAGGTTTTTATTCATATATGGTGTGAAATATATTAGTTATTCACTGTCTATTTATAAATCAGACCACCTGTGTGGAGAAATTCTCCTTTATTTATGCTTCCACATTCCATATGCAGGGAAAGCCACTAAAAATAGTTTGCATCTGGCAAGTTGATTACTGTGACAATAAAAGGTTTAAGCAGCAGGATATCTCTCTGCTTTCAGTAACATCTAGCAATTTTGTTCCCTTTGTGTACACCATTTGATATTTTCAAGCATTATGAATGCCACATCTTTCTGGTTTTGCTCTGGAAAACTGACTACATTATTACTAAATTTGTAATATTTAATGTGCCAATGTGTCATAGAAAGCAAAAAAAAATCCCTGAGAATGCAGAAAACTTACACAAATTGTTTAAAATAGTCAATCTTTCAGGTAGGGTTTTTCCCCAGGAAAACTCTTTTTAAGTCATTTAATACCTAATTTTTTAAGATATAATAATATTGTTAAGATTTTATTTCCACCAACCAAAAAATGTAACAGGGATGTAATTCCTGATTATGTTTTTTGAAAATTCAGATTTTTTGTTTTATTTTCTTTGCAACAACTTTACTCTTGACACTAGTGTGGTAAAACATTACCTGAGAAGCCTGCATAATCTCATCTCATCTCATCTCATCTCATCTCATCTCATCTCATCTCATCTCAATCCTTTAATTTTAATAGGAAATTTAAGATTTGAACTAAAGAATAGGTTCCCACGGAAAAGTCTGGGAGTAATCAAGCAAGAGGCGTTATATTATTTACAACACATTCATCTGTCTTTAATCTCAATGAAAGATATGTCCTACTACAGGAGAGATCTAGACTGAATAGTTTAAAGAGAAGCTTGAGGAATGCAAAGACTACAGCAAGGGATCATTGGATCAAGTGGCAGGTGCACAGTTTAGTGACAATATCAGCATGCATTTGACTAAACAGGCTTTTGAAATCATTTCTTGTTATGCATAAATGTGAGGAATTGCAGTGGTTTTGCTCAAATGGAGAGGCATCTTCTTATCGGATTGTGTTCTTTTGCCCATTTGGTGGAATCAGTCAGTGTAAGGCTCTGTAAGTTCCTCCTCAGAGAGTGCCCTACCAGCTGCTGCCATGGCCTCCCAAAGCCAGCAGGAGTTCCCCGGGTCTGGCTTTGTAACTACCTGCCGCTCTTCTCGAGCCCATAACGCAGAGGGAGAGGGCTGAGACGGCTGCCTGCACCACGAGGAATGGAAGGAGACTTCTGCTGTGTGAGGGACACTGTACCAACTGCTTGTTCAAACAGCGTTGCCTGTGTCCTATTCAGGGGCACAAGAGGAACAAGAACCTTTTGCTGCATCAGGCAAACCTCTGGAAAGTAGATGAGATCTCAGGGTGAAAGATGGGGCTGCTGAGGAAATCACACAGATACAGATTAAGAACTAACTTCACACAGCTGCTACTGAGATTTAACCATGTTCCCTATCCCAAGCCTTGATGGTCCTGACTGGCCTCGCTTGTGGTTCCCACCCAAGCGTTCTTGGCCCAAGAGCCACAGGGCAGCTCTGTTCTGTGTGCCTAGACCTTTCCTGAGCTATGCTGCAGGTACAATAATTTCTAGTCCTGTCCCCTGAATGGCCCCAAGACAATGTTGAAGGAAACCTCTTCTCCATTCCTATTTCTGGCCTAATTTCCTCCTCTTGCTCCTGACTGGTATTCCTGGATGGACCTTGGTCTGATTTAATACCTCAGTTTGCCTTGGTATGATTGAGGAGTCTCAGAAACTGGTTCACTCACCAACCCAGGACATCTCAGGTGCTGAGGACTGCACCTCACAAGCACCCTCATGGCTTGTGCTAGGGTCACCCTCAGTGCCCAGGTAGACAGAGCAGCAAACCCCTTTTTAAAATTAATCCCATCTTTCACCTTTCTGCAGCTTTGCTCCTAAAATCAGAGCTGTTTATTGAGATTTTTCTTGGCAAAATGAGGAGACGCCATCTTGATGTGATGTCTGGGAGGGTGCTGCAATTTGATACTTTTCTCCCTGTTACAAACATTGAGAGTCTCTGCTTCTTCCTAATTCCCCACTGGAGCATGACTGGAGTGTGCTGAACATGTCCTGGAACTCCTCCTGTGTGGAGCAGAAGCATGACATGACTCATCCATGAGACTGAAGGAAAAAAGGGGGTACTTAGGAAGAGGGCAAACCACAAGGTAAGACATGTCATGATTACCACTTAAGCTTACATGACATTCCCAAATATCTAGGTTTATTGACTTATTAAAAACCTACAGTCAGAATTTTTAGCAGTTTATCTCATCTGCTTATTCTGCTGAACTATTTTTGGAGAATTTCCTTTGTTGTTTAACTTACATTAGCTTTTGAATGCATTCATTCATTCTCTTCCAATTCTGCCTCTTAGTCATATAATTATTTCCATCTTTTTATGCCAAATATCTAGTTTGTGTAAGTTCAGTCTTTGTCTTCTTACACAGCTTATAGATGTTGATTGTAGTAGTTCAGTAGTCTACTTTTCTTAATGTTTCCATTCTTGCTTTATCTGAAGTTATATGGCCAAATTAGCCAAAAAGCTTTTAAATATATGTATATATATAACTGGTTAAAAAAAACCCAAAAACAAAAAACAAAAAAACCCCTAACTTGGCTAAACCTAACTTCCCAAAATCAAATGCTTTAGAGTAAACAAGGAATTATTTTAACACTTGAGTGTGTAAGAGACGATCTAGGTAATTAATTCACGTTTTGAAAATGCAGGTTTTTTGCACTGTAGACCGAGCCTATATTTTTTTGCTTTAGGAACCAGACACTCCAATTCTTCACCTTACACATATGCTAATTTTCTTCAAAGAAAGAGAGAAATTGCCATTTGGAGCTCCTTAACAGAGAAAGATCCAATTTCCATGAGAAGTTACCTTACTTCAGAACTGTTTGTACTGCTAGAAATAGGTATAATTTGAACCAGGTTTTGTTTTCTCTGTTTTGAACAATCACCAAAACCTATGCCATGACCTTTAATCTCTCCATGAAATCACAAATCCTTGGTATCAGACTCAAAAGCAAACCTGTGGTGGTCTGTAAAACAGACATCTCATCATTCAGCTGCCTTTTTCTGGAAGAAGACTATTTGAAAACAAAAGCTGTTTCAGTGCACAAAGAGCTACCATGCTTTAAACTGCCTCATATCCAGGCTTTACTCTACTGGAGTGATTCCTCTCCCTACTAATCCCAAGATGCTCCTGCTAAGGCAGGCACATCAACTTAAGTAAAACTCAGGGCAACAAACTCTGGGATGTCAATTATTTTTCTCAGGTAAACTGGCATAGATTTGCAGACTCTTTGGTTGAGGCTTCTGGAAAAACTTTCCCTACTGCCCTGTCTGTGGGATCTGAATCCAATCTTCCTTCTCTTCATCTAGAAGAAGAGAAAGGTGAATATGTTGTCTGTGAAGGTCACTGTTATCACCTCCCCTTCTTTTGCCACATGCGGAGGCTTCACAGGAGACAGGAGTGTGGTGGAGCAGGTGGTCTTGGTCTATTGATACAGTGCATGCCTTCAGCTCCCATGACTCACCCGTGCATGGAAAAAGCATTTTTTGAACTTTGACATACCTTCTCACTGACAATGGTACAGCTCAACTTAAGTGCAAACTTCCAGTGTCTTTAACTTACAGTCCACACAGAATTACTTTAAATAGAGGTCACCTTTCTCTCTTCTCTTCGCTTTTCAGCCCTTATCCATTATTTACTCAATTCTTTCTCTCTTGGATCAATATCTTCAGGCTAAAAACTTAAACTGTGAAAGTTCAGCTGTTTCTCATCCATTTGTGTTCCTGTTCTCTTTGAAGAGCTGTGACTAAAATCCTGTTTTGAAAATATATCTAAATTTTCGAACTAACCAGAAATAGCAGTTCTGTTTCTTTAGGTTAATTAAATGAGGTAACATAGATGCGCACTCAGAAGAGAGGATCAGGCATGACTTACATGCTTTTAAGAAGAAACTCTTGAAGTCATATAGGTTTTCTTTTTATTTTGGCTTCCCAAATGTCCACACTACCAGTCTGGGAAACAAATAAATAATCTTTTCCACTCAATATTTCTTTTCCTCTTTCTGACATGTTATGTTTAGACCAGTTATTACATTACTCACATCGCTGCTAGCCTGGAGACTGATATCTTGCTTTTGTTGGTAACTACATCCATCCAGTCAGTCAACCACAGCCACATCAAATCGGTGGTCAGCCTCACAAGGCTGTGGGAGCACAGGGTGATCAGCAGTTATTTTCTGCTCGGGGATGGATGCTTGGGAGCAAAACAGAAGCAGCACTATTCATGTGTTGCTGAATTGGAGCTGTATATTTGTGTGAAACCTACATATTTATATGAATTCTGCAGGGCCAGCTTTCCTAGGGAGAGATTAAACAGCTGCAGATATCAGGTTGGTTCTTTGAATTGCCCAGTGGTTATTTCTGAACTTAAAGAAGACACATATTTTGATGTTTAGCAATGTTTAGTGACTTTAGATCAAAGATCTTGTACCTGTGGGATGCACTGAGACACAAGACTTCCTATGGCAATTCATAACACTAAACACACTGAGAGATGCAGGTCAATATTTATCAGTAAGAACCACAGAATTTATCACTGACATTCATCTTACCTGAAAGAAATTGAAATGCTCTGCCAGAAAGAACTGTCTCAGAAATGAAAATCAGAGAGGAAAAATTTCTGTGAAAAACTGTGGTTTTTAAAGCTTCATAATCTGATTAGAAAATACATTTCTAAGAAAATATTGGAAAAATTATTCTTTTCAGTTCTATGTTTTTGATATATTTTCAACATAGTAGCTGAGATAAACCTTGTGGAACCAAAAGTAAACCTAGAGAGGAAGAGAAAGCAGCAACTGAAGAGAATCTCTGTGTTGTATTTTTATTTATAAGGAGACAAGCTGTGCTTTTGTTTACAGTGAAGGAACGGACATCTACTCTCTTAACTGCTCCACACTTCCTTTTTTAGTCAGTAATCCAGTCTTTGATGTGGGATTGAGTCAGAAATCAACATCAGATTTTACTTTTTCTCAGTCTGTTTCTGGGTGCATTACAATGTTATGATTAGCTGACAGCTTAAGTTCTTTTCCAAATTATAACAGCATGGTCCTTCATCTTCTTCCCAGCACATACTAGATCCCACAGTGGTGTGGCTCTAAAAGCAAGCTCAAGATGCAGTAAAACCAACTCATCAAGAAAAATCACAGATCTGGTCACTCACCTTTGGGAACAGGTTCACAAGGTGGGAGGGGTCTTAAATGTGCCACTGCATGGCAACAGGCAAGTTTAATGTCTCCCATCTGCCGGCATGATAAGGAAATGACTGTAAAAAGTTCTGCTTTGAGTAGTTTTAAATTGTGGCAACATGTCATTAAATTTGCTTTTCAGGAAAACTTAAGAACCTTATGTATCAAAATATATGATACTTAATGTATCTATATTTTGGGGATTAAGATAACCTACAGACTATGTTTCTTTTAACAGAGAGTGAAATGACTGGAATGACTGGAATTCTAGGTAGACTGACCTCAAAAAATACGAAGTTACTTCAACATCTTGACAATGGAAATTGTTTTAGTTCAGATTTATTTTCCAGAAAATAGTGATTTTTTTTTATCTAGTTTCATTTTAGAAACAGCATACAGAAAAAAAAGTAGATTAATGAACTGCTACAATGACATAGGGCCATAAATCAGGGGAATCTGAATGATTAAAAACAAAATTTAAAACATTTCATTTTTTTAGTGACCATAACTGGTTACATTCTTCCTCAAACCAAGTTCACACATTAATTTCATGAGTTTCAGTTCAAATTCATCTTTTTCTTCTATTCTTCTGTATGGTAGTTTTGGTATAAACCAGAATTGTTGATTATAAATCTCTTACAGTAAAATGAAAAAAAAAAAAAAAAAAGAATAATGGCTAAACTGTTTCAAGGGACAGTAATTTATATAGGACATCTGGACATCTGACTCATAGGAAGGAAACTAGTACTAATTAGATGAAAATTCAGAGAATGGAGAATTTGCTTACTTTTACACAGACAGATTTATGGGACTTTAGCCTTATTTTAATTTTGTATTGATTACAAAGCCTTTGCATAGGTTAATGATAAAGGTTAAAACTCCTTCAATAGCAAAAAGGATTGAAAAGATGGATTTCTTCATTTAAAACAGGCATTATTGGCAATGCTGATTCCAGCACCCTAGAGCCTTGAACCTATAATGAACATGTCTTATAATGAACATGGATTTAGAAACTATGGCCCAAGAAAGCCATAGGAATAAATCTAATGAAGGTTACTGGGCTTCTCTCTACTTCAGACATAGTTATTTTTGGTCTCTGTATGGAAAATAAACCCAAGCCTTTTAGACACCTAAGATTTGCTATTTTAGCAATATAGTTTTAACATATATGTTATTTATGCTAAAACTGACCTACAAGTTAAAAAAGACATATTAACTCTTTCAACAAATGATGTCATCACTTTCTGGTTCTTAAGAATGTGAAACAAATGGAAATGTTTTGGTTTAAGATGCCATTTGTTTATGTAACATTAACTCAGAAAAGCTTTGTTTTCTCAATGGAAGTGCTGAGTTTATTAATGTATAATATGAAACAAATGCCACTGTCAACTTTGAAAGAAAACTTTCAAGTACTGGTCCAGAGACTTAATGTCTGCTGCTCTTTTAGTTAAAATGACTTTCCAGACTTACGGTAAGATCATTGGTTACACTCTATTTCTTGTGTATACAGATTTCATCAAATATGCACAGTCAAATATGATATGTTGGATTCATTTCCTAATATATTGTTAACCGTGCAGAATTTGCTTAGCTAGTACCATTAGGCAGGTTTCTTAATTGTTTTCTAACAATAACAGTAATACTATTCCTTTGTTTGTATGTGAGATTACTGGCATCTTGATATTCCTTATACAGTTAAAATTGCTATTTGTGTTGGTTTGTGTATTATTACAATGATTGTTAGCATATACAAAGTAAAAAAAGAAGGATTTTAGATCAAATTATTTCCTCCAAATAACTACCTATTACATACTACAGAAAATTTCTTCAGTGTTTATTCAGTTGGCTTGGCTTCTAAGTGAGCTTGATCGCTCTGTTCCACATCACCTTGTGGCACACAGCTCAGGTTCAGCTTTTTGGTACCCCTAGTTCTCCTTGGGATCTGATACAGGTTGCATGGGGTGCTTAGGAACATCAATGAAAACTACTTAGGAACAGCAATGAAAACTACTTAGGAACAGCAATGAAAACTCAGTGACTGCATTTCACTGAAAGAAATGACTGGCCAATTGCAGAAGTGAGACTTATGAAGATATTGAGAATTTGCTGCTAGGTTTTATATCACATTATAGAACCTTCCTATGATACTAAGGAACACTCCAAATTTAAGTGGTTTCACCAGCAATGTCTACGTTGTCAAGTAACTTAGCTTGTGAGTTGTCTCCTGGTTTCAGTTCTTCTTACCCACATCTCATGGACATTTGTTCACTCCATGGCTGAGCATTAAGGAAAATGATCTTGGTCACTCCAAAATAAACTTCAAATTCTGTGGATAATTCATTCCAGGGATTGCTTCCAAAAGGCAACACAAACCAGACGGCTGAAGACTTGAGTTTCTCTGCCCTGCAGAGTCCCTCAACAGCAGGCTTTTTATTTTCAAACACTTTACCTTGCCTGGATATCATATCCCAGAGCTTGTAATGTGTTCCTTCAGTTTCATGTTATAAAAACACCACCTGGTGGGTTGCAGCACAGCCCTCATATTTATTTCGGACACTTTGAACTAAAACAAACAAAATGATAACTTGGATCTCTGAGCCTGGAAGATCACTGTGTGTGGTTTAAAAGATATGCAAGGCATTGTATCATGTAGAGGAGGTTTGTTTAACAGTTTCTTCTAGGTATTGCTATCCCTGAGCCCTGCAGGCATAAGCCCCTCAGCAGCACTTTGCCTGAAGGATCTCCTTCTGGGATACATATTTAACTATGTAAATGTAGCTGCAATGATGCTTTTTCTACTTTAACAGGAAGCACTTTCATGAAGTACTGGCTTCTCATAAATGTTTGCACACATCAGATATTGGCTATTTTCATGGCAGTATGCAGCCCTTGATCCTGCCCTTCAACACCAGATACTGAAACCAAAATTGATTAAAGGCAAAGGTTTAGGTACAAAAGTGAAAATATACTACTACAGGTGAAAAAATATGAACTTGAGCAATATTTCACCTTTTCTATTATTTATTATTTATTTTCCTACCTAGAATTTATGAAATGTAATACATTTGCCCCAGCTACATGATTCCATCAAAGATATAAAGCATGATGGTAGGGGATATATTGGGAAGTACTCACTGGTCATTCAGTGTTGAACCTGTTATGTAATTAAGGGTAGGGTTTGTCTGTTCAAATTCAGACCAAATATCTACATCTGAGTATTCCACCTCTTTCTTCTGCATTTCCCTATTTCTCTGCATTTACAGTAATGTAAGCTGCTGTAACTAACTTTGATTCAGTTGTCTAAACAGAAGGGTCAGAAGTCACTCGAGAGGCTTAAAGATGTCCA
>WBMY01015145.1:299268-344786 GCA_013397315.1 Donacobius atricapilla
TCATAAATCTTGTAGCAAATGGAGCTTCACTGAAAGACAAGTTTGAAGTATTAAGAAATTCACCTGAGTAAGCTGATTTATAGTTCATATATGATGAACATATATGTAATTATATATAATTTATTTTTATTTAATATTAAAACATAAAGATCCCCAAAATCTCATTGTAAAAATGCTTGGAAATTATGACATTTCTTTAACCTTTGTGGATTAACTGTTAATTCCTCCTTCATTAAATGAAAACTATACAAAATAAAGGAAAGAGACACTTCTCACTAGGTTGATTCCTGACTCAATTCTTAGCAGAAGTATCTCACATATTTCTCACTATGTAGTCAAAGAATGGCAAAGCAATGTAGGTTCATTCCTTCTGTACTATGTGTTAATGAAATCCAGTGGGGGTTTTTGATTGTTTGTGTCTACAGCTGAATTGTGAAATATTTAACACTTACAGAATCACAGAATTGTTGAGGTTGGGAGGAATCTCTGCTGTCATCCATTCCAATGATATTGCTCTTTTCCATTTCACCTAAACTGCGTAACTGAAAGGAAAAAATTTGCATTAAATCATAAAAATGTATTTCCTGAAGANATGTGAGATTACTGGCATCTTGATATTCCTTATACAGTTAAAATTGCTATTTGTGTTGGTTTGTGTATTATTACAATGATTGTTAGCATATACAAAGTAAAAAAAGAAGGATTTTAGATCAAATTATTTCCTCCAAATAACTACCTATTACATATTACAGAAAATTTCTTCAGTGTTTATTCAGTTGGCTTGGCTTCTAAGCGAGCTTGATCGCTCTGTTCCACATCACCTTGTGGCACACAGCTCAGGTTCAGCTTTTTGGTACCCCTAGTTCTCCTTGGGATCTGATACAGGTTGCATGGGGTGCTTAGGAACATCAATGAAAACTACTTAGGAACAGCAATGAAAACTACTTAGGAACAGCAATGAAAACTCAGTGACTGCATTTCACTGAAAGAAATGACTGGCCAATTGCAGAAGTGAGACTTATGAAGATATTGAGAATTTGCTGCTAGGTTTTATATCACATTATAGAACCTTCCTATGATACTAAGGAACACTCCAAATTTAAGTGGTTTCACCAGCAATGTCTACGTTGTCAAGTAACTTAGCTTGTGAGTTGTCTCCTGGTTTCAGTTCTTCTTACCCACATCTCATGGACATTTGTTCACTCCATGGCTGAGCATTAAGGAAAATGATCTTGGTCACTCCAAAATAAACTTCAAATTCTGTGGATAATTCATTCCAGGGATTGCTTCCAAAAGGCAACACAAACCAGACGGCTGAAGACTTGAGTTTCTCTGCCCTGCAGAGTCCCTCAACAGCAGGCTTTTTATTTTCAAACACTTTACCTTGCCTGGATATCATATCCCAGAGCTTGTAATGTGTTCCTTCAGTTTCATGTTATAAAAACACCACCTGGTGGGTTGCAGCACAGCCCTCATATTTATTTCGGACACTTTGAACTAAAACAAACAAAATGATAACTTGGATCTCTGAGCCTGGAAGATCACTGTGTGTGGTTTAAAAGATATGCAAGGCATTGTATCATGTAGAGGAGGTTTGTTTAACAGTTTCTTCTAGGTATTGCTATCCCTGAGCCCTGCAGGCATAAGCCCCTCAGCAGCACTTTGCCTGAAGGATCTCCTTCTGGGATACATATTTAACTATGTAAATGTAGCTGCAATGATGCTTTTTCTACTTTAACAGGAAGCACTTTCATGAAGTACTGGCTTCTCATAAATGTTTGCACACATCAGATATTGGCTATTTTCATGGCAGTATGCAGCCCTTGATCCTGCCCTTCAACACCAGATACTGAAACCAAAATTGATTAAAGGCAAAGGTTTAGGTACAAAAGTGAAAATATACTACTACAGGTGAAAAAATATGAACTTGAGCAATATTTCACTTTTTCTATTATTTATTATTTATTTTCCTACCTAGAATTTATGAAATGTAATACATTTGCCCCAGCTACATGATTCCATCAAAGATATAAAGCATGATGGTAGGGGATATATTGGGAAGTACTCATTGGTCATTCAGTGTTGAACCTGTTATGTAATTAAGGGTAGGGTTTGTCTGTTCAAATTCAGACCAAATATCTACATCTGAGTATTCCACCTCTTTCTTCTGCATTTCCCTATTTCTCTGCATTTACAGTAATGTAAGCTGCTGTAACTAACTTTGATTCAGTTGTCTAAACAGAAGGGTCAGAAGTCACTCGAGAGGCTTAAAGATGTCCAGGACATCCTTAAAGGGTTTTATAAGAATCAGACTGCTTTTGGACAAGCAGCTATATGCCAAATGTGGTACCTCTCTTCTCTACACCTAAAGTGCCTGAAGGCAGCTATGCTTAACCAAATGAACCCAAAGTGTAAATGTAGACTCTACAGATACCAAGAACTAAGTGAAATTATTTGCCCCTTGCATAACACCTCTTATTATCTTCCTAGGCTCATCACTTCAGCATCAATGTAATGCTACTTTATGCTGCATTTGGGGTGGAGCTTACACTACCAATTGCTTAACATTTCTGACACAAACTGAACTGTGTAAACAACACAGCAAACAGATGCAATTTTGCTCTGCCAAAGTATGAACTTATGTGTGATTTTTTAAAAAGTGTACTGAATTGTATTAAATTGATGTATTTTAGGGGCTTTGGCCTTCATATTTAAAAGGGATCTCATTCAACGGAGAGAATGTAAATACCTTTTTAGCCTGTAAGGTTGCCTTTTAATTTTGGTTTGGTTCCTTCTTGGATAAGGTAAAGGGTCTGTAGAAAACTATATGAGACATATTCACTCTACTTTATGAAGATAATCAATTTCCCTGTGGTCTAAGACAAACATGAATCATTGGATGACATTATTTAGAGGTTCCAGTGGGCTGATTATTTTATTTTTTCACTACATTTATTTTCTCCCACCTCAAAACATCAGGCAACAGTCACAGGTAGGCACAAATAGTGAAGCAGAGACATTACTGTTTTGTCAAAATCCATTAATTTTGGCTTGAAACCTTTGATCCAATGAGACTGCACCCAAATTAAGACTTTCGACCTAACAGAAAGACACAAGTTGATAGGAATAAACACCGTCTCACATCATGCAATTTCAGTATCAGTGAAGGCTGTTTTCTGCGTAATTATTGTTCTCATTGATACGGCATTGATGGGGCAAGACTTACGTGTATGTTCCTGTAACAGTAGGTTACATAATTTAAAAAGTCTCATTTTTTCTAAATTAATAGAGCTGAATCCTTTTTCTTTTGTCATAAATCTTGTAGCAAATGGAGCTTCACTGAAAGACAAGTTTGAAGTATTAAGAAATTCACCTGAGTAAGCTGATTTATAGTTCATATATGATGAACATATATGTAATTATATATAATTTATTTTTATTTAATATTAAAACATANACAGAATTGTTGAGGTTGGGAGGAATCTCTGCTGTCATCCATTCCAATGATATTGCTCTTTTCCATTTCACCTAAACTGTGTAACTGAAAGGAAAAAATTTGCATTAAATCATAAAAATGTATTTCCTGAAGATAGTGAATAGACATGCTGCTCTATGTATACTATAAAAAAGGCATATAGCATATGATTTCCTTTTAGGGACATCTCTACATTTTCCAAGTATAGATGCAGCCATAAAAACATGAAAGCAGCCTCCAGAAATTAGTCCTTTTCCAGGTACCCTTCATGGGAGAGTTTTCACACATCTTTTTCTCCCCTCATTAAGACTTTGTGGCCAACACCACATGAACTTCACATGGAAGAGTCTTTGAATAACAGTAATAGACCTAGTCCATTGTTTCTACTTTTCTTTCTAAACACTGGATACTTATAAGTATTTTGTGACATATTTAAGAGTAATAGCTTAAATACACTAGCTGGGGAATAATCTGACATATCCTCAGTCGTTTTTTTTTTTTTTCTCTCACATAGCTACTGTTCTGTAGAGGAGTAAATAAAAATATTTTTTAATGTAGCAAATAGAAGTTTTCATAGGAACCACTATCTATAAATGAAAGTATTTCTGATGTATTTAAGCACAGCTCTGTGATTTAGTTAGCATGGCTATGTTTTAAAACATTTTCAACCTGAAGAAAAATTTCCCATGAAATAAAAGAAGACACCCGTTAGAAGCTTAAAAAAAATCCAGATGGCAAAATATTGGCCAGCCAAGTAAAACGTTTTGGGAACTCTTATGTCATTTTAATTTATGAAATAAAAATGTAAGGTAATGCAGAGCAAATACTTCTTTTTCTCCTTTTTCTTTTTTTCTTTTTTTTTTGTTAAATTAATGCTTTCTCATGGTCCTTCTCATAAATTTAGGAACAGAACTTTATTTAGTTATCAGTGTTTTAATCCACAGTTTATCCTTTAAGAGATCCTGAAATTTCTATTACGTATTATTGAAATAATTCTTTTTCTTCTAAGAAATTCTTTTTCTTTGAAATGAGATAGTCCAATTTTTTTTCCTATCTAAAACACTGTCCCATACTTTAAAAATTAAATTTTTCCTCATATTTGAGGGTCATAGGAAAATCTGATTCCATAAAGGCTGTATTTTGAATCTTCCAGAACATCATAAGAATGTGGCACAAAATAAAATCCGGTTCTTCCTCTTCTCCAAACCTTGTCTGGGTTTGTGTCCAAGGTGATGTTGACAGAAGCTCATTTGGCACCTTCAATTTTCCTTGAAAACCTCTGTTAGTTCTATGTTGCTCAGCAGATGGAAGATAACATGGGAAGGTGGTTAGGGTTAGATTACTCACACATGAACATATTATGGTTTGTTTTCAAAGTAGGCCATCAGAGGATGTTCCCTTTAAACATCCTTTAAAACCTTTAAAATTCTTAAAGTCCCAGCATGGCCCTTGCTTGGCAAGCTCCAAAGTCATAGCGTATTTTTGTAATATTTTGATAACCTCAGTAGAAAACTTCTGTATTAAATTAAAATCTCCCATGACTATAGATTAAACTTTTCAAATCAAGGCTAAAGGTTCTTGCTGAATATTGGAAGGAAATACTATTGTGGCTGTAGGTATTCTGGAGAACGCAACACGTCAGCTCCCAAAGCTGGCTGTACCATTGCCTCTCACATGTTTAAATATGTTTAGAACATGTTAAAAAGCTTTAGAAATACTCTGCAGCTGTTATACAATAATGAGATGCTGTAATATTAATCACAACGTTTGCAGGAGTTCTTTTGTTAATTATTTTTTTCTAAACCAGAGCAGGACAATACTTTAAATTGCAGCTATTTACACAGTTTCAGAGTTGATGCCGGGGACACATCTGTAATACTTGTCAGCTTTGCTTTATGTAGACTTATGCAAACATGGTATTTGGACATTTCCAAGCTATTTATCTTCTGCTCTGTTGAAATTATAAATTTCATCAGAAAAAAAAAATCCCTCTGAATCTCAGATGAGACTTCTGTATTTTACCATTTTTCCAGTCAAAATATTAGTTCTAGTATGATTTTATTACTAAACTAGACATTTATTAGACATAATTTGAAATACTCGAGAAATTTAAATGTCTTTTCTGTAACATAATTCCAGCTTCAGACATGTGAGGAGGCAAAAACCGAAAAAGTTTGCTTTATTTCTTGTTTGTTCTGCTAAAAATGATTAGATATCTCTCATTGCAAGTTTGCTGTGGACTATGAAAGTTAAATTCATCTACAGGAAAGGATCACTTCCGTATTATGATATATGAAAGGTGGCATATATGTTTGAATCTTGATTCATAATGGACAACAGAATCTACTAATTTAAATAAAAAGCATAGCCTAGGTGCAGGAATTAAATCTATAGTTATACTAATTCGAACTACCTTAAAAAACCCTGGCAGCATTGCGCCATTTTGTTCAAATAGGCTATTTTAAAGGAACGTTTTTCTTTTCAGTGGTTTTTTCATCAGATGATATCTATAAATATTTTTTAAACCTCCTATTTCAAAAAAGTCAACGTGTGGCACAGTCTTCTGGGGCTGAATAGGTGACAGGCTTGCTGTATGATTACACTCCAATTCTAACATTGCAGATGTGTATTCATTTAAGACCAGAGACAATACATAATGATTTTGATTGATCAAAGGAAAATATATAGGTAGATTTGAACAATTTTTTTTGTAATACTACTTTCATGGGAACTTCCAAAGTCTGCAGTTTTCATTTGAGGCTAGAAAGAAAAGAAAAAAAATCCCATGAAAAGAAATCTCTATTTTCTCCAGTATTGAAAATTAAATTTTCACTAGAAAGGACACCTGACTGTCCAGTCATTGATTATTATCTAGCCACATTTTCTTCAGATTTAAAACACATTCAGCGGAAGCTATTTGTTTCTTCAACTGCAAGATCTAAGAATATTTTTCATTTTTATATTCATTACCTTTTATAATTTATGTTCTGCATAAGGCCCAATCTTTCACTACTCTGATAGCATATCTGTAAACACACTGGAAACAACTACTTTGTTATACCCATAGCACTTATTGAACTGCTTTGTTGTGTAGGCAAGAGTTGAATTTTTCCCTGTCTACTGAAATTAGTCTTTTTAAATATGAGAAGACGTCACCAGAACTCTGAAGAAATTATGAAAACAAATTTTTTTTTTGCTTTCACTCTACTTTAAAAACTTGCCTGAGAAAAAACCCTTGATACACCATGATAGTGATGATCCATTTAAAATATTTTCAGTGAAGCATTGGTTGACTGATGTTTTCCTACCCAGGTTACTGAAAGTACATGATGAGGAAAAGTTGTATTTCCTCCTTCTCAACATCTGTTCTGTCACTTTTCCTTGTTGTATGTCCACTTGCATTGTACTAATACAGCTAATTTTCCACAAATTACAGGCAAGAGAATAGGACTGATAAATCCACACGTAATAGCAGCATACACTGCTTAGTACAGCAGCAAAGAAGATTAATTCATTCTAGCAGGTTTTTTTCAGAAAGCATCCAGCAGGTTTTTTCAGACAGCATGTTTGACTTTAGCTGACTCTTCCTTAAATGTTTTTTTTTTTTTTCAAGGCTGGAGGAAGGATATTTGAGTACATAGAGCAGAAGTTCACAAAAAGCAGCTTTCAAGCTGCTTTTAGAGAAAAGAGTACTTTTAATGCAAGCACAAAAAAAAAAAAGTTCTTTTTAAGAATGACTGTCCTCTGCTGCTTCTGTTAAACCAGCTTAACAAAGAAGATAACACCATGACTAAAATATTTATACTTTGTTATAGTCACTTTGAATAATAAATAAAAAGTTCGCTAGTTTATTCATCTTTCCTAATGATACAGAAAGGAAAGAAGCACGTAAACAATGAATACTGATGCAGAAACTCAGACTGTAAAATCAATATATCAACTCAGTAGAGCTGAGCTTCTTTCTAATGCAGCAGTAGAGTTTACCTTCTGAATTGTATATGTATTGACCTAATTACATAAATATTGACTTTGCTTTATATGAAGCTTTTTTCAGTCTCCCTGGTAATACAATGTCAATATTTGGTGTATGTAATAACACTGAATTTAGACTTGTTAATTTTGATTGATAGTGGCATGCCACAAGTTATTATATGGGATAAGACAGTTAGTCTACAAGCATGCATAGCAGATACAAGCAGCTGACAATGCTACAAAATTTCAGTGTGTCGCCAAGACCTTCTCTTTATGATGTTTAACCAGGCAGATGGAATATAATGGGTGATTACATCCTTATTCTATAAGAGTACTGTTTTGAGGTGGAAAAATATTTTCCCTGGTAAAGAAAAAAAAAAAAAAGCTAAAAATATTCATCTGGAAACTCAGTAGAGAGATTTTTGTTTAAAGTTGGCTTTAGAATTTTTTCTTAAAATGTTGTAAAGTCTGTTTAAATTGTGCCAAAATGGAGGTTTTATATAGCAACAACTATATTTTTCTGCATACCTTCCATGAGTTATACATTATTGTTCAATAATACTGGGACCCAGACACAAGAATTTTCACATTAATTTACTTCCTTTTTTTCTTCAGATCCAAGAAATATGTGAGCATTGGACTTTTAGGTACTACTGGGACTTGCAAAACTGTTCACTTCAGTCTGCAAATGTTTCTTGAGATATATTTCTACAAGAACAACTTTGTTCAGAGCTGGCAGACCTCAGAAGTGCTTTCAAGGATGAATAGCCATATAGTATAGTGTATATTTCTAGATGAAATTATAAAGCATTTGAATTTGGCAGTAACATGAGAATTAGAAACCAAACTGTGACGGTCTGTGTGCTGAGGATATTTAAATTTTTTCTAGCTATAATATGTTGCCAGTCGTGACAAGGCATGCATCATACTATATTTTCTTATTTGTCTCAGCAGGGATGCCAGACAAGACGACCCTCAATGACATAAAGCAAATCCATCAAACCAATGATGGCAGCACTTTAGACACAACTGGAGCAGGATGTACAGCAATGGCCAATTTTATGACATTTATGCTGATTAGTTTGGTAATACTGTTTCTCAGTCTTTGGTAACTGCTTATTTCTGGCTTGATATATGTATCTCATTGTCATCTATTTATCCCCATTCACAAGCCTGGAATAAGGGATCTGGTGAATATAGCAATATTTATGGTATCTTGTACAAGATCAGCCACCGATCTTAGCCTTGAATATTAACAAAGAGTTTTGTGTAATATTTTACCTCTGTTTGGTTTTTTTTTAACCTGTACAGTCATAAACCCACGTTTTCTACTTTATGTTGAAAAAAAGTCATCTATGATAATCTTCCTCTTAAAAGTAATTTGTAAAAAAAAAAGATAATATTACCGAGTTTGACCAGGTCCTTGAAGATAATCTAGACCAACCCTGTGCTCATAGCAGACTTGCTTCATGCAAGTTTCCTAAGGACAAGTTTGGTTTATATTGGAATGTCTCCAAGGATGGAGATTCCACTGACCCCCTGGGCTAACTGTTCCAGTGCTTGAGCACTCCTAGCAGACATTTTTTAGCTACTGTGCCTCTTGCCCATTATGCCTACTGAGTCCTGTCATAGCACCACGGACAAGAGTTTGGCTCCATCTTCTTTGCTCCGTTTATCAGGTATTTATACATTTTCAAAAGATCTCACTCTGTATCCTCTCCACGCCAAACAGACCCAGCTGCCTCAGTGACTCCTTGTATAAGATTTGTTCCTGTATCTTAAACATCCTCATGGCCCTTTGCAGGAATCCATTCACTATGTCCATGTCTCTCCTCTCATTGTCCTTGAGAGCCCAGACCTGAACATAGCACTGTAGATGGGTCTCACTAATGCAGAACAGAGAGGAAGGATCGCCTTCTGTGACCTGCTGACATTTTTCCTGATTCAGCCCAGAAGGTAGCTGGTAGTCTTTGCTGCGAGTGCACAGTGTGGGGCTCTTTTTCAGCTTGGTGTCCCATCAGGACCACAAGGTCCTTCTCTGCAAAGCTGCTTTTCACCCAGAAGGCACCAACCTGTACAGGTGTATGGGGTTATTCCACCCCAGGAGGAGGATCTGGTATTTCCCTTTCTTGAGCTTTCTGAGATTCCTATCAAGCCATTTCTTCAGTCTAGCAGCGTCCCTCTGAATTCAGAATTATTTTCTATAGTTCATAAAAACCTATATGTTATATACTATAGATGCACATGATAGAGGTATTTTACCTAGGGATAACAGCAAGGTTAAGATTCAGTGTTGGATTAAGGTGTCTTAACACATATGCCGATTTACAGATAATTACATATGTGCTCTTTAAGCTGTAGCTGCAGTCATTGGATTCAATTGCTAAAACACCAACGAGTGTCAGTTGTGATGCTCAAAAAAACCCCACCTGGTGTCCGCTAATGTTTTCTGAATGGCCTCAGGTGTTTCTCTGGGCAAGTGACCACAGTTCTGTGTCAACACAGTCAGTGAAGCCCAGACCATTTTTCAGCTCATATATAGACTGAGACCCAAATAAGCAACTCAGTTGCCTGAAAAAAAATGACTGGTGCCACCTAAGATTTGTTGTACTATCTCAGACATCCTCAGAGGACTAGCATATATGATGCAGGACTTATGGGATGTTCCAGAGGCTTCCTTAAATGGGAGTCATGGGTAGTGGCAGCTGGCAGCTAAGTGGGACATCCTTAACTCAGACAGATCTAGATATTCACATGCAGGCCCACAAATCATTCACCAAATCAATCATTCACTGAATCACTCTCCATCAGTATTATTGGTAGCTCAGTACTGTTATTGGCACCTGGTTGGAGGGTTGACATGAATGCAAACCTGAATCACAACAATCCCAGCTCAAGTTCTTATGCTTCATAAAATGAGGCAAGCAAAACTGTCCCGCAGTACTAATTGTACTAATTATGTATTACTGTTGTAAAATTTGATTCTTCTGCCATGACTAATTCCTGTGTCATTTTAACCAGGAAGTATTTAAGAATATTTTGAAGTTATTTCTCCTGTAGAATATTTTACAAGAGGAAGAGTAAGAACCAGTACAGAAATGTATGGATTCATACGGTAACTAGAACTCTTTTTAGACAAAAGATGTTACTCTTATATGAGACTAATATAAAGAAACATAAATAAATACTTTTATTCCCAAATGTATATGTTAGTCATTAACGCACACACTAACATACAGTATAAGAAATAGGTAAACAGATATAAAAGTTAGAAAGGCAAGTGAACAATCCTGCAAACAATTCCATTCCCAGATAAACATCATTATTAGACATTTGTGTCAGTGTGTACATTTTGCTTGACGTCTTTTTTCCTTTTCAGATTTTGTATATCAATCTTTCAAATTCACTTGTCTTGTTTACTTGAAATTATGACACTGGTAATTCAGGGAAAGAATATGTGAATTCATTCTTTTTCTTTGTAATGTCAGCTCACACTAGTAATCAATCCAGCTCAGCAACTTTTTTTTTTAAATAGCTAGTATCAGTCACTTCAATGAAAATGGAATAAAGCCTTGAAAGGGAGACACAGAAATGCAGAAAAAAAATTCCTCAATTACTCATTACTCAGAATTTTATTTATATCCTGAAGCACTTAGTTTCTATTCCTAACTTTTGTGTGCTTTTCAAGACCTTACAAAGACAGGTAGTCCAGGAATAGTAGTTTATTCCATAGAATCTGGGAAACACAAACCTCATTTTCAAATACTGATAGATTACTATTAGTTCTAAGACCTCCTCACGTATATATGAATCACTAGTATGTAATACTCCTTTCTTTTGGTTTTCTTGGCCTATTACCATTATCTTCAACATTGTACCTACACAGAACAATTTCTAAGATTCCTTTTAGAGTGGAAAATTAGGTTTCTCCTTCCCAGACAGTTATGAACAAACTATAGCAATATGAATAATAGTGGCAGGTCTGGAGATTTCTCACTCACTACTCTGCCATGAGACCTCATTCACCCTCCTCTTCCATCTATCTCTAGGCATCACCACACACTCCACATCATTGCTCAGATTCATGCATCTGCCAAGCTGCATCAAGACTTTTTCATTAAATCTACCATGCTAAGAGGAAATATTCTAGTTCCTTAAAGAACTATTATATAATCATTAAAACAGGTCAGAGCAAAGAGAAGGGAGGCAAGGGTCTTTGACAATCTGTCCCAAGGGCACCTTGCAAGGGAGGTACCTTTGCATGAAACTGTGGAAACCTACAGAATGTATAGCTCCATGTTTGGAAGGCAGAGGGGGAAAAAAGACCGAAAAACCCAGTGTTGTGTTGTGCTAAAGCAAACAATGGAAAGAGGAATAGCACTGAAAACATGAAGAATGTTTTAGAGAAGCCAAGATGAGAACTAGGAAAAAAAGAGGTTAAGCTGGAGACTGTGCTAATGGAGTATAAAACCACCTGTATCCATGTAAAATGATGGACTGTACACAGTATGTATGTGAGTCAATCTAGGTCAATTGCCTGGGCATGCAGAGGCTTTTCCCAACATGAGGTCACACAGGCTGCACAGGGCTGCCTCTGAGCTCCTCAGATGACCTCAGAAATGACATGTAGGTCTTGTTTGCGCTGTTTCCTTTCATTTGTTTAGACTGGGGCATTTTTATCAGTCTAAATTGTCTCCATATTTCCCAGAACATTTGGTAAATAAGATTTTGGCTTTATTTTGCTTCTTTTAAATAATATTTTCACGTGTTATAATTGTTATGGTCTAAAATAGGAATGCTTTACTCAAAGTGCACTATTTCTCAGGCAGACATTCACTCAAAGACTGATCACACTACAATTGAAATATTAGAGTTGTGTACCTGGTCTTGGTAGATTTTTTTTTTTTTTCAAATAGCAACCATAAAATAAGTGAGCTTTGTAAGGAGTAATTTCTTAGAGAACAGTCTGGTTACTTACAATAAAATTCCAGGAAAGGAATAATTCTAAAAAATACAACATTTAAGAAATCCATATTATTTTTATTTGGCAAAATCAAGATATTCCTCCTCTACCCTGAGCTCAAGAGTGGCCCTATATGTAGCACACACCCATTTGTTAGGGAAGCCTGCTGCCTCCCTGGGTCCAGCCCTCAGCTCATTATCCATTACTGGTTTTTCAGGAAGCCCGAGGTCAATCAAGAAAGATTGAGGTGCCACAGTGTGTGTGGAGAAGTGCAAAGGAGCTGATGACAGATCTGGAGGATCTGAGGGAACTGGGATTCTTTAGCCTAGAGGAAAGGAGGAAGAGACCTTTTAACACTACAAATACCAGAGAAGAGGTTGTAGAAGGTGGGGCTCTTCTCCCAGGCAACCAGTGACAGAATAAGAGGACAAAGTTTCAAGCTGTGCCAAGAAAGGTTTAGATTGTACATCAGGAGTAATTTCTTCATAGAAAGGGTTGTTAGACATTGGAATGGACTGCCCAGTGAGGTGGTGCAATCACTGTCCCCAGAGATATTTAAAAGACATGTAGATGCGGCACTTAGGGATGTGGTTTAGTGGCAGACTTGGCAGTGCTGGGTTAACAGCTGTACTCGGGGATCTTAAGGTTCTTTTCCAGGCTAAATGTTTCTATAATTCTTGACTTTCCATTTCTATTTTCTGTAGATGTACCTGTGTTTTTAAATGTACTTGTGTCTCCTGGGGAAAAGGTACTGACGGGAGTACTTATTCTCATAACTAGTGTCCTAGCACTTTAAATAAACATTTCAAGGGGACAGCTTTTCCTGCGCGTAGCTGGTGAAAGAAAAAAAGAAGCACCTGTTTCCTTGGAATGCAAATATCATAGCTCCTTACATGACTAATAAAAGAGGATGCATAATTGCAGATATGTTAAAAGGTTATCTTTTTATTTCTCTCTTTCTATAGCTAGATATGCATATAAATTCTTTACTACTTTGTACTAGTATATTAATGTTCTAAAATAATATACTTGTTCAGATTATAACAGGGTTTAGATTAACCTGTTGAAGATTTCAGATTAACCTTATTATTCCCTATCATCTTCTCAGGAAAATGAATTAAAATATGTAGTTGAAGCCATCTCTATTTTTTTTCCTTTATATTCAGTTCTCTGAAATATTTGCATAAGTATTAATCTTATTTAGAAAATGGAGTGCTTTTCTATGTACTCTGAGTCACAACTGATTATAATAAGAATTAAAATAAAACTTGTGTCTAACTATATTACATTTAAAAAAGCTAATGACTCATGAGAAATCCAGATTTTTTTCTTGCAAATTTCAGCAAAATATTAATTAATTTTTAACTCCTAATTTTTTCTTCCTGGTGATACATGAACAAATTTTAGGAGAAAATATTTGCATTTCAGGCAGTTAGAAGCGTTGTCCTTCTACTTATTTCAGTACTTTTTAATGTGAAATGCTGCAGACAGTATACCTGGTACCCCATGAGGCTCTTTTCCAGTTCACATTGAGGAGGAAGCTCATGCTGAGCTTCTGTGGCCGAGAGGACTCAGTCGATGCATCCCATCACCCCTCGCAGTGCAGAGGGCTGTGTTAAGCTCACCTGCTGTGCATGCCTAATTTAGGTGTCACAACCAAGTCTCTCCAGGTTTGTCAAGCAGTCCAAATCAATTGTTAGTCTCTTGAATGTAAGTCACATGGAGGTCTTTCTCTGTGGCAATTTCTGACTTTCCAGCTCCTCTCAATGTCACTCGGTTTCCCATTTGAGCTGGTACAAGAATTTACAGGATCACGCAGTGAAACTGGTTGAGATATTTCTGACTTAAAGGATCTCCTTGATCCAATTCACCTTGCATCTTCAAAGACAATGCCACTGGAACAATGGATGGTGCAGCCAGAGTGCTCATGGAATTTTAGCTCCATATTTATAGCAGGTGGACACAGCATAAGGGACAAAAAAACACTTAAATAACATGAAAACATACTGCAAAGTTGTTTTCATAGCTGCATTATGTGTGAGGATTCATACTTCAGTATCTAAAGCAGGATATGGCCAAAAAAATCATGGTAAAGTCTGATTTTATTCATGCCACACATGAAAGTATATAGCAGATCTCTTTTGCTGATGGGCAAAAACATACTGCTCAATACATATGTCAGTGTGCTTTACCATGAGTCATTTCCCTTCTTTGTCCCCTGTATCTGTCTTTAGGGGATTGTTATTGTATAGAATATGCTTTCCTCTTTACTTTCAGTTCACTTTATTTATAAGTATAGCTAACAACTTTGTGATGGCTGTTAAAAATATTTTTCATGTCTGTTTACGTCCCTGCTTTTTGGCAAACAGAAGTGTTCATAAAACCCATGTATTAAAAAAAAAATCACAGTTTTGTCAACAACAACAACAAAAAAAACCAAAACCAAAAAAACCCCAAACAAACAAAAAAAGAATACCAGGCCTTCATAAAGGTAAAAAGCAGCATCATCCTGAAGCATAAAGGTTGCTTGTCAAGTATATTTTTAGCAAGATATAAAAAAGTATTACTTTTAGTTTCAGAACAATATCAGACTGGAAATCAGTGCACGAGCCAGCTCCTTCTTTTAGACATTTATGATACTACTGAATTCCATGCATATAACTGTAAACATAATTTGACTTTGTATTACCCACATGCAAAATCGAATTGATACACTTAATACAATAAGATTATTTTCAGAAAAGCATCACAAAATTATAGGTAACAATTTGTATGTCTTTGCTCTCTCTTGGTTACATGTACACCATAACAAATAAAAAATTATTTAGAAAATAATGATTTCTATTGTGAACCCTTACCTTTGTGACTCTTAGGAAGAAATATGAAATATGTAACTTGGTGACAAATTTCAGCATTTCAGCAATCTAAATATCATGGGAAAGAGGAAATTACATAGTTTTTATTTTTTTTATAATTTTATAGTCAACCTTCCACTCTTTGTATGGTCTTAAAACTGGCAATTTCAGACTGCAGAAGATGGGTTATGTTGGGTTGTCAGCATCTGAGCTCCTTCAAAGTGAGGAATATGACATTGATACTTTACTCTTTCTCATTTTCTTTGTCATTATGTTTGCTAACAGGCTTTTATACCTTTGGTCCTCCTTCATCTATCTTTGCTCCAGATTACATCTAAGTCTAATATATATGGTGCCATTTAGATGTTAATTCTTGGTTCTCTTTTTTACCCTTACAAGTAGTTTTTTCCTGCTCCAGGGCTGCATTTCTTCAAAAACCATGAGTCAGTTGTTTGTAGCTAAGGGGTCTCCAGTACCATCCCTGTTCCCTGTCCTTTGGCATCCTATGTGTGTGCTTCTTCTACACCACAAATTGTGTCTGCAGTTCTCTGATCATGCCCATAGCCTCTATTACTCTGTGTTACAACATTGTCTTAGAGTCATAAATATCTCATTCTACATAGAACAACTGCTTTTCACTGCTATCTATATGAAACTATTGTTGTCTCATGCAAAGATAAACGAAATTAAACCGAATTTGCCATAGTCATTGGGTCAGCCCGGAAAAACCCTCTTGTCACAGGTAAAGTGAGCAAAACAAAGTCACAGGCAAGTAAAGAAACATTCAGACAGCCAGTCTGAGGAGTGCCAGTCTGGAGGGCTTGCAAACTCCACACAAAGCCAGTAATGGCCACTTTAGTCACAGCAATGCCATATTCCAAGGCTACACACTTACACCAGGATGGTATGAGACACCTGCCACAGCATGGCCAGATCAACTGAGTCATCAGGATTAAAGGGTCACCTTGAAAGTTGGATTCCTCTCATCGTGAGAAACGAATCTAGGATCACACAGGTCTCTTCTGGTAAAGAACAGATTAGTTCAAGGATCTCTAATAGTTAATATGCAAATTTACAAGAGAAAAAAATTATCATGGGATTCAATCCAGTTAAGTCCTTCATCCTTTTCCTTCCAGAAAAAAAAATCTTCTAAAGTGTTACCTCTCTTCATTATCTACAGAGGGAATTTAAATACTTATCCTAGAAGGACTGAACTTCTACATCCCCTGATACTCAGGCACCATCTGCATCTACTCCATAGACTTCTACAGTGGCATGGGCCCAAAACTCTTTAAAACTTGAAACTAAGTAGCCTTGAAACTAAGTAAAAATAATTCTGGAAGCATTCATTTCTTTTTAATGTAAGAAAGCCTGGGAAAGGCGCTCTCTATGCATTTCTAGAAAACGACTGGAAATTCAAATCATATTGGAGAGTTATAAACCCATGGACATACTTGCCTATCTAAGCTATGATCAGTTCTGTTTCAAATGTAGATATGCAATAAAAAAAGAAAATAAACCATTCTATAGCATAGGCAAGTGAACTTTGCTTATGTCTAATAAAATTTTGGTTTTATCTTAATGTAATGCAAAAAGCTTGAAGCCATATTTACTGGTTGATAATAAATTTACTGTTTGATCAATAAAATCATAGCCAAAACCAGAATCAAACCAAACCCAAAACCAGAACCAAAACAACGACAACAACAACAAAAATCCTCCAACATGACATTATTCCAATAGCTAGAAATCTGTGATGGACATTCTGAAAATCTCATTCCTATTCCATAAGTGGTTTCTGCATTTTTGGTGTAATTGTTCTCAGACAAAATCCTGACACAGCCCAGAGAGAAGACAGTAAGGTTTCATACCCTCTGTGAGCAAATTCACTGTCTCTGAGCTCTGATGGTGGAGAAGCTTTTTTGTTATTGCCTCTAAAATTATTGTTGTCCTCCTAGAATGTATCATGCCTGCTCCTGGGTTGCTACAGCTTACAGCCTATCAATTTACAGAAACACATTAGGGTCTAAATTGCTGTGGCAAGGACAAACACTCATATCAGTGCTGAAAAGACAGAAATCTCCAGGACAGAAGGACCAATAATTTCTCTGGAGTTAGTGGAAGCTCTCTTTTAATGGGAATCAGAGTTCTGAGCATTGAAACTCTACCCAAGCACTGTTTTCACCTGAAATTAGAGAAGTAAATTTATGTGATATCTATACACTCGCCTCTATATGTAAACAAGCAGATAATGATCAGTAGCACAATCTTTTGGGGGGTTTGGGTTTATTTTTTTTTAACAAATGGTTTCTTTCCTTTAAGTCATAAGACAATTTTGGAAGAGAATCTTCTGTTTTAGAAACAAAAGACAGCATGTAACTGATTGAATATTCAGGAAAGAAAGATGATAAAAATACTTACTTTTGTATTTTCATCTCTAAAGCAATAGCATACTTCATAGCTATATCAATCAGGAGCCTATGTACCAATCTTTAACAAAAAACATTGTTTAAAAGTGCATGAAATCATCTGGTTTCAAAGGCCATCACTTGACTCTGAAAAAGATCCAGTGTTGTCAATATCCATTGTTCTTGTTTTTTTCTAGTAAAACTTAAACAGTGGTTGAAAGCAGTAATTAACATGCAAAACAATGTTACCCTAAATGTTTTTTAAATTCCTGCACAAGTATGAACTCTCTGTTCTCTGTCAATACAGACGAAAGCACAGATGTATAACCACTAACTGGTACGTGTATAGTTCATCCCCACAACTGCATAAGCATTTTGTTTTCTCTCTCACATTATACCTTATTGCTCCTTTTGTATGCTAATTTTATTTACTATTCTATATAATTGTCAGTTTTAGCACTTTTTTCTAACCTGGCTAGAGAATTGCAGAGCAGGTCTGTTTCTTTGTGGTTTGTTTATGGCCTACTGAAGGGGTATTCCAGGGTTATTAGGCTTGAAGAGTCTACTTCAAAAATTATTGCTTAAAAAATTACTACAATGAGGGAAAGCCAGTCATAACATCGGGTATGGGATGCTATTGCTGGTATGCAAAATTCAGCCTCTACTTCCATACTGATACTTTATTTAGCATAAATTGGTAATTTTAATTGACTTGAGATGAAAAATTAGAAGAATCATCTAAATTCATGATACTGAACCTATTCATCAGATTTCCTGATGAGGCTAATGGGAAAAACATTAAAACCCCAAACCTAAACATCATGTTTTTCATATAGACCTGGATATGTTTAGGAAAGTGATTATATGATTTGTATTGACTCAGCTAGTGGGGAACTACATGTCATGGATCAGAGGTCCTTCCCAGTCACAACCTTTCACAGCTGCTTTCCAACTCCGTGATCCAGCACCCAGCTTGCAATTTCTGATTCTCCTACAGTGACCATCAGAGGATATTTTATTGCTCAAAATGCTTAAAAAACCCATTATTAAATAGATATCAAACCCTTGAGGATAAGTCAAATAACACTGTGGAATTTCAAATAGTTAAGACACTATTCAGTCTCAGAAGGAAAATAACATTATTTCATCCATTGCTGAGTTGCTAGATAGGTTACACCCTCCGTATAACCATCATATATATTTTTGCAGGCAGTAATGTTTGGAATTTCTGTTTCCATACACTATCTCCTTCATCACAGTGATCTTTTCCTCTTCCACTCTACTTTCATTTCTTAATGTGATACCAAATATTTTATTAGAGACCCTAGCCTCTATCTTATCAGAGACCCTGGAAAAGAAGGACAAATTTAATTCTGTGATATGCCCAACTTTTTCAGGGAATGTTGTCACAGGAGCCAAGGAACTGATAAGGTGATTATGAAATATTTCAGCTTTAGCACATTTAGGCTAATAAGGAGCACCACCATTTGCTTTGATAGCTTTTTGCTTGACTACGTTGAAGAACACTGCAGGTTTAGGCACTCTGCGACTAGTACACTGATTGGCGATTTCAGCAAAGAGGCTGAGGTTTGAACAAGCAGCAGCTGAACTGCACCAGCCTCTCTCACTGATTCTTTCAGAATGGAGCTGAAGAAGTCTTTGACAGTGTAATGTCAGGAAGCCTGCAGTGCTGCTGTGGGTGTTTGTTCAGTGTCTAGATAAAAGCCATTATATTCCTGTTGTTTTCATCCAAATAGAAGAGATACCTCTGCTCAAATTAAGGTGCAAACAAGACCATATGCCAAAGTCACCAGTATAGATTGTATTTAACAGTAAATGTGAGATGGAGAGATAGAAAAAAAATAGGAAGGGGGTGGGAGAGAGGGATAGAGAGAGAGACTGAGTAAATATATCACCGCCACAAGCAGCATTCTGCTAGTCTCTGAGCCATTCTTCTGGATGTACCATGTTTATACAGTCCAGGTCCTGGGTATCTGTGGGGTGAAGATGGCATTGCCATAACTAGAGATGGCATGTGCATAAGCACTTTCTTCCTTTCCCAACAGCTTGCCACAGTGGGAATTTTTTACCTGGATGCTAACTAAACCTTTTACTCCATTAGGCCTGGAATTAACTCTTTCCTGCTGTGCATTATGTGTTTATTTCAATATCCATTGTGGTGGCTTATATTATGGGGACAGGGTTTCCAGACATGCAATTGCATTCTTCAAGTCCTCACAGCTATCAGTCTGACACATTTCAGAAAAAAATGGCTTGTAGAAAAGACCCATAAAGCTATCAAATGCTAAGGCAAAATTAAATTTACATTTCATGAAGGTTAGTAATTATCATTTCTCAACCATTGCTAGATGGTTTAAACAAAATGCTCTTGAGGATTTGTGATCTATGGAACATTGTATTGGAATGGCTTTGCATCATATCCTGACACAGGCTTTTCACCAAATTATATCTTTGCGGTATGATATATGTGCACGAAGACTCTCTCTGATTGTGAGGTTAAAAACAAACTTAGCTCTGCCCTTTATTTCTCTGCCCTTCAGGCTGTATCTCATTTTTTCAAAAAGCTTCAAAACAGTGAGTCTCTGAATGGAATTGAATTTGTCAAATTCAAATATCCCTTTTAATCTTGACCAACCCTTTATGACATAGTAAGTACATTGTGAGATCTTATGTTCCCTTTTTCACAAAAAGACTCAACTTGAAATAGAAATTCCGTAGTACAGTGTAAGCAATAGGTAGTTTCTTGTGCTGACAACCCCAAGTAGATAAAAATTCCTGTAAGACTCCCTTTTATTCACCTCTAAGAGAAGAAGCTATCTTCACTCCTTGATGTCATACAGGCACATGACCCAGATTTAGCTGATGAAAAGAATAACTTATGAAATTACTCCAATCCAGCATCCAGGAGGCCCAAAGAATGTTATAACAATTTCTTTTTCCACAGATTGGAAGTTATTGTACCCATAATTTGCAATGTGTTCTATGAAGTCCTATTAATTTCAAGATGTACGAAGTTACTAAAATGTTATGTGTGGGGTCTGCAATTTTACTGAACTGATTAGGTATTTAAACATAAGTATGTAGCACTTGGTGGTTCCTCCCATGAAAAGACTGAACTTATTTATTTTGTGTCTGTGCTGGAGATTATTTTTCATCCTTAACATGGTGTGCATTTAGTTAGCACTCAGGATTTGTACCATAGCTCCTGATCTGTTTTATATTTCAAGTTTTAATTAAATCATTGAAAGCATGCTAAAGTTTCTCTCTACCTCTGAATGTAAATTCACATTTATGTTAGGGCATTGTGAATGAGTGAACATTTTAGAATATCAGAATATTCCCCTACTCGAAACTATACCTAAAAGGTTTTTGAGAAATAAAAATAAGTTTTAAGAAACTTTAGACTCTACTTCCTTTGAAAATAACTTAGAATAACAGTATCAGTGTGAAATTCTGGCACCCAAGCCAATGCACAGTAGATCATACACACTAAGTCTTTCTAGATACAATTAAACTGGGCTTCCTCCAATGCATGAGGTGCAGTCCAACTCACACAGCCTGTCTGTTCTAACAGCAGTGTATAAAAACCTTCAAAGACATACGACTTTTCTCTGTCATGCCTGAAAAATGAATGAGTGAGAAGGTCCATAGTTACAAAAAAGAAATGTCATCCTAAATTTTATTGGTTGTTTGTGCCTTCTTTTTCTTAGAGACGGAGTGTGAGAAATAACACTGTCTTAATGACCACAAGGAATTGAAAATATAATTTTAATTATTAAAATTGTTTTTAGAAAGGTGATTATTATTATCATTATTATGCAAGGAAATTAATGATAAATGTTAAGGTTAAAAATGTTCTTGCCTTTCCAAAGTCTAGAGGCTATGAACACAGTTTTTTTCCAATCTGTTGATTGCCAGCCAACTCTGCAGCTATATCAGCCCCAGAGCAGAAATGACCTGGGAATAGGATTTTGGATAGGTTATATTCATGAGCCCATGATTGGAACAGGAAAGGAAAAAAAAAATCAGAAACCTGGCCTTCCAGCTTCCAACAATTAGCTTTGCTACAAACCAAATTTGACAGGAGCACATATAAATTCTGCTTTTTGCTAGTAACTGTAAACTTCAAAAAAAAAACCCAAAGACATTTCCAAGGGATATTAATGGAGATGGTCTGGATCTAAAAGGAAGGTTGGTGCATTTTAGATCTTTGCTAATGAAATTAATGAACAAAGCCATAACGTGTAATGGCTTAAATATTACATTAGCAGTCCATTTCCAAAGGATTGATGAGCTTCTTGGTTTTTTCAGACACTATTTACAACTGACAAGTAAGATTGGCTAACAATCTGAAGAGCTGAACGTCTCATTTTGTTTTCCAAAATTTAATATAAAAAGCACCAAATCTACCACAACCAACAAAAACAAAACAGAAATAATAAAAGATTTTTGTTCATAAAGCTCTCCCTGAAGCAAGACTACTAAGTAATGCTGACCCAGGATATGATTCAGTATCACAGATGCTTTATACAAAGGCTAATGAGCCTGTTGCCAGTACTGAAAACACGATTTGCCAGTGGCAAAACTAACAGTAATTCTATATTACTGCTAATTTGCTGGCTATTTTTCTTCATTCAATAGCTCATAAATTCCAAGTGTTGCTTCTAGGGAAATATCAACTGCTATGAAAACGGCATGTAAAAGTGTCATAACTCTAAGTGCTTTTGTGACAGGATTATTAATATTTGCAATTCATATTTATCATTGAAGATACAAAAGTTAGACTTTTCCAAAATACTGAGTCAAGGAAATCTGTTTGCTTGGGTATAGAAATGAAGAATAAAGAAGACTACATGGCAATCCAAAACTGTTGCAATACCTTGAAATGATTTTTAGTTAAATTCTTGAGAGAAGAAAGAAGAGCTAATGGCTTGTCAGATTTAAACACAAAAGTGTTCCTGATAACATCACTATTACAAATATCTTCTCAAAGGGTAAATAAAACATTTATTTCTGTAGGACATATTTTTGTCAACTATTAATACCCTTATTGGATGACAATCCCCTTAAAAAAGAATATAAAAGGTAGTGGCAGGAAGGGATTTTTTTACATCGAGTAACTGTTTTATTTGGACAGAGTAGAAATGAGCAAAGAGAGTTATTTACATTATCCTATGTTGTATCTCCAAAATCTCACTCTGTTAAACAGTCAAGATCAGCTTGTATAGCAAACATAATGTGAATTTAATGATACCTACTAAGCAATAGATTTTTTTATTGGAACAGCTTGTTTTCAGTCTAAATTTAGAGACCCATCTCTGCCAAAAAGTACAGTTGATAATGTGTTTTCTTCCTTACCATAAAAGTTACCTCATCTCCAGGGATTTTTTTTGTGACATGTATTAACAGCTGTTGACACATGAGAGAGGTGCAGGAGCAAGAAAGAGAGGTGTGGGAAGGAGAGGATAGAAGGGAGTGAGAGAAGGACAGAGAAGAAAACTGAGAAAATGGATGGGGCACAGAACAAATTAGTTAAAGGCACAGATGGGTGAAATGAAGGGAGGAGGTGAGGTTAGCCAAGGCAAGAAAAGAGAAGGCAAGNGAGAGGAGAGGAGAGGAGAGGAGATTTCTCTTGATCATCAATTTCAGAATATTGTTCATGTAAACATCCCACTCTCTGGATTTTTTTAAGATTTTGCCTTGGTGTTATTGGGTACAATAAATTCTATTGGTTGATAGTGCATTGTTGCTCTGATTTTTTAGCCTTCTCTTCTGTTTTACAGTTTCATAGTTTAGGTTCTTTCTCACGCTGTAGTCTGTAAACACCGGCAATGTTTTCATAACTTCATGGTAGTTTTCATTCCTGTTCTTAGAGATACGGACAGCTGATGGACAGTTGTCTTGACCAATGGGATGGGGAGAGGTGTCAACCTTCTCCCCCAGTCCCTGGCCTTTGTAAAAATACTATATAATGGAATCAAATCCTTTTAAATAAGCTCAGTATCAGTTTCATGCCATCTGATCGAAAAGTATGTGTGTGTCTGTGTGTGTGTGTGACGAACAGTGGCAGTGCATTTCACAGAATCATAGACTCATCAAGTTTAGAAGAGACCTTCAAGATCATCTAGTCCAACCATCTCCCTTAACACCACTATTCACCTCTAAACCCGATGCCCAAGTACCACATCCAGACATCTGAATACTTCCAGAAACAGTGACTCAGACATGTCCCCAAGCAATTTATTACAATGCCTTACACTCTTTCAGTGATTTTTTTTTTTCTAATATCCAATCTGAACTTCCCTTGGTGCAACATATGCCATTTCCTCTTTTCCTTTTACTTGAGATGTGGTAAAGTGGACCAATTCCCACTTGATCAAAACAATTTCATTGATTTTAAAGCTAATGACATTTTATAGACAACAGTAACTTTTATTTTCTCTGCATATTTACATTGTCAGAGAAGGGAGTAAACATTTTCCTTTCTCTGCTGCCTTTAGAGGCAGGATAAGCCTATTGATGAGAATTCACCAGCACCTTTTACGTTTTTCCCTTTAGGATCTACAGTGGATGGCTAATGTTGCAAGATATCAGGTAACATGGCACTAAAAGAACATATTGCTATAAAAAAGACATTTAAATAATACAAAATAAGGTCTAACACCTTTCATAGAGCAGGTAAGACTATATTTAATACTTTGAGGATGAATTTGGCATATGTATTATAGTTCATAATCCAAACTCCTGGAAAAAGCAACCACAAAACCCTAGAGCTCCCTAATGAAAGAGAAGCACAAAATTCTGACAGAAAATGCTGCAATAAAAACATTTATCCTTGGATAATAGTTTAAAAGCCCCCTAAATTGTCTTTTTTTCAAGTAAAATGAAAATTCCTGTTGAGTTGCCCAACACGTTAAGCAGTATGTGTTTTGCCTATTTTCTGTTGACTTGATTAAAGGCTTTCAAAATGTTTGTGAGTCCTTTTGCTTGTATTTCCTACATAAAATATATTGACACAAGCAAGCTGTGTTAGATTGATGCATTAAGATTTAGCTTTCATATTTGCCAGATTCTGTACTGTGTTGGTATAACACTCTGAACTTCATATAAAGTGATAGCAAGTTCTCTTCACAGGGTACTTAGCCAAAACAATCCTTTTCCAGCCCGAGAACCAAGAACACTGTTGCAGCTTCAGGCCCAAAAAATATAAACAACAGCGAAATGAGGAACTTCCCAGCCTGAAGCTGTAGTTGGACAATTAGCCCCAATATGTAAATGGACCAAAACTTATAAAAGTGTGAAAACTCATAACTGGTTGTCCATCTTGTGTCCATCTTGCATCCATCTTGGGTAGAGCCATGGCAGGGCTCTTGTACTGCCCAAGGTGCATCCTTTGAAGGCCTTTTTAATAAATACCTATTTTATTCCTTTAACTCTGTCTAACCTCTGTTCCAGGAAGACTCTTTAGGTATCAGGATAACCTGGTGAACCCTATTAATGCTCTCCATTTTGTGTAACCAAGATGTCTGGAGATTCCTCTAAACAGCAAGCTAAATGGAGGTCACTGATTTGATTGAAAGCTTGCCTGGCCAAAATGGACTACCTGGAAATGCATCACATGTGACACTGGTGAAAAATACTGGAAGCATTTCTTTCTGCAGGGTGGCATCAGTGTTTTCACTGCTCAGCACACTTCAGCACATTCATCCATGGATCTGTGCTCCTTGGAAGAGCCAAGTGACCACAAGGCATATTAAAGATCTTGGTAATAAATCTTAGATAAATCTATCTAAGGATATCTTTCTGTCAAGTTACTTGTTTGTTTGTTTTCTTTCTGATTCTGAAAACACCTGGGTCTAACAATGAGGACAGTGTACATTTTGCAGAGCCTTAATCTCTGTTATCTGCATAATTTACTTTCAGTCTTACTCTATTTTTCTGCTTACTCTATTTTTCTGCTGATACATATCTGTCTTTATGAGAGCCTGAAAAAAAGAAATTTAAAATAAAACGGGGTGTTTGCAAACAATGAAGGTATGAAGCATTTGTGGGTTTTTCTTTCTTTTTGTGTTTTAAACATTTTCTCTTTCAAGTGTCATTTAGAAGGAAAATTTGCATTATGAATGTAAAGACACAAGCTGGAAGCAAGCAATTGGAAAAATACAAAGAAGTGTATTATTACACAGGATGTACACTGCCTTCCATCAAAATTAAACAGCTATCACATTTAAGACTTCCAGTAAAGCTCCCCTTCCATAAACCATCTAAAAAATATGACTAAAATATTTATTTTTTTTTTAATATGACTTCCATTTTGTCATATATTCAAAATATGTACATGCATCTGCTTCATAAAAAAAAATATATGGCATCAAGGCTGTTATATATTGTCCACCTTACATTTAAAAACTACAGATTAACACCTTTGTCACTGTAAGTCTTTCTTTAGTACAAAATAAATGTTATCAGTACAATATGCAATATGCAAAATTAATGTAATGTGATTTTATTCTTTAATAGAAGACACAAATCAAGCAAAGTCCATCAAATACAATTGATTTTTAAATAACGTTAAGACACAAGGGAAACAGGTAGTAACAATCCATGGATTTGGTACAAATACTGGTATATCTTCATATTCATGGATTCCCCTATGCTGCTTCTGGATGACTCTGTTGCATTGTAAAAGGAAATCTCTATTCTCTATCTTTCTTTTTATTCACTTATCAGAATATAGCAAGACATGCATTACTGCAGATATGTCTTGATTTTCTGATGTACAAACATAAATAAGACAGATATTTTCATTTTGTTCCTTTTCCTCCGTAAGTCTTCCTTACCAAAAGATTTCAAGTTGTGTCACATTATCTTTTGTGCTTGCCTCTGTTTGCAGCCATAACAGTTGTTCTTGGTAACTATCCATCCATCATACATGTGCTCTGTTATGTAGTTACTCCTCAATAAAGCATAACACATTTTTTTTCTAAATACATTGTTCAAATACACAACTCCTGGCATTTGCTTTGCTGTTTTATTTCAGTTGGACTATTTACCTCATTTGCCCTTTTTCCCTTCCGTACTTGTTCAATGTGATAGACTGCGATCTGCTCTCTTCCTGTCCTCACTGGCAGTGAGGCTCCGAGAGCCTCAAGCCCATATGGGACAGTGTCCTGCTGAAAGTGCCAACCTCCTCCATATCTGCAACAGCACATTCCATCTGCCTCCTGCATTCTGGATGGGCAAGCAGGGAGGCAGGTCAATTTGTTGATCCCCTATAAATTCAACCAGCTAAAAATCAACACTTGGTTTTGCTCTCAGTGCCACTTTCTGTGGCACCGGCTGCTTGCAGGAGCAGCACTTCAGACCTAGAAAGGCACAGTATCCTCATCTTAGAATGAGGCAGGTTGTGCCTTGAAAAATTAGGTTAATGAGGACACTCACAGATCTTAAAAGATGTGAAATTGGTTTGTAGATGTAGGAGTCCTTCAGAGATCAGTCATTCTAACTGCTTCATTGTCAAGTAAGAGTGAACACATCAGCTGTGACTACAGTCTAATTAGAGTACCCACAGTACTCTCACCATCCCTGGCTCTTGATGACACAAAAATGCTCACACACAACATGTACACTGACAGCCCTACAGGACACTGGGTATTCTGATATATCTCTACCTTCATCTAAAAGGCAGTTTCTTGCACAATGTGTGGAATTTGAGATCTTCATTTATATTAAATAGGGAAATTATCTACTCAACAAAATATACAGTCTTAAATGCCAGGCCTTATAGAAAACTTTAAAATCCTTATTTGAATATTTTACTCCAACAATCAAGAACTTGGTGTTACCTATAATTCGTTTCTTTTGTCATTCATCATATCAATTTCTTAATAGAATGTAGTACAAATATATTTTTGAGCTCCTTCAAAACCAGAGGGAGGAAAATGTATCACAGCTAAAGCTCTACATGGTGCACATATTTTCTGTCTTTAGAACTATGATCTTTCCATCAGTGTCTATCTTTGGAACTCTGACATGCTGACAGTAAAATTATCTCCGTTTTGTCATTCAGAACTTGCTTTTTACCTTTCCAGAATATGGTCACTGACTACCCTAATTTAATTCCACATTCACCATTTTTGAGGCACTCTGTATAACTCCACCTTCTCTGCCATCTCTCATTTGTATTTTTTTCTGTTAAAATCAGAGAATCTTCGTCCTGACACAATCCACTGTGCATGTTCTATTAAATAACATTCTGTGTTGCAAGAGCAAGCTGATAACAATCTGCTATGTGACCTTCTCCTTTGTCAAATTGCTCCCTCAACCCCACTTACACTGTGAGAACTGTTCTCCCTGCTAAGTGTATTGTTATAGGCTTCCATTGTGCATTACTTGCATTCATTGCAATGAATGTACCTTAACGTTCTATACAGCATACTATAATGAATACATTTTTTGCATGTCTTGGCTTAGACCATGGTGACTGAAACCAAGTTGGCTTTTTGGTTTGTTGTTTTTTTTTTTTTTTTCTCTCAAGGGATTTCAGTGCTTCAGTGAGTTTTGAATTAGGACTTTATGTTTACTTTCCATAAACAGTGACTCTATCTTTTGGATATGACGTTTGCACTCAGTGTACTATTAGACACTGGGCACATCACCAATGTGGTAAGGCAGGTCATCTCAGTAGAGGAGATGGAAAAAGAAGGGAACAATTCTCTCCACATTTTGAGTGAAACCCTGTTAAAGAAATGGATATACTTATAGGACATTTATAAAGGCCTTAAAGAATATAAAAAAGGGCGGCATGCTTAGAAAATGCAGTCACTGAAAAACTTTAGCACCACAGCTCTTTAGGACACTTTAGGAGAAAATCATTCCATAAAAGGCAAGCATCTTATTGATATGCCAGTCTGGTACCACTGGGTCTCTTCAGCTGTTCATTGAGTAATGCTGTTATTTTAAGTGTTGGTACTGATAGTGTTGCTCTAAGTGCTCCTGTTTGCAATGTTTCCCCATTAAAAATAGAGTGTTTTCATCAGGAAAAAGCTGTAAGGAGAAAGAAACAGGAAGGGGAAAGAATAGTTAAGAAAAATGTTAATAAATAATAACTAAATAATTACTTAAATGAGTAATTTAATCATCATCATGATTTTAGCTATAAAAATTCCTGCTTACATGATCTAGCATTGTCTAAAAAATATGGGGTTGTGCCAGGTATCAATTCCTAACATATATAATCAATTTTTAATATTTATAAATGTTTTAAATTGTATTTTGGGGAAAGGTAAATTTTATATTATGAGTTTGCTTGTTTTTCATACACATATTTTAACAAGGCTTGAGCTGGCATTTGGTAGACCTTCCTTCTTTGAAACTTTTCTCACTAGAATACGTGATTTTGTTTAGTATTTTGTCAGAATGCAATTTAAAGTAAGCCCCAAAGTGAACTCTATTTAAATTCAGAGCAATTTAAGATCAGGCTTATACATTACGTCAATATTTTAGGACAGTTTCATCCTCCTTTACAACAGCTATCATTTATTTAAATTGAGTGTAAAGTAAAATTTATTGCACCCTCTGTGCCTATAAGCAATCTCCAGTGAATATGATTGTTTATTCAAATCACTATGTTTTCCTTGTCCATTTTATTTTGCACTCTTTTGGAACATTATAGTGGAAAAATTTTCCTGGAGAGAGACCTAGTTAATGTTTTATGAGACAGACAACTTCCAGAACTTCTTTTGAGCTTTTCAAAATTGAACACGGGAAAATAAAGTTGTCAGGTGTAAGAGCAGTGGAGCATTTTTTCTAGTCTGCTTTAGAGGATGAAACCACATGGTGCTGTTCTGAGAAAACTGATTTTAGTCACTCTAAAGTGCATCATTATTATTCTGTCTGATTGATCAAGGTAAGTATATTCACTTCATTTAGATCAAATAAAGTCACAACCAAATTTTTCTGTACACAGTCAGGTGCATGCCATCTATCTAATCTAAACCAATCTAGTACACTTTTCCATTTTGTTACAACAAAAAGGAAGATGGGTTCCCACAACACAGACATAGTAAGCAAATGATAAATAACTCAATGACTTTCAGGCTGTATAAGCAGGAAAAGTTAAATAATAGGAGAATTAAAAAATAGACAACTATTAAATCTTGGAAGTCACATGGAAAAAAAGGAGGCATTTCATATAATTTTATTTGAAATATTGCTAGTATCAGGTAAATTAAACGTACCTTCTGCCAAACTGTTCACCAAGTTTTGAAAGCAGATGGAATATTTTGATATTATCAGAATGACTAGTTGAGAAATAGCACAATTGGGCTATTTGGGAACAACCCTAATTCATTCCATTATTTTATTAGACAACTTTCAAAGATACTTAACATGTTGTACAATTTGGCCCTGGATATGAAGAAAAAATTTCTGGGCTCCTGAAGTGCTGAATTGAAAGACAAGCCTGATAGAGTTTAAGGAGTGTTTGGGCAATGGTCTCGGGCACATGGTGTGGTTCTTTGGGACGGTGCTGCGCAGGGTAAGAGTTGGACCCGATGATCCTAGAGGGTGCCTTCCGACTCAGCACATTTCTTATGCATCTTTGACTCTGTGATTATGACTCAGTTGAGAGAAAGCACCAAGCATGGCGAAACTACTGTAGTTGTTTAGCCACAGTGATGAAATTACTAACATTAATAACCTTGTTTCATGCATTTATGGATGCATGTAAGAGTAAGCATATGTTTTATTATGGATATTTCGGGCGAGAAAGCTTATTCATGCTTCCTGGTTTGGTCTGGTATATTCAAGAAATAGTTCTCCTGTTTCCTCTGTGAGGAAGATGGTGTGAGTTTGACTGGGAATGGATATAAAGGGGCCAGGAACCAACCTTATAAATGCTAGAAGGTGTAGCTGGTACACTTTTTAAAGAAAGTTAGGAAGTTCAGAAAAGCACAACCTCATTTATTCTTACCCAAAATATGGGGAAACAGGGAACAGTCCTTGATACTTTATACCAGCCAGACAGTAAAGGTAAAAATTTATAAATAAAAAGCCTACTTGAACAACTAGTTTATGATTCTAGGCAAGTCAAGGATAACTGGATGATGGATTTCATTTAGCTATGTATCCTGGTGTCAGTATGGATACAGTTAATTTTCCTCCCAGTAACTTGTACACTGCTGTGCTCATTAGGATGAGAACAATAACATACTGATATTTTAGTTGTTGCCAAGTAGTGCTTACTCTAAGGCAAGGACTCTTCAGCTTATTGTATTGCCCTGCCAGTGAAGAGGCTGTTGGGCCCAAGAATTTGGGAGGATCCAGGACAGCTGTCCCCAATGTGCGAAAGGGATATTCCCTAGGAAATGACAGCATATAAACTAGGGGGACAGTTGGCCAGAAGCTGCTTCTCAGGGTCAGGATGGGCACTGATCAGCAGGTGGTGAGCAGTAGTATTGTTCATCACTTCTTTGGTATATTATAATTCCTTGTTGTTGTTTGTTGTTAGTTGAGTAGTGGGCAATAGTAATAGTAGTAGTAGTAGTAGTAGTAGTAGTAGCAGTAGTAGTAGTAATTTTCTGTCCTATTAAACTATCTCAACCCACAAATCTTACTCTTTTTTCCTGATTCTCTCCCTGTATCTCTTTGAGGTCAGGATGTAAGAAAATTAATGTGTGGTGTTTAGCTGCCTGCCATGTGAAATCATGACATTGGGATATAGATGTTGCCTTCTCCCACTATGGACAATATGGTTGTGATCTTTACACATAATTAATTTTTCTTATCTATGGACATCCTTCAGTATATCTTATCCCTCATTCCATGCAACTTACCTTAAAATAAAAGAAAAAATTAAAAATGAACAATCACAACCAAAATAAAAAAGCCTCCCACAAAAAACTCTCAAAAGCAAGTTTGTACAGCGTGAAAAAAATACCCAAAATAAGTAGTTTGCAAAAGCTGATCAATGATACACATGGCTTATGAGAGATATTGTTTAAAGATTGACAGTATTTCAATATTTAATATTTCATTTAATCAAGATGAATACCGAAATGACTTTCTGAATTATTTAAATTTTCTTGATTTTTTTTTTTGGCATGACATGACTATTGTTAGATGCTGAGCTCCTATTAAAGGACTTTTTCATCAGGTTTATCTTTCTGAACTTGTTGCAGCAACTGCTAGCACTACTAGTGAACAGCAAAATTGAGAAGGATACAGCTGATAGGTTTTACCCTTTATCAACCTCATGCTAATTTAATGCAACACAGACTTTTATTTGCATTACTTCAAAAGTAAAAAGATGCTCCCCATGGGATTACATCACTATTGGACATTTCTTACTCTATTATGCGTGAGTCAACACAGCATTCAAAACAGAGATTGTACAAACCTCATTTGTGATAATAAACTTAATGAGCAGCACTAAGAAATGTCTGAAGAACTGAATTATGATGACATAATATTTGCAAAATAGAGTTTTGTATTTTTTTGTATGCTGTTTTGTTAGAGACACACCAGCTTTTTTGGCATCAATGGAAAATAAGAATACCAATGTGCATTTTAAACATCTGTCATGGTAGGCAATCACTGGAAGGGAAACAATCTCTAAAACACATGTAAGATGCAAAATTAGAACACTCAAACTTGTTTCTTGTGAAATAAGATGGTTATAGCGTTTTGTGATGTTTTCTGTTGCCATCAGTAAAATTCCTCAGTTTTACTATGCATCAATAACAGGGAAAGGGAGGAGTAAAATAAATATTAGATTTATTTCATTAAGAGATGTAATCATAAAAACCCAGTTTACTTAGTACCAGATAGAATGGCTGAAAATGCTGGTTCACCAACCAAAGTGAATTGCACCTAACTTGGTCATTATAGAAACATCCCCAGCAAAAGCCAAAGAAAAAGTCTTATAAAGCTTTACAAGCTTCATATAGGCTGTATTTTGCCTGGTACCCCATAATCCTTATGGATCCAGTCCTAACAGGGATCCTCTCACACAGAAACTATTTGAAGTTGAAAATTTTAAAATAGTTTTGGTTCTATGCTTCATAAACTGCAACATACTTGAACAAGAAAGAACAATACAACTAAAAAACCCCAATAAACATCTGCTTTACAGCATACCTCGTCTGGTTTTTGGTTTGGTTTGATTTACGGTATACTTCCTTTTTTGCTTATAGGATCTGACAGTCTTCCCCCTGTCCTTTCATTTTCTATTTCGATATTTATAACCACATTCTCACTGTCCTCATATTTTTGTTCCCATTTCTGTCAGTGTGCTCTCTACACACATAAGCACATCATCACCTGTTTGCTCTGAATGAAAAAAACCGCATGGTGGGCCTTGGGTCTGTCAATAATTCATGTTGCACAGCAAAAAGGTTTTGATAAATACTTGTGATCTCTGTAAATCACCTTGGAAACTGATTACATCTAGGTTGATAGAGATCAGAGATCAGAATGACCTGTGAAACTGCACTTGAGGACAGAAAAGTGAAAAGAGAGTTTTCCTAGTGTGAAGGACAAACCCATATTTTTTATTTCTTTTGTAGAAATGCTTGAGCAAATTCACCTGGTATGGCTTTTTTCCAACCACTTCCCCTAACCAATATTCTCTTACTTCTAAGATAAGTTATCCAGTAAAAAACCACAAAAGCAATAAAACAAAAACCCAAACAAGCAAACAAACAAACAAAACCCAGCAAAGTCGTAATATGGAGAATAATTTCACCCGTGATTACGTTGCTGGATGTGTACATCCCAGTTTTTTCTAGTTGTGTTAGCTTTGACAAGGCTGTATGTAAAGAGTCAGTGTCTCCTATTCAATATCGAATGCTTCTGAAAATTACTTATTTGTTTTCCGTCATTTGTTGAATCCATTGGCTAATTTGCTTAACACAAATTGGTCAGTGTCATGTAGAATGCTGAAGACAAAGAATTTTTAAGTGGAATACACACAAGGTAATCCTTTTCTACTGAAAGAGCAGAAGATTATAGAAGATATTCAATGGGCAAAATTCCAAAGAAGCAGTTGTGAATTATCAGAGCTGTGATCTTTGTGATCTACAATGATCTTCTTAAAAACCAAAAAAATTATGTGTTATATAGTTACAAACACAGTTGACACTATTGATGGTAACCAAAAAAGAAAAGCTAAAAAGCTAAACTGTATCATGAGATTACTTTAAAATTTTTCTTCTCTGATTCAAGGTTGAGATCATTTGGCACATGATCCTTGTTTTTCGTATCTTAATTACCTCTGCCCATGTTATAGTGATAAAAGCTTTGATCTACTAGCTTTTCATTTAGTTCATCACCAAATTCCATCTCTGTCAAACAAATAAAAGCCATATATATACTACTGCAAAAGACAGCTTTTCTCTGGTTCCTGTGTCTCGGTGAATGCCCAAGCCATACCCCAGCCACATATTAGGACAAGTTATTAGTACATAAAAACCTTCTCCTGCACTCCCAGTTACACCAAAGTGGACCTTTGGGGCACAGGAGCCATCATCTGTTAAAGGATTACAGGCCTGCTTGTCTAGGACACAAGGCCTAGGAAGCAACAACAGCAAAGCTGGTGATAGCTGCAGAAAGCTAAAGACATTGACCAATGCTGAAAAAAAGTCAAAGCTTTCTTATTTCTCTGCATATATAGTTTGAGTCTACTGTAAGAGAGAGAGAGAGCAGGAAAACGGGGAGTTGGTCAAGCTGAGGCCATGGGAAACCCCTTTCTAGTTGTGGCGAGTAGTAAAGGTTCATGGGAGTTTGCATGTGAATGAAGTTGTTCCATACAAGGTTATGTTTTGATGATTGGTCAGTTATGTTGTACAAATACAGTTATGTTCCCAGTTTGAGTTTCTGATTGGAGCCTTACCCTCAGATCTACCCTATATATTGTCATATTTTCCTCAGTTCTGGGTCTTTGGTTGGTTACCCCCACAAAGTTCTCTTGGGTACTGTGCACAGTTTTGGGGCATTGTCCCTATTTTCTTTTATCTGTTATTAAAGTGTTCTTTTTCTAGTGCCAACTGTCATTCCCTCTCCTAATAATTTTCTTGCCACCCTCTGCCCTGAAGTCAGAGGACCTAAAGGTTTGTAGCAGCTATTCTCACCGCAACACAGGAGCACTTCAGAACTCCAGATTTAATTACCTTCACTCTGAAAACAAACAAGTAATGGATATAGAGTGACAAAGAGCAGAAGTCAATCTGTGCTACAATGCAGTCAACTGTAGTCCGAGGGCTGGCTTCCATTAATAAATGAATGATTTATACTGCTTCAAAAATTCTGTGGTATTTCTGCAGTGCAGACTTTCCCAGGGAAGATCTCCCATAAGCATAAAAGGGGAAAATATTCAGATGCTTTTTATTAAGTAAGAAAACATTTAAAGAAGGACACGCTGTATCAATAAAATGTCTATATCCCTAATTTTGCTGTAATGAGATTAGATGAAAAATAATTGTGTCCAGGCCCAAATTTGTCATATTCAATGAAGTACAGTTATCATCATTTTTATCCTAATATTTATCTGCTGTTTAATATCAGATGCCAAAACATTTCTGTTACTTTTTTTTGTACTAATATTCCTTTGATTTAATAACATGATGTCAGATGGTATGGATTATCCCTTGGGTCAGCTGGAGTCAGCTGTCCCAGCTGTTTTCCCTCCCATCTTCTTTTGAACCCCCAGCCTTCTCACTGGCATGACTGCATGGGAAACAGAAAAGGCCATGACTCTGTATAAGCACTGCTCAGCAACAGCTAGAGCAGAATTGGCTTATCAACACTTTTTTCAGCACAAATCCAAAACAAAGCCCCATACAAGCTACTGTGAAGAAAACTAACTCTAGCCAAACTAAAGTTTGGTGTACAGCACCAGCACATCTCTGCACAGCAGGGACAAATATGATGCTGCATTAGCAGAATACAGTTTTTGAGTGTACACCATGCATAGGGACTGCTGTCATAGTCTACCAGTAGCTAAGTATTTCAGACTTACTAAATTCTTTGTTTAGGGAAACCTAACAAGAGCATCCTTTTTTCTGCTATACAACTGACAATCTTGGGGAGTTTTTTATATGTCATTAACATCTGTAGAACTATTTAGCTAATCCTGACATGAATTTTACAGCCAAAAAAAAAATGAAACTAATTGTTTCATTCTTGCTTTTTTTGAAATAATAACAATTCTACCAAACAATCTTAATACCTCAATTCATAAGTTTTTGCTTTCCAATACACCAGCCCATATTTTGAAACATGTAAGTATATGAAAACTGAGCTACACTGCCTCAGTATAATTCAATTCTGGGAAGTCATCCAAATTTGGGAATGCTGTTTTACAACCAGCATATCAAAAAAGGACAGATAATTCATCTCATAGTCAACTAAGAAAATAATATAACCAAGTAGTTTGAAGCTGAGATTTTGTGTTTTATAAAAATTATGCAAGAGACTTTCCTGTTTCCTTACTAATAGTGCCAAAGTTCGTATTCTTTGAAAGACCCTTTTCCATTTACAGTTGATTTATTAATAAGCAATACAGTTCAAACAGCCTTTTATGCAGCCAAGATTTCTTCTATGCAAATATTAAAGATTTGTGGACACAAGCAGCACAAGACAGAGTGGCGTTGTCCGCAGTTTCAATTTGCCATAGCAAAGCTGCAATTAAACAATGTCTCATTGCTTGCACAATCTTTCCAGTCTAACAGTCTTTCTGCTTCAGTGGTTTACTGATTTCCTCTTCCTGGAATCCAACAAATATTTGAAAAGAAGCAGACAGACAATTTGTCTTTGCGGGAGGAGTAAATTAGGGAAACAGTTTAGACTGGATGAACTCTGGAAGCGGCAGATTTGAGTGTCTAAAATAATATTGATAATTGCTTTCCAGTGATGTTTATGTTCTCTGGCTTCAAGACTATACAGGGCGAGATGATGAGTGTCAGCAAATAAACATGACAGCTCCAAGGGGCAGTCATGAAATGGCAGAAAAAGCACCTCGTAAGTACAGTAGTACCCAGTAAATCCCAGAACCTCGAAATCATAGATTTGTAACAACTGACCAAGTAGCAAGATATTGTGAATGTGCAGCCATTCTTCCACACATCTGTAGCAGGTTACTTGGCATGGAAAATAAGCTGCAAGTCAGGTCATCTTGTGTATTCTGCCTTTCTGGTATTTGTACTTGTATGATACTCAGAACACAGTCCCACATTTCAGGTTACATTACCATTTATGGAGCTTTTATCAATGAGTCACCTTAAATAATATACTTAGCTTTAGGTACAATACACACTGATTGCCAATGGTTGTCTTCAAATCTTTTGTTTAACCCTTAAGCAAATTCTTGCAAGGGTCATTTCAAGAGTAAGGTTCATTATTATACAGGTGGAAGAAAATAATTTAGTCTTCTCAAGTATAATTTGTTCTATGCAGATCACCTCTGTCAGAAGATGAAATCCACTACATGGTTTTTATTATTTTTGCTAGCAATTGAATGTTAAAATGCAGGCTTTAATGCAGAGAATAAAGTCCTCCAAAACCATAAAGGGACAAAAGTCACAAGTGCTCTATGCCTAAACGTATACTGAATATAATAAACATGATCACACATGACTTCAAAACTCAGTAACCTCCAATAAGGATAAAATCCAAAGTCTTTTTTGGAGATGTTTAATATAATAGAAAAGAAAAGAAACAGTTGGATGAACTTGATTCAAAACATCATTCATTTCCTGGCATGGAGTTTAAATTAAATTCAAATCAATTTCTGATCTCATCTTCCTATCACATTCTGTGAGGGCATTTTGAACCCGAGGCTATAATTGATGGAACCAACAATTTGTAGAACAACTTGCGTTACCTTTAAGAGGGCTCGTGCATATCAAAACAATCAAAAGATAAAGGGCTAGGGATAGAGACAGACAGGAGAAAAATGTGATAAAGCAAAAAGCTGTGTATTGTCTCTTCTTCGGTAATGTAGTTTTTAAGTTACATTTCATCTCCCGAAAATAAATGTCATTTAAAATATTGAAATGACAGACAAGTAACGAGAAACTGTGCCCTGGGAATATGACTAAAGCAAGAGATGAGGTGAGGCAAGACAAAAAGAGGAAGAGAAGAGAAGGAGAGGGGAGAGGGAGTGTGAGAAGGGAGTTGGGGGAGGGAAGAAGGAGGGGAAGAGGAGGAAAGGGAAGGATTCTTTCTCCTTCTGCTTTCTAATTCAGTTTCTAATTCTGCACATTATTAGCATACACCTAACAATGTTATTTCATGTACTACTTGCAAATATAGAAGACACTGACCTCATTAGAGAGGAAATCAGGAATCTGTATGGTGCATTTCAAGGTTAAGAAAACTGTTGCATATGCTATACAGCATAACATGGATGGAATATCATTTTAGCAATATAATTCAAACTTCAGGTATTATAGTCAAATGGGAATTAGGTATGCCAGTTACAATTTGAAACTCACAGAAAGAAGCTGAACCTGAAGACTTTATTTCCACATTAGTTTCTGAGGAGTTTTCTATATACTGCAGCAGCTGTATATGAATACAGGATTCTGAATCCTATGTTATGAATCATTGAATGTTCTGATAAGCAAGGTAGAGGTGACTAATTATATACAAATGCATATGCCTTTTCATTAATTACAATCTTAGAAAATGCATTTGTTAATAAAAGTAGATGCTATCATGTAGAAGATGTTTACATCACTAAAGACAATTTATAGTGAAAGTTACAGTACAGAAGGAAAACAAGACAAGGTACGCATATCTCAGAAATGCACTGCAGAATAAAATAAGGAAGATAGCAAGTGAACTGAATTAGTTAATGATAAAGAATATAAGTGACATCCCAGGGGCTATTTTACATCAAGACTCTTCTTTCCCTCTCCCAAACTTTTCTTTAAAACCATTCATATATACAGTTTCAAGATGATGAAAGAGGAGTTCCAAAATTTTCTTCTGGAAAGGACTTCAAGATGAAATTACAGTAATCAAGATTATTAATTTGTGTAGACTAATCACTGCTCCCGAAAACAAAACATTTTTTTGTTTACTATGTACTTTGCTCTTCTTCAGGAATGTTGTTTTATGCTTAGTTTTATCTCCCAGAAATGTCATTCACAGTATTAATATGGTAGATGGACAAAGAGAAACCGTTCCCTTTAAATGGGCAATATGGCAAATGCAGAAGAGATAAGATCTCTTTTGGAAATTTTGTTGATTTACTGTGCCTGAGTATCTGATCCAATATCGATTTTTTTGTTCCTTTGATTTTGCATTTACTTTTGCCATGAAGAAGAAAACATATCAGAAAAAAAAAATTGGAAGACACCCAGACTCTCGTTTTCTCCAGATGTAGCTCAGGAATGCTGAAGAAAAAGAGAAAGAAATGGTCTGCCAGCAAGAGGGAAATAATTTACAGAAAAAAATTTAAAAAGAGCCAAAACCACCATTCTCATGAAACTCTGCTGCAGAAGTTTGGCCTGGATGCAAACTTCTGGGTAATTTGAGATTGAACAGTAACTTCAGAAACACAGAAATAAACATCAAAGTATACTTGAGGCCATAGTGTTAATCATGCTACCAATCTCATTTATATTTTTCTGTTGAAAAAGCTGAATGGGAACAAAGTTGCTACATTCTAAGAGATACATTTGAGGAAGTAGATTCAAAATCAGCTGAGCTTACTCAAAAACAGAAATTTTTTTTTCCTTTTTTTCTGAAAGAAGATGGATTCTATGGCTGTACTGTTCCCATGTCTGGCAAAGTTTTGCAATAACTACTGCTAGAAGACAGAAGAAAATGTGGCTATGGGCAGAAAAGTCTTACACAGGAAAAAATCACAGAAGAAGCATTGTCCTAATTCAGTACAACCAGTAAAACCAAACTCTAAAACAAGTAGAGAGAACTGTCTTATGGAAGTCCTTAAAATGACCTGGTATCTATGAAAAGTATGAAAAATTATCTCATTCAGATTTTACACAGGATTACCTGAACTAAATTTGGGGTTCAACCTCAAAATCAAGACTTAAAGATGTGATTTGCAACTGGGTAGCATACTCTTTCTGTCCAGTAGAATCTGTAGATTTCTGTGCAGGCCATTGGTAAAAATGTTCCTTATTGAATCATTCTTTTTCTGCTTATAAGAATGGACCAAGGTGATGAAAACTTTATGTAGTCCGTTTCATGTTCCTAAATTAGGTGCTACCATATTTGGAAAGCTGGTGTTAATGTGAGCCGTGGTGATTCTGCTAATCTAACTCTTCTGCCTAGGTTTTTCATAAAGTCAAATGGAGAAAAAATAGCTTTGATGTTTGAATGGTTTGGGAGTTAAGCACCAAAATTAGATTACTCAAATGGAAAAACCTGGGCAACCACATCTAAAAGATTAAAATTCAGAAATCCCAGAAGTTATTAGATCTCAAACAAAATTATATATTTTGGGGGAAAAAATGTTTGCTTCTTTATGGTTGTAAAAGAGATTCTTTCATATTAATTAGGAGTTAAAGCATCAGTGAGGGACATGTTATTCCTTCACCAAGGCCTGCATCTTGAACTGTTCTTGATACTGCAATTTCTCTGTTGTGGGATATACAGGTATACCGCTTCAGTGCAAGGTATGTAAGGGATACTCTCTGTTAATTCCATTGTTTACAGGCTGCTAGTCATGTCATCACCTCAAAAAAAAATCTATGCTTCAGTTTACTTGAGCACTTCTTAAAATACCGGCAGCAATGAGAGAATTTTAAAGCAGACCAGGAACTGTATCAAGGGTAGACAGTCTGTGCTGTTACCTAGGGCTGAACCTTCCACATTTGACCTCAGTGCAGTTGGAACTATTTTGCCTGGATCTACCCTACTGGAATTGATCCATTTGGTAGCAAAGCAATTGACAGTTCAGAATTCTTCTGCTAATCTGGAGTTTCTCTGAACATTTTGTAAGATCTTCAGCAATTTACATGGAATCTGATTTGTATTATTTACCTTTTGAGGGACTGGAAGCGTAAGCAAGGGAGTAGTCAATATCTCATTTTGGCCTGATGCTTCTACAGTTGTTTTCCTTATCTGCAGCAACAGGAAAGGGAATAAAACTAAAATCTCCCATGTTTCTCAAAGATTCTTCTTATGTGGAAAATGAAATCAGGCTCATATAGGTCAGAGAAGATCTCCAGAGGTCATGTAGTCCAATCTCTACTCAGAGCACATCCAGCAGGCTATGTCCAGTTGATTTTTAAATAGCTCTGAAGATGAAGGTTCCACAGTCTCTCTGGGAAGCCTGTTACAGTGCTTGACCACTTTTATGGCATTTCTAGCTTACATAGAAAGATTTTATTTCATTTTCTTATGCTATGTTCCAGCTTGTGTCTGTTTCCTCTCTCTTTCCATCTGCACAGCTGAAAAGTTTGACTCTGTCTTCTCTAGTTTCTTACCCGAGGTGCTTATTGGTGCCCTCCAGCCTCTCTTCTCCAGGATCAACACTCCCCATTCCTTCAGCATTTTCCCCCATGCTGCATGGATCAACCTCAACAGAAAGTATCTCCCTCCTGATCTCACTCCAAACGTCTTCACCTTATATCTTGGCCTATTCTGTGTAGGCATGTATGCATCTGCAGTTCTTAATTCAAATAAAAGAATTCAGTCTTTTCATCTAAGTCTTGGATTGCTTACCACAAAGACATTCTGATCACCACTCCCTCTAAGAGAACAGGGGTTAAGCATGCTTGATTATTTCACAATGAACACATGTCACAGAAACTCTTGGACAAATTGTCCCATTGAGTATTTTGAACAAATTATGCTGAGTTAGTAACTACTCAGAATATTGTATACTTTTATTCTTCTGATTGCTATATAGATAGAGCAGAATTAATGATTCCCCGAAAAAATACATATATGAACAACTTTAATTTGAATTTTCCTTTAATTTCAGTGCAAGTAAGCTAGAATAGCTCAGACTCCTTGGAGCCAAAGTTTAATGAAGTACTATAGCTTAGGCTAGTTTCATTATTTCTAAATTTAGCTCTAATATTAAACACTGAAGCAATGGGGTTTTTTATAGCATCATATCTTAACTATCACTAAATAAATTATTTGTACCAGCCTACACAGAATGCAAAATGGAAAACAGCAAAAAAAGGGCTCCCTTTTACAAATCAGAATTAATTTTAATAGTCATATTTCTTTAAATCAAGAGTACTCCCATTTTGTAAGATTTCTGGATTGTGAGTGTTTGGTGTATTTTATGAGGTATGAGACTTCATAAATTTTAGAATGGAATCATACAATCACAGAATGATTTGTGTTGGAAGAGACCTTAAATATTGTCTGTTTCAAACCCCCCTGCTATGAACATTTTAGCAATGTGTTCTAGTGGAAGGCGTCCTTGCCCATGGCAAAGGAGTGGCAAAAAGATTGCTCTGTAAGGCTGCTTCTAATCCAGGCTATTCTATGATCTCTCGTTCTTGTGACAACTTACGTGAGCCATACATTTACGCAGTTAAAAATCAGTCTGGTCACCTGGTCTTCCTGTCAGATTTGCATAACTTTCCTGTGAACAGTATCACAGTTATCCATTACTCCAGAGAAATGCAGCAAGAAATCAAGGGGTTTACAAGGTAATTTATTGATGTTATATAAAATCATATGTAGACTGTAGACCCTTATAATCATAATAATCTACTATACAGTTTTTGTTGTCTTATTTAACTCACTCTCCCTCTGAAATTTTTACCTCATTTAAAGTAAAATTTAAAAATATAAACCCCCCAACATTCTGGTAAAAACTGCTAACAGTTCTATATCCCAGATAATACTCCAATTTGAGCAGTGGTTATAATGCAAACCACTAAGTATTGACTCTGAATTAAGTATTGTATTGATAGTACTAAATATACCATCTATCCTATCAGAAGATCTGCAAACAGCTCAGAAAGTTGAAGTTTGATTTAGATCCTAGTATCAGTTGAGGGTACAAGGTTTTACTCTTCAGTAATAGGTAAAAAAAATGTTTCATCAACAAAATAAAATATGAAAAAAATTTAACAATGCTGACAACATTGTTTACTGCATGTGATTCCTACCAAAAACGTTTATATACTTGGTCAAGCTTTGTATAATCTCAAATGGCAAAATTTCTTTTTTCCTATGTTACATTCTTTACTGGACAGAAACTCAAGGCACTGTCAGGTGATAACTTGGTGATTTTGAGCAAATGAAATGCCTATCCAGCCATTTCAGATGGCTAGGCAGAGAATCATCCCATGTAATTTTGGGCAGATACTCAAGGTGCTCCATCTTGATTCTTTCCAAGACTATTCCTGAAGGGAACACAAACCTGATGCTAAGAGAAAATACTGCCTTTGGCTCTTCTTCAGCTCTCTGGACAGAAACGGGGAGCCTAGAACACTAAATGCACCATGGTATGATCTGTAGACAAGATTTGGCCGAGAGATCTCCAGAGCGTTCAATTTCTAGGAAATTAATTTAGAAAACCAATATGAAGTGAAAAAATAAATATAATCTAAGTTTTCTGGCATAAGAGCTTGACGAACTTGAATATTAAAGGGCAACTCAACTTTTCTTCAAAAAATTGTTTCAAGAGTGTATTTCATACAGGAAAATCATGAGTCTTCAAATGTTCTGCTGGCCTTTAAGCTTAAAATTAAAAAGCTCTAATTTAAAGACAAGCCACTACTTCACAAGACTAAGAAATTAAAGAAGGCATAATAAATAATGGAAACATTTGGTTACACAGCAGTTTCAAAGCAGTAATTCTCAGACATGAGTCAGAAATCCCTTGGAGAGAAGCAAACTTCATTTTCTAAATCACCTGTTTCTTCATCTCAGGTATTGAAAGGACAGGTCGTTAAGTACAGAAGGAAGACATTGTATTGCAGCTATTCCATTGGAATTGTATTGCAGCTACTCCCACTAGAGAAACAGTTAAAGCTAGTTGCACACCACTTAAGTTCAATATTTAATCTTTGAAGACCTTAGGTAATTGAATCAATGAGGAAGATGAATGCTAAATATTGAGTTAATGATTCATCATTGAATATATATTTTTAATTAAATAAATGTTCTACTGTATACATCATACTATTAAAACTCTGATAATTGTTGCTATGAAGGTAATTAATACTCATACTGAAATGATAATTTATATCTCTAATTGCTAATGAAAGGAAGGCAAAACCATTCAATTCATCAAACTACTTTATTTATGAAAAAACTCTTTGTGCCCTTTTCTCTGCCAATCTCGTTCAGAGGTTTCATGGAATTTCAATGCTTTTTCTTTTATTGACGGGTGTATTTTGAGATATAATAGTAAAAAGTAAAGTAAAGCATTTAAAATTACTAGTGTTCTATGGACTGTTTACTTGATTCTAATATAATAATGTCAAATTTATTTAATACAATGTTAGATCACTTTTTTATCATGCAGAAACTGTCGTCTTATAATTTTCAGGGAAAACATAAGTCAAGAGAGATTAGTACTAAGAAAGAAATTTGTAAAAAGTAATTAGACAAATGAAGTAGTTTTTTGGGGTTTTATTCCCATTTCTGTTTCTATAAATATCTGTGTTTTTCAGTGCATTCTATCTCACTATACTACTTATTTGCTCTTGCTTTTCTCAGTCTTAGACTGAAGCAAACAAATAGGACTGAAATCTTTTATTTGAACTACTGCCATGATATAATGTACTGTAGACTGAAAATAGCACTGGTTAAAATTCCACTTTTGTGGGAGGAACAAGAAGGCAACTTCCAGAATTTTTATATAGGCATACTATCTTCCCCTTCTCTGGGTTTGCATCAGGCTCTCTAAACAAGTGTCTCTTATTGGAATAGTGAAAGCTTGTAAAATAAATCTCTCTAACTGAACATAGTATAAACTCGAAGTTCATGATTTCAAATTAAATTAATTCAGGTTAATTCTAGGCTAATTAATTCAAATAATTATTAGTCTATGGTTTCCAACTGAACAGGCCCTTTCAAGAATTTTAACCTCAGTGGCTAAGTTTTGGCAGAAGAATCACTAATAGAATTTTCTTTGTTGTTTTAAAATAATTCAAGTAGTTCAGATAATGCTGCATCCTTTTATCCATTTTAAGACACATCTTAATTTCAGTTTTATGATTATGTACAACTGTGTGTGCTGAGACAAGTCCTGTTGATTACAACTTGTTCTATTTACAGCATGTGACTTCGGTGCAAATGAATATATGCAGCGGCAGTTTATTTTACACATAAATTCAGTATCAAGTGTAGTTCAGAAGTCTTCTTCCTATAGCTGTTTTCAGAAAATATATTTGTGAGAGTTTTGTGAGAAATAGCTGTTAAGGAAACCAGGGGCCAATACAGAATTATCCATTGGACTGAAGTTTTAAAAATCATTAAAAATAACATGTATGCATTATGTGTTCTTCATATATTTTCCCATCTTCAATATTGCAAGCATCCAAGAAAACTTATCATTCAATCAAATATTTGAAGACAATGTTATAGTTACCTTTCCTCTCCTGGTACACTTCCTTCTCTTCAAGTATTGGCAGTTCTTCAGTTACCGCAAATAGCGTTCATGGCAATGGGTATTCTGAACCTTTAATCATAACCCTGATTGCCCCTCTTACAAGTTATCATTGTTACAACTACAGAAAAAGACCTGCAGTTTCATGCAAGATGAGTCTAAGACACTTATTTATATTTAAAAGCAAAACTCTAACACTCTAAGGTATTCAAAAGCAGAAACATTAGTCATGTCTGCCTTTCCTGTCTGGAAAAAAAAAAAAAAA